>OZ023156.1:30185209-30597709 GCA_963678695.2 Diplodus puntazzo
AGAGCACTTATTTATATTTTGAAATGATTAAAAGAGAGGATAACATGCACCAGTGGATTGGTTTGATCAGTGCCAGATTGCTTACTTCCTCTTGATAAAAATAAAGAAAACACTTGGAGGACAGAAGAGGCGGGGGTCAGGGTTATGGTTCAGGGTCTAAAGCTTTGGGTCCGTGGTGTGACTCACCTAAGAAGAAGGTCAGGACATAGGGCACAGGCATGAGAGCCCACACTGCGCCTAGTGTTGGGTTGTATGTTGCCTCAGCTATCCCGAGGATGAAGCCTCCACCCACCCATGTAGCTGCGGGGAGATAAACACATATTCACATGAGAAACATGATGCGGAGCCCAGTTTAGCTTGTGCATTCCACTGACCTCTCCAAGCAAAACACCACTATATGTCTGTTATCACTTGCGGTCTTTTCCAAGAACACATATGTACACGCAACAGAGGGTCTCAAAGAATGGACTGAACCCCTCTGACTGCTTTACCAGTGAGAGTGAAGATGCCGACTAGAAGGTTGATGTTGCGTCCTGCCAGTAGTGTTATCTCCATGCCGTCTCCGTTGCACTTCTTCTCCTCCTTCTTGGAGCGCATAGATGCCCAGATGCCCGTGCCCAAGATCACCAGGTAGAATCCAGCCATCACCACCAGACCCGGCACATTGAGAGCCATCCTGAATTATGTCTGTTTGCCTTTCCTGTTGAGAGACAGAATAAAGAACCATCAAGATTGTAGGTGCTAACGGCTGGAAAATTAAATATGCAAATGCTGTTTGCAATAGGTCAAAATGCAGAATCACATACAATCAATACAATCTCCTTTACTTTTTGTGCAAAAAGTATTTGTAGAACTGCAGGACAAGAGGGATGGGGAGGAAGGTTTGCACAAATTTTAAGTGTCATCTAAGGTGGTTCTCACAAACAAAAAGGTATTCATGCGCAGAAAGCTATAAGCGCAAATCATAAAAAAAATAATGGATAGAAAACAGTAGCGTGTATTCAAATCAATGAACAGAGGAGGGTGAGAGGGGTGGAAGAGGAACTGTATATGTCTTCTTCAAGAAAGTGAAGTGAATAAAGAAAAGGCTGCAGTGGAAAGAACAAAAATAAAAGAAAGGAGCAGCAGCAGCACCTCGGATGACCTGTCTCTGCTTGCTTGGCAGACGGGGGAGATGGGGTGAGGAGAAGAGCTGGAGTGGAGGGGCGAGGAAGAAAAAAGAAGGCAAAGGTGTGAGGGATGGAAGGATGAAGAGTCGGAGAGGCGAAAGGGGTCTCACCATAATACTTGGCAGCACTGACAAAGATGGCGGACAGATGTTGTCCCCCGTCCTCAGTGGTTGGGCCGCCTTAGTTTCGACCCCAAACATCGGGAAGTGAACACAACTCAGAGCCACGTTAGTGCGTACACATGTGTGTGTCTACGTGTGTGCGGTTACTGTGAGTGTGTATTGGGCGGATGGGTTTCTAAAAAAAGGATTAAAAGATGAGAAAAGCCTTTGACTGAGTGTTAATCTTTAACTGCTGGTTTGCACCTCCTTGCATCCACTCTGCACATTTACAAGGCTAATATTGACTATGGACTATATGTGTCAACTGCGTTACTGCTGTCAAGGAAAAGTGATTGACTCAAGACAAGTTTTCCATCTCAAATACCACAGTAGGGCAGTTTCTTAGAGAAATGTTTTCTTTATTATGGACAGAAACTCATTTATCTTAAACAAAGCCTTCATTGTCATGGTGAAAAAAAAGACAGGGCGCCTGCTGAATGGAGTGAAAAACATGTCATAAAAAAAGAAGCTTTGGCTTGACTTATAAAACCCAAGGAAGAAAGAATGTATGTATATCCACTTGGGAGAATAAGAAGAGGGGAAAAAAGGAAGTGTTTACGAAAGGAATGGTCTGAAAAGTACAGGCAGGAGGCAAATGTGTTTTTATGTGTGTGTGTGTGTTTGTGTGCGTGTGTTTTTATGTGAAGGCATGGGGGAGGGCTGGGCGAGGGGCTCGAGGAGGCGGCTCCGTGCCAAAGTCAACAGAAGCCTGTAAGGCTCTCTCACGCGGCCCACATGTTTATCTGTGTTCTATATGTGCGCGTGTGTTTATGTACATTGTGCAGCCTTAACATACCAGACATTGCTGTTAAAGCTGCATTTTTTATGTGAGATGATGGGACTGATATCTTGTGGCACAAGCCATATGGGTTGAGAAAAAACAAAGAACTGCTTTCTGTAAAACCGTATAGCAGGTGGTCCTGCAGCATATAGGGGAATAATGAGAGAAAAAAAACAACATAATAGTGGAAATAACATCGACTGCAATGATCTGATGGCACGTACAAGTGGGTTTTAAATGCAGTGAACACATCAAATATGCTCCATTATTATGGCTGATGTGACATACAGGAACATGTTTGCATCATGCAGTTTTTCTGCAGCAGTGTTGAAGCTATATTAAGTTGATTCCCAGTGGGATTGGAAGTACTCACCTCCAAGAAGAGGCTACTCCACCAGCGCTTAGTGGACTAACTGCTGCTGCCAGATAGGGTGGGAACATCTAGCAGAGCCATATTCAAGATCAATAAATTACTAAAGCTACACGACTTAAAATGGGTTTAAAGACGGCTTCTTTAATGCTTGAGAAAAAAACTTTTGCAACAATAGAGGACAAGTCAGGGCTCGGTTTGCCTGAATTTTATGTGGCAGAATAAATCAAACTTAAGCCACTTTTGCAGCCAAAACTATAATCATTGTGTTTTGGCATCATGATCATTTTACCAGAATAGAACCAGACAAACACAAGAGGCTTGACACAATATTTGATACACAAGGTCCAAAAGGTTTAAAAAAATTAAAATTAATGTGGTTTCTTCAATCTTTATTCCCACCCATGCCGCTCAAGCAACATGGCTTTCCAAGAAAGTACACACAAAACAATTTTAATCAGCCCAATCACTTTAAGAAATACGCAACCAATTTTAAGTATCAGCATCAGGTTTCTATAAATGTCGCCTCGGATATGTGCTTACTCAGCACCTGGTAACTTTCCATCACACTTCCTGCACAGCCTCAAGTGTGAACAGAACGCAGGCACACTCACTGAGACAGCACGCACAAGGGTGGGGCTGACATGTCTGAATATATCTACATATTTGTAATACATTTGCATCTTCTGAGACAACAGGATTTTCTATTCGTGGTGCAAACCAAAAGAAAAAAGAATCCCCCTCAGAAAACCCCCTTCGACACAAATACAACAAACAAGAAAAAAAAAATCCCATTCATGGCTAACCTGAAGTTTTTTTTATTTCATTTGAACGTCTAACAGGATGATACCACTAAAATTAAAAGCATGGGAGTAAAATGAGGCAACTTGATAAGAACTATATATATATATATATATATATATATATATATATATATCTATTGATGTAGTATATATATAAACTATACTTCTGTTAGCTCAGGTACTGCCCAGGTGTCAGCAGTCAAAGTCATTCAAACAAGTGCATCTAATATCGTTTAGATTTGACCCATGTTGCTAACTGACTCTGGCCGGTTCCTATTAAATCCTGAGTCAGACTCTTGGTGCTTTCAATTTAGAAATATCTGTGTGCATGATGTAACATTAAGTGTGTGGTGAGCAGTTAATTCATCGCCTACGTATAGTGTGTATCGAAACTTTTGGCAGCAGCCCGACAGCAGACGTCAGCAAGCAAATCTGGCAGACCAGCTGTAGATTACAAAAATGTGTTCCCGTTTCTTTCAAGTGGAAGTTCAGACGATTATGAAACCTTTCGCATGCACCTCTGACTTAAAAATGGCATTTGAACGTCAGTATTTTACTTATGTTGGGGAAGATGTGAGTGTTCCAGAACCTTCTTCAAGGTTCCCTTTCAATTCGACATGTGGAATAATTGTTCTTAATCAGCAGCATGACATAATAAACTAATACTTCAAAACTTTTTGAACCCTGTTCAGGTTTAAGCAGTCTCAACGTGAAGACTCTTAAGTCCCCTGAGTTTAAAGGACTAATTCCCAGCACCCAATTCTGTGAGAGTGCTCCCATAGTGCAACGATGCTTGAATAAAACTAAAGCTGACAGTAGCTGCAGGTTTGACACCACCTGTTGATATTTGAAGACTTTCTGTCAGGGACTGAATGTAACCTTTTGCTGTGAGAAAGCGGGCGCAGTATCTTTGGACATGAGCGCTCTCTCTGTCTAAATAGTCCATGTGGTATTCTCTTTCATACAAGTGCAGAGGTGTGTCTTCGCACTGGCGCTGCTACAACACTCTTTCTACAAACCCTCCGCCCCCTTTCGCTCTCTCACACACACACTCTCACACACCCCCTCATCTCCATGCGTCTCAGTACTTTTCCGTTCATACCGACTTCACTGACAACTGTTTGTTTGCCTCCTGCCGCTTCTCCATCACAACCCCCTGCAATCTGGCGACGAGGGGAGTGCAGATGTTATCACCTGCTATGAGCAGGTAGCACGGACTTGAGTTTAACTCCTTACTTTCACCAGAAATGTACACACAACTCTGTGCACAGGTACACTCACACATACTTCGGGACTTAAGGAAGACCTGGCTACACTCCAGACATGAGCGTGATGTCTTTCACTGAGATCATGAAAAAAAAGTCTCAGTGTGGATAATTGGACTTTTGCACCCCACAACACTTAAGAGATTAATTCAACGGAACGTTGAACATATCTGGGAAACCAAACACTGAAGAACAACAAACGCTGCAGAACAACAACCAGGACAACAGCAATTAAGAGATGGCAGTCTGTACACAATGCATTAGTTACTGCTGCTAGGAGAGTTTGGAGAGGCGCTGAACTCAGAACATTGAATATTGGCCAAGTCTGCATATTTATAGTTATGCCAAAATGTTGCTGCAAAGTTCAGTAAACATCATCATGACTTGATTTCTGCCTCAGTGGCCACAAGTGTTGGATAATAGACAGCAAAAAAGTTTGACTTTCACTATTTCTAATTCTGAAGGGGCAACAAAAAATCCTGTCAAAGTGCACGAGATAGACATCAAAGGCAAATCACTTTGAGGACAAATTAATGCTAATCTCTTAGAGGAGCTCCTGCGAGGCTGTGATGAAGAGGTGTCAAAGTGAAGCCGGCTGAGTCTGCCCTCGGGGCACTAACGTACAAAAGTAACTTCATAGAAATTCATAGAACATTTATTCCAAGTAGTGTGGACTGCCAGAAAACCACGACAACAAATGCTGAGCACATTTTTATCACTGAGAGCTGACAAAATACAAAACTACATATCTGCTGTGAAGAACATACAAAATCCTTATTGGACAATCGCTCACTGCATTGTGAATATCATTTAGTCATACAATGTTACCATAAGTCTTAATAAAAACTGATTTCTCATTTAGACACTCATTTTTCTTTAACGTAAAATCTAATCATTATAATGCAATTAAAGGATGTTTTCACTGGACCAATCATAATAAATTTAAACTTCAGTTGTCTCAGCCGCTGCTGCTTCTCTGTTCTCAGAGCACGTGCATTGGAAAATTACAGCTTATCAACCCCACTGCTAGGGAGAATACAGAAAACAAAGATAGGCAGCTGTAGTCACAAAAGATAAACCAAAAGTGGACATTTGGATCCACAGCAGTACCCCTCAGTGCTATTTCTAGGACATGTGTGCACTCTCACTTAGTGTCCCAGATTAAACCCTTAAAACTGCGCTCTCACAGAATAAACGCACACAATATAAATGCAGACACACAGAAACACTTCTGTACTTTTAAGCAAAAGATGAATATCTAGTAACAAAACATGACAACAAAGAAAAAACTAAGCACAGGAGATGCAGGGGAGCATATTCAATGATTGAATACATACCTAGGGTTAACAGTACGTATCAGTTCTGAGTGATGATGTGAAGAGGCAATAGAGGCTATTCAGAACAGGCCAGGTGATAAATTCAGTCCAGGAGGAGAGAGATGCATGCAACACTCATCCAGTGTTGGGGAGTAAAAAAGACTGCTAAGATATGGATGGCAAGACAAATAAAACAACTGGTTGGTCTTCAATCAAACTTGAGACCAAAAGGGCCAAAGAGTCTCTTTCAAAGGTGTTTTAAAAAAAAAACTCTTTAACAAAGATCAGAGGTAGAGGAGTCAGAGTTGATTCAACGCAAACGAAGCAGGTCAAATGAGGAAGGATGGAACGCTCTAGATCAGCACTGAGCTGTAGCGTGGTTTTTAAAGCTCAAAGGGTGGGAGGGGTCTGGTTTGATACATGGCAGTGGGCATCCCGCACTGGTGCCACCTGCTGGGGGAATGTGTCATTGGGGATGTCTGCAGCCAATTAGCTGCGTGCAGAATGTGGGGCAGATCCAGTCCCTGTTTAGCCGTGGTGTACATGAGGATGACTGACTGTGAGGCGGTGCTGGCAACTCCAGCTGCTCGTGATCATATCATCAACATCTCCTCCCTTCTCTCTCTAACTCTGCCCCTCTCTAAGTCAAACATCTTATTCTTTTCCCTTTTTCCTCTTTAACTTCCTTACCCTTTTTAAAATGTGTTTCCTTTTTGAAGCTGCTCCCGTCAAAACTCTCTTTTTCTCTTCTTACGCGTATTCAACAGCTATCAGGACTCACCGTACCTCTCTATGACACACGTTGGCGGTACAGCCAGCATAACGGATGCCACCAGGATCCTTCCATGCCTGCAACGCACGGAGAAAAATATGAAGCTGTTTTTCTGTCTCTTCAGTTCTGTGAATGTGTACTCGTGAGGGTGCGCACCACTGACTCCTTGCCCAGAACTTTCACAAAGCTCTCCTTGTTCTGTCCATATGGTTTAGTGTGTCAAGCATTTAGTGGGACATGGGAAGAGCCAGGCAGAAAGTATGGGGCAGCAGTGAAGAAACAGAGTTTGGTTAAAAACAGACAGAAGAATAAAAGTGTCGTGCTTATGTTTGCAGAGGAGCCCCCTTCTCGATATAAAATGATTCATTTTGAACATGAGGATGTCAAAGGCTGCCTTGATCTACAGACTGCAATAGAGGCATCTTTGTATAAGC
Source organism: Diplodus puntazzo (assembly GCA_963678695.2). Classification (NCBI taxonomy): domain Eukaryota; kingdom Metazoa; phylum Chordata; class Actinopteri; order Spariformes; family Sparidae; genus Diplodus; species Diplodus puntazzo. Next base: position 30,192,281 of record OZ023156.1, read on the forward strand.
CAGGTGAAGCCACATACCAGATTTTTGTCACACATGGCCTCGTGCCAAATACTTTCAGACAGGTTTCACATATTCTCACACTGGTGGGGATTTCACATTCAAGAAATCTGACGTATGTGTGAATTCGTGCCTCCGCTTAAAAGTAGCAGAGCAACAAGACAGCAACGTTCTCAGTGCAGCTCGAGTCAAATGCACAAACCTTGGTAGCAGGAATAGATAGCAATTAAATGACAACAAAACAACAACTAACAAGGCACTGCTGTACAAGAGTGCTGTTGCCATTAGGGGGTGTACAACCATATTTGGATGGGTGGTGTGTGTCAAGTGGCATCCACATAAATGGCAGGGCCCAAGGTTTCTAAGCAGAATTGCATTGTAATAAGTGGATCGATGATGATAATGTTGTGGTTGATCGGTGTCTCTATATATCTATTAAGTGTTTTATAAGTGCGTAAAGATCATGAGATTAAAAACCAGAAACCAGTTTTATATAGATGAAGAAAAGAACAAAACATGGTCGTCTTCAAGTGAATTCCGTTATCACCATCCTGTCTTCCACCAGTAAGCTCCATGATGACTGGGAAGTCCCGGAATGTTTGATGTGTAAATGCTTGACATCAGGTTCATAGCAACACATAAAAAATGTGATATGTCAAGGTTGTGTTCACTGCTTTTCCTGTTCCCCCCAAACAACCCAAGTCTGCCTGACAGGAAGTCAGCCATTTTGGATTTTGTGTGGGATTTTTAATGTTCAAAATCTTAAATCTTATTTGGATGTAAATATCGATATATTCGGGAAAAATGGGCATGCACATCAGAACCTAAATCTTCAAATATACAGCAACTGGGTAAAAGCGTGTTCAGTGGGCTCCATAGTAAATCATGACATAGAGCTTTCTTAATATTGTGACAGTGATCCTGCATCACTCCTCTACTGAAGTGGAATCGTGTTCTTTCATATCATGTCAACTTTTCAAGACCAGTCCTCAGCCAGTGGCTCTGGTTCTGTCTGGAAGGGGCTCAGACAAATAGCCAATTACAAACCTAAAGCTTTAAGAGATGAAGAGTCAGACCTGCCACCATGATGGTACATTGTGAGGGAGGTGGAGAGTTGTTAATTCTCCGAAGAATTTTAGACTCAGCGTGATTAATCAGATCACTTTAATACGTGCAGCATGGAGATTAGACCCAAAGTGTTCTCCCCAGTCTATCAAATGTTTCTGACTTATATAGTAGTGACAATCCTAACGGTTGTTAATTACTCGTTCCCAAAACAGTGACCACCTGATGTTTGTTTTGACACTGCCTTTCCCAGGGCAGTGAGCATTTGCTGTTTTATTGGAATTGCCTCTCCTGTGACTTTCTGACCTTTACACAAAAAGTGAAAGGGAATCTCCCCTCCTCTCACATCCTGATATGTTCTCTACCATATGTGCGTATGACGTGTTGGGAATCCCCGCTGATCAAACTGCTTTGTTGTTATGCTACTGGCATGCTGGACGTACTAGTGATTGTTTGTCCTCATCAACGTATCAGAAATAATAGTTATCAACCAGGATGCGAGGCAGATCATTACTGTGTGGTCTAAACTGGGGCACAAGAAGCACATAATGCTGCACAGAGAAATCAGCCTCTCACCTGTGTTCATGTCTCTGCCACGGTAGGTTAAACATGCCGGTCATACAGTGATCATCAGCATTTATGGGTGTGGTGTAGCAAGCCAAACCGGGTGAACACACATAACATGCTACTCTGCTTTACCACAGAAATGACAGTCCACCCTGGAGAAGGACATTAACATGCTTTTAAAGCGGCTGACCCCTTGCAAAACAAGCTCGGGTAGACTCTGTCTCTCAATCCACCCTGAAGCACTGTGCAGATTGGCTGTCTTCTGTGTTCACAGACATTTTTAACACCTCAGTGGTGACATGTCTGCTTCAAAACCTCAACCATCATCACCAACGTCTTGTCTGACAGGAGGTAGCATGCGAAGCAAGGAAAAATGTCAGACTCCCAGACCATCAACACCCGATTCCCCCAAGGCCACATCCTTTGCCCTCTGCTGTACACCAACAGCTGTGCCTCCAACAATCAGTTGGATAAAGCCATCACTTTTTAGATTTTACAACTATGATATGACCTAAATGTCCACTCTGTTTACTGAGTAGAAGCCATACTATCTTCCAACAGTCTAACTGCATTATCACTGTTTCTGTCCATCATGACTTTCACTGCATCAATGTTTCATTCTTCATTATGCATAATCATTTCCAACACAAGCTCTTTGCCTCAATGGTTGGCCAAACTGAAGCATGGTGGAGCAGTAGAAAACAATACAAAACAAAAAAACACTAGTCCTACTCAAAGTGTGGCTTCTCAGTTTTCTTAATTGCACCGAGCTCTAACTGAGATCTTATTTGGGAAACTGTTGGAGAGTCGTCTTCCTGCACCAAGAAAAAGCTCAGAAAGGCTTTGAGGATGTGTGTGCGTGTGTGTGCACACGAAACTCTCCATGCTATATGAAAAGTTAGTCAATCTCTTCTACTTACAATCACTCAAGTGTAAGTATTTTTTGCTTGTCTGTGTGTTTCTCATGCTGGTAGTTTATCACTTTATATTTTTTTTCGGTAAATGTTTTCAGGCCTACTCAATCCCTCTGCCTCTCTCTTTCTCTTGCCCTCTCAACCCTCATACTTGCAGACAGGACTGGTTTCCATTGAGTTCTAGATGGGTTCCACTTAACTTGTGGAATTTGCTGAATTGTATCATATGAAAGTGACAGAATTAACAATACATATAGCCACCTGTAAAGCAATTTCCCAAACTTTTTTTTTCTAGTGCCCCACACAAAACACAAGCAAATTAGGAAAATATCCCCATCAACTTGACATGACATGCACAGCATTTAGGAAATGCACTGCAAATACACACAACACAAATACACAAATGCACCACAACGGCCCTGTTGCTACACCACAGGGAGAGGCTTTATTTATTCAACCGTCTTCTGACACACTGAGTGACAACTAGGCAAAAACTGCATTTGTGGCACTTGCACACTGAACGGTTCGTGGAGGTTAAATCAATACTTGTATGTGCTGTGGGTAGTTAAACGAAATGTCCAGTCTGGTTGGCAAAAAAACAATAAAATGATGTTATTTTATTTTACACTCATTTGGTATACACACTGGGACACACAAATCAGTTACAATGTAAAGCATGGTCGATCAGGGAGGGTTGCATGTGTTCTATCTGACATGAATACCATAGGATGTTTAAGAATGATTGAGACAAAGAGAGAAAGTTCATTATTGTTTGAGAAAGTAATCTCAGTACTCTACACTATTATTGTTGCCATAGATTAATCTCAATCCTTAAATTTCGTACTCTGTAATTGTGTGCTTCATGGTCAACAATGAGATTTTCGGAGATCAATTTAATGCTTTTTTTAGGGTTTTCCCCTCTCACAGCAGTCTGCATTCCCCCACATGCTGAAACCAATCAAGCCCTGGATGAGCTGTATGAGTCATCCATGGGATCAACACCCTGTGAGGTAACCTGATGAAAGTCATGCCAGAATACCTGCAACAGTTTACATAAGTTCAGTGGTAACATGCTTGAACATGTGCATGCTCCTCTCCAGGAAGAATATAAGGCCCTCTCTCATTCTCCCTTTAGGAAATCAGATCAAGTCTCACGTCCAGATCTGCCACTGATCAGCCAATACCCAGCAGAGGAGGTTGACTTGATGTCATCCCTGACCAAGCTCAGCGATTCAATGGGTTTTTAACAGAAAGTGTCTCAATTGATCTTGTTTGCTGTTCGAAGTGAGATCTGTCTTCCATTTCCGGCATCTTGTGCTCAAGTTTTAGGTAGGCCCTAATACAGGCATTGACTTTTTCATCTCCCAATTTTCTCCCTCTATATTTTGTCCATCCGTTGTACCAGCTCATGTAAAGTACTACCCCGTGTCCCAGGTCCCTGAGCGAATACGCTTAGGAGTTATTGATCTCTGACAGCGCTCCCTTTACCGCGTTGTGCACAACAGAAATAAGCACTTGTTGTTGTTTCTCTAACCCATAAGTGACGATCTCCTCCATGTTGAGTTCCATGCTAGCATTAGCCAACATGTCATTGTCATTTAATTGCTATCTTCCCCGATAGTGTAGACGACCACGATATCTGTTTTCTTGTTCCTTCAGACATCCTACTGGAACACTGAAGTAGTAATTCAGGTGACTCAGAGGTTAATTAAACCTACTTCGACAATGAAATACGGAGGTTTGAGAGGAGCTCTAGTTTTCCGTTTTTTTTCCGTACCATTGCGGCTGTTGGTCTCATGACCTCTGGGGAAGTCCATGTTGAGGAATGGGCAAAATTGGAAGCGAGGCTAAGTGGCGCCACAGTTTCCAGGATCTCGTGCTTTTCTTTTTGTACAGTGGGCTGCACAAGCATCCCACTTGGATAACTCACAATATTCCTGCTGGCAAGCCCTATGAAGCTAGAAATGTGAAACAGGAAATTCTACAAACATGCAAATCTGTCAGTTATCTAGATTAAGATAATAACAAGGTGGAGCTCTGGGATATATTTGCATTTTGCATTTTACTCATATGCTTGGGGATACATGTTATCTTCAGCCCTCAGAGTACGATGGGAATGCAGAGAGAGCCGTCTGGGTGGTTGCACAATAATGTTGAGAAGAGTGATTACTGCTGAAACTTAGAGTGTGGTATGCTGATCAGTATCTGCCAATGTTTGTTGACATGTAAGGGAAAAAGGAGCAGATGTACAAGATGCACCAGACCACAGCCTGTTTATCCACTCCACCAAGAGATACAAACATCATTACACCTCAAAGCATTTTTAAGGAGATAAAGGGTTTCTGAACGGTCTCTGAGCCTAACTGTCTCTGAGCTCTGTTTTATGTTGAGTTGCTACTTCATGTGTGTTCACTACACTATGCTCTTTTAGGAGTTATTTATTTATAATTATGAAGCCCACTACACATTTTAGAATAATATTGACGGCTTTATTCATAGTCCTTTTTCAGTACAAGTACATGATGGTTGACTGCAATCTTCATGGAAGTACTCCTAGATCTGTACAATATAAAAAGATGCATCATTTCTGCATCATTCCTCCAAATCAACATGAAAACCTTTATTTATTATCATTATTATTATTATTATTTCAAAAATGAAAAGAACACGTTCAACAACAACACACGAGCTGCACCTGCTGCAATCAGATTTAGCTTGAAGATGATCGTGAAAATTCTGTAACCTCAAATAGACTGTTACATGCCATTTCCTGGAGAGGCTGATCTTTTATTGACATTAGGGACAAATGTGTCCGTGTCAGCCATTGATATGAAGCAATCTGTAGCTTTAACATGGCCATCTCTGTGTATTCCCAATAACATGGCACCGGCACGTATCTGGCAATCCTAAGAAGTCATCCAACATTTAATCTCCATGGCAGTAGAACTTGAAACCACAACAAAAACACAATGAGCGTCCTTGTGAATGAAAATCTGGCAACCTGACACATTTGCTCCTTCTATTACAGCTGCCCTCATACATCGAGGTTCATTTATTGTCATTTTGCAAAATAGGATTCTGCATCCCCCTCATGCTAAACACACAAATATTTCAATTAAAACAGAATTAAATAAATGAAATTAAACATATACAGTGTATATCACTGGCACCCATTAATGTGGATTGTGAAATGACATGTGTTGTGTCTTGGCTATGTTTTGTCACTATTGAGCTTGACATCCATTAACTGGAATTCAATATCTCTCAATGTTAATTAAAAATTCTGTATCCACCCAATTGTTGGGTGTTATATTTTTTTGCCCAAATGATTCTACCTCTTAATCTTTTATATGGCTTTATTGATAGGACAGCTTCAGAGAGATGACAGGAAACAGGATTAGGAAACCCCGGGCCGCTGCGGCAAGGGCAAAGCCTCTGTTCATCGCACACCTGCTCTACCAACGGAGCTAATGGATGCTCCTCTAGCTTCTAATCTATTGTCAAACTAAATAAAACAACCAAAAGAAAGGTCGTAGCAACCATGATAGTGGCTTTCCTTTGAATTGAATACTAACATCAATGTTCTAACTGGTCACAGTGACAATGCTGACATGTCAATGTTTAGCAGGTATAATGTTTATCATGTTCAGATTTGTAGTTTGCCTTGTTAGCATCAGCACTAAACACAAAATATTGGACAACTTTTGGCCTAATAATGGTGCTTCAGAAATATAGGGTGATTTCGAAAATGATTACATCGTCATTCTATAGGTGACCCAAATTTTTGAACGATCGATGGCAATCCTTCCAGTAGAGAAAAAAAAAATGTCAATCCCATTGTGAAACTAGATAAAAAGTCAACAAAGTATGTAGGTTTTATCCCTGTGAAACACAAATGTTTGTGTAGAGTTTCATGGCAATCCATTCAGTAGTTGCTAACATGTTGCTAGCTCGGTTGAAAATACCTGCACTTCTACCTCCATACTGTTTGGTAAAGGCAGCAACACACCGGCCTTACCGTTGGACGTCTGAAGCGTTTGGAGAGATTCGGACGAGGTCGGGAACATTTCTGTTCGGTGTGTTTAGCTGTGTCGGAAGCTTTCGGAGCCGTTCGGACGCTGTCTGCTCCGACTCAGCATGCGAAGTCTGAGGAGGAGGGCTGTCAGACGTCTGAGCCATTGGATTCTCTGATTGGTTGTGTGCCAGCTGAATGGCCGTTCTGATTGGCGGTGTGCTAGCGAATCAGCGCGGTGTGTGGGAGGGCGGAATACTGTGTGCGCTTTGTTTTTCTATGGACTTCGTTCCGTCATTCCCCGTTTTCATGCTTTGCAGTACTGACAGAGGCTGGTTGTTATGTCCATTCAGGACGAATTCATTTGTGTTTGTTTGGTAATGCCTCGCTGCATGTTTAGTATGCAGCTGTTTTTATCTGAAATAGTTAAGTTTCGTTTTGAGCGAAAGTAAAGAGAGTTGCGTGCATAAGCCTCTCGTTTACAACTCACAACACAAGCGCCATCCGCCTATTGCATCTCGTGCAAGCGCAGAACGTACACGCTGCTGTGGAGTAGGCAGCACGTCGAGGTGGTGTGTTTCAGTGCAACTTTTGTGCCGAATGGGTCAGACGAGAGGCAACAGAGTGGTCGGGTAAGGCAGTTGGACGTCTGGGTGGTGTGTGGGGGCCTTAAGTCTTGCTGAGTGGGCATATATTATAGAAACACTCTAATGTTGAGTATGTTTCAAGTCCATTTGTTCACATGTTGGATAAATTGAATAAACAGTCAGAAAAGTTCCAGCTGTTGAACTTTTTCTATAAAAAATTGGAAAACCTGGAGCTGCTGGAGCTTGTGCCATTTTGTGAGCTTTTTGTGAGACAAGAGTGGTGCTCAGCTAATGCACCAGAGAACACCTCATTAAATTGTTCAGTTTTGTTGTTGTTGTGTTTGTGGGTCTACACATTCTTTGGGACAGCATACTTTCCTTTGGTTTTGGTTTGGCACCAAATAATAAACAGCGGATGAACTCTTTACCCTTGTGGGCTTGCTAGGGCGTGTAATGGGAGTTTGCTCATCCAGTCCTCATGTGTTTGGATGGATGGATTTGGAGAAGGCCTACGACCTTGTCCCTTGGGGAGTGCTTTGGGTGGTACTGCGAGAGTATGGGGTACCAGTTGTAGTATCACTGTATAACCAACATGAGAGCTTTGTCACGCACCTGGTGGTGTTGAACTTGCCAGTGTTTTCCCTTGAACCGGATCCTGTTTATGATAATCACAGACAGGATCCTGGTGCAGCCTTGGTAGGGAGAGTGTCTGCTTTGGAAACCTCAGAATTGCGTCTCTGCAAGCACCGGGACAGTTTGCAGCCGCATGTAAAGCGGTCAGGCTGAGGGTCAGCACCTACAAGTCCGAGGCGATGGTTCCCCGCCAGAAAAAGGTGGACTGCCCCTTCTGTGCACTGTGGTACTGTGTCAGCAGTAATGCAGAGATGCTGCTCCTCGGCATTGAAAGGAGCCAACTGAGATGTTCCGGCATTTGATCAGGATGCCTCCTGGGCACCTCCCTTTGAAAGTTTTCCAGGCAAGACCAACTGGCAGCAGACTCTGGGGCAGACTCAGAATTTGCTGGAGGTATTATACATCTCAACTGGTAAGGCAATGCCCCGGGTTCCCCTAGGAGGAAAGGAGAAAGCTACGCTTAGTGCTATTGTGACCAGACCCCAGAAAAGCAGAGGAAGATGGATAAATGGAACTACTACCTCTTTTACCATACATGTGTAGTTCTGGTTAACATTACCCTGCATTTTTTAAACAGCTACTGACACAATTTTATATTAAAACCTCAAGGGAAATTTTAACATCAATTCCATAACAGACATCTTAAACGATTACAGTACATTTGACGTCCCAGCAGAAGATGTCCACAGAAAAATGCTGGAAATATTCTTGTGCAAGCAAAGGCGCTCACTCCTTCGAGCGACACTATGTAGACAAAGGCCTTAAGAGGAGACACTCAGTTGTTCAAATCTATAATCGAATGCAATGAGAACGAGGGGAATGGGTGGTATGAGAGTAGTGAAACCAGACCAAAGAGTTAAACTCCTGAAATACACAAGGGGCATTGGCAATGAGTGTGTGTATATAGCATTATATGTGTGCGTTACAGGGCGGAGAGACTGTGTACAGAAGGAATGCTGCTGACTCTCATAAGCTCATAAACTGTTTCCAGGAAATATAAAACAATCCAGGGACACTCTGTCAAAACACAACCTCGTACAACCCACGGAACTGGTTGTTTATCAGTTTGAGTGAGAATACTCTGCTCCAGCATGATTCCATTTTGAATCATGTATGCTCTATAATAAGTACATCTTACTGGGGGGGCTTTCTGACACAGAATATTGGATAATCCTTAAAAGGGTCGGCTCCAAAATACTATCTATATCAAAGTGTGGATGACATGGTGTAACCAGAGCTTGTGGTGTGTGCATTTCTCTAACCAACACAGTGATAAGGTTAGGGTTAAACTCATGCTAGCACTGTGGTGCGTTGACTTGCATTTCTCTAACCAACACTAAGCTGCAAGTTAAAAAGGTAATTTAGACAAAGCTAGTGTAACTATTTAATCATTTGAAATAATCCACCACCACTCGGCTCTTTCAGAAGTACACAACCAATAGGCTTTAGCTGAAGGTTTATACAGTGGAAAACACTCCTGACAGCTCCTGAACTGTATGCCTGACCCTAGATGTTTACTTCCAGTAGAGAAAAACATGAAACATGGCTGTACATGTATTGCCTAAATCTGACAGGGAACACATTTACATCTTTGCTGCCATGTTTTAAAACTCGATTTTCAACGTTTCTCTCGTGGAATCTGAGTCACAGTCCAGCCTACTTAATTCATAATTATGGGTAGTTTTCTGTTTCAACATCATGTAGCTAAACAAGAATGCAATGCAAGGATTTAACTGCAATAGACTCACTGCCATTTTCTGCAAAAGACTCAAGACTCACTCATTCAGACTTTACCTCGGCTCCACATAGCACAGAAAATAAAATGACCCGACTTTCACCAGCTCCAGAAATGTGAATTAAACCCAGAAAGGAATGTACCAGCCACATATTTGTGAATTATAAAGATGCATGTGGATAATAAAGATATTGATAGTATCAATATTATTGATACTTGCATATATATGGCCTAAGTATAAATAGTGTGTCACTCTGGATGCTGGTGTGGCGTACAGAATTTGTGAATTTCGTTCTTGAGAGCCCCCAAAAATGTCTGTGCACGTCCCTGCTGTTTCAATTGTTTCAAAACACATTTTCCACAACCAAGATGAAAACTCAGCTTACTGTGATCTTCTGAGTGTGTTTATTGTGTTACTATAAAGGCTGCCCAGACTGTCACCTTGTTGAAAGAGATATGAACTAAATGACCGTGCAGTGGGTGATGCACATCAACTGTTGTGTCAGGTCATGGTGCCCTTACATTCAAGTTTATAATGTCTGTGATTCAAATTTCCAGCCTCTATTTCTACACAAATAAAGCAATAAACCCCAAAAGACAGTTGTTGACGGTGAATTTTAAAGGGTGTTGATGGCACAATGTGAAACCACTTTTTTTGTTTTTCCCAGTGCCTGAGAAAACTGACGGAGCGTCTGGTTCAGCTCTGTTTCCGTGATTATGTCAAAGACCAAATCCAGATCTTTGTCGGCACACCAGCTCTGACAACATCAAACGGACCATGTAGTCTAGTTAATATTCCCAGCTCCTTTTATTTTCCTAGCTCTTCAATTTCTCTCTAGTCAATGTTTTGCGTCTCCTCTCTGCTTCATCTTCCTCCCCTCTCCTGTCCATCTCTTTGCACTGCTCATCCACGCTTAGGCCAGCCAGGAAAACAAAATAAACAATGGAATCGGCCATACAACAGGCTATATTCACATAGCGAATGTTTTTCTCTGATAGTGGGATGCCTAATGTTGTGCTGTGCACACATATTGCAAGTTGCGAATCTGATTTTTTTTTTCATAATTTCTCAATTCGCTGATTGATCAGCAACTGAAAAGATTATGAATCGGGGAAATTTGGATGGACATCGGGCCATATTTCAAGGTAAAACAACAGACCTGATAAAACATTAAAACTAATGTTAGCCAGCCGCTAATGTTAGCATTCCCTGCTTCGATAGTGTCCCACAATGTAACTTAAATTTATTGTGAAATATTGCCATAAATGTTGGATGTGCTGAATGTAATCAAATGATAATAGAAGCTAGGGGGTAGCATGGGTTATCAGATATGTCATTCGAGCCTGAAATGTCGCTGCAGATTTTCACTGTTTATTGTCTTTTCAGCAGATAATCAATCGAGAAGTGATGGAATGTTAACGATTAGTCAGATTAACCATGTTTATATAACTTGCAACCTGGAACATGCAGTCCAACATTTTATCTTCACACCCTGAGCATGATGTCACAGTAAAAAGCTGCCGTGTGAATAATGTCTATGGCTTCGAACACAGCTCCGCCAATCATAATCAAGGCCAGGAACTGTCCATTTTGTTATTGTTTTCAAAACCCCTGCGGAAACTTTCAAATCTCTCTGAATGAATAGTTGTCTGGTAAAAGTGATATCAGCTGAGTGACCCTGTAGCGATAGGGTGATGCACATTAATTATCAGCTCTGTTTTATGACCTTGAGAGATTCCAATACAACCCACTGACTCTAAACAACTGTATCCTGGAATTCGTATAAAATCATTACACGGGAATAAACTCATCAGCAAAGTGCTCCAACCTGTAATCCCTGACATCACGCTATCTGGGTCACTCCAGTTGGTCTTTACGGGTACGTGTTACCTATTCACAGTCACGTTTCCATATAGTCGTTAACAATACTTGACAAGCATCTCTTTCTTGCTGCAGACAGCTGTAGAGATCATCTCATGTACTATTGTCTAAAGTCTTTATGGAGCGTGGATGTGGATGTATTCTTTTCTTCACCTTGCTTGAGGGCCTCACGACAGTTCTGTGGAATGTATTTCAGAAAGCCAAACAGCTTTCCCATTTACACACAATGGATATTATGACCGCGTGCCAGCTACAGCCTTGTAGCTCGTAGCCTTGCCATCTAGAGTCAGTCTCGCAGACACAAAAAGAAACAAACAGTCCTGGCTCGATCTGTAAGCCTCTCTGTCAACGCAAACCTAACATTCAAAGCTGACCGGTTCTATGTCGCTGAAGTGTCACACAGTGGTAGTTGTTGTTGGTTTTTGCTGCCAAAGCCAATGCAGGGAGTGGGCTTGAAATGTTCCTCGATGATAAGAAAAAAGGAACAAGCAGCGCCGACAGGACAGTCCACCGCTGGCAGGCGATGCAATTATATGTAATTTGCGACACAAGGCTGGCAAAGCAGCTAATGGAAGCCAGACAACAGATTTATGTAGGCCAAACATCACGACTATTGACAATGACACTGGCTGAACAAGAAGGCAGTACATTAGAGAAACAAACAACAGACCAGTTGACTTATTTCTAGTTTGGAAACACACTATGATGTTCAGAATTCTAAATGCATAAAGGCAGAAACAGGAAGAGTTATCAAAATAAAATTGAAAGCATCACATCGCCTGATGGTCTCCACAATGACCTCGGTCTCATGACATTCTTGGGCATCATCCAGACAAGCGATCCGAGCTGCTCGTGCTGCTGGATGGCAGCCGGTGCCGAGAGCTCAGCTCACCACTAACATGTCATCATACGTGTGAATAATTTATGCTGGCAAAAAGGCCACGACACAGAGAAGCGTTGTTGTGTCTTTGTTCCAGCTTCTCGGTAGGCTGCAGTCTACTTGGATGTGCTTCGAGCGAACGAGGTTAGGGTTCAAGTTCAAGTTTGGATGCAGAACGCAGCAGCAGGGTGTAAAATCCAAGACGTGCGTGAAACCAGAGGTAGCACATCTCAACCTGGTGCAAAGCAACTCTGCTGGTGAATTTACCAGTTTGATATTACTGGAAACACTCCTCCATTAGACACTGATGGCTTGAAAATGATCAAACGCAATTACAGATGAACTTGTTAATTTTCCTCTCATAGGTGTACGGTCAGAACGCTGTTGAGGTGCGACATGTCTGCCAGTAAATATGAATAAAGTGAACATCATTGTTCAGTAAATTGTAAATTGTAAATTACACCCGACACTGAAAGTACTCATCATTTGGTTGTTGTATGTTTCAACTTTACATGCTGCAGGCCACAAAATAAAAAAAATTAAATGCTTTCAGTAGGCAGACATGATAAGACTGGTAAACTTAAAAACAGGTCTCTAAACCGGTGCTAGACTTTACTGTTTAGATGTTCACACTGTTGAGGTGGCCAGCCTGTTTAAATGACACACACTGAAACCAGCACGCTTAATCACAGTTACTTTCTGATAGGAGGCAGTTCTGCTGCCAGAAATTGATTTATGGAATGTCCACTCTTGGTAAATGTACACACACACACACACACACACACACACACACACACACACACACACACACACACACACACACACACACACACACAAACACACCCATGAAAACATCCTGTAAACCACAGAGCAAACAATAAACTGTTTCTTATGTTTATTAAGTAAGACACTAACATACTGTAGATACAGAATTTGACATGGTGACCATACTACTATTGGCAGGCCTTGTACTTCATTCAGTCACATGTATGTGTATAAAACAAAATCACATACCATTTTTTCCAGTGGGTTTTATGGGCTGTGTCAGACAATGTACCAACTGTACCGTACACACATTAGCCAAACGCTACCTAGCCACGGAAGCACCGACCGTGTGTGTGTGATTACGCAAAACTCACGAGTTCTTCGTGATTCATGATCAGCAGACCTGATATTAGGCGAGTGTTTCAGTTTGGTAGAGACATACATACAGATAATATAATATAAACAGTATAACATAAACTTTGTTTTGCTCCTAATCATTCAACAACAGTGGCTGTTTGCGGCGGTCAACAAATTGAAATGTGCAGCCACATTCAGCCGTTTGTCTCATGCTTGCTTAAGATGGCAGAGGCAGAAAAAAGGGGGAAGGAGCTGCAGTCAGAGTCATGCATGTTTCACACGCAAACAACCACTGCCTTGCACAACCTGCACATGCAGCGTGGGTCTGTTGCCCACTTGGACAGTGACTAAAGGCTGACAAGATAAGATGGTTAACGTTGAGACGTTGAGTCACCGTTAAAAATATGTACATGCATTCTTGATTGGATTATGCAGCAAAAGCAGAAACACACAGAGAGAGACAACAGGGTGTCGAAAGCTAGACTTTGATTAATGAAAAACACCTGTCAACCTATAGGTGAGGAAGCAAAGCAGCGGGGGGTGACGGGAAAGGTAACAATATGTGAAGAGGCAAAGCAGTGTTTGTGGTAATAAAGTTAACAATACAAATATTTTGACCATCTTGTGATGCGATCATGTTTCACAAAGGCTCACCAACAGCAACTTTATAATTGCAGGAGCAGTTTATCTGTCAGCGGTGAGGCCCCAGAACCAGCTGGCTCACTCTGCCATGCCACGAGAGAGAGGGAGCTTACACGTGAGTATTTTTCCATGACGTGTGAAGTGCGAGTGTGTGTGCAGTGTATTTCCTCTGTTACATGGAGTACTTTTTTGTTCAGAAAATAAAATTGGCTTTCTGCTTTTGAAAGTCTATAGGAAGTTGCAAAACGAGGATTTGAGACGTGGCACAGTGTCACGGATATGAGTAAATACATACATTCAAAGACTACAAATGAAACCAATGATATGGTTGTGTTAGGAGAGCAGATGCATAGGTATAAAAAGGATGACACATTTGTCACATTAGTTAGAAACAAAACAAGAGAGAGAAGAGAATATGAACAATTGTATATCTCATGTGTTTGAGCAAGATGCAAAATTACGCAAAATGTAACTGAAGTATTAGGACATCTAAAGTGTCATTAAAAGTGTCCTTTTTTCACAGCTGTCTTTTAAAACCCCTTGATAGTCATCATCACCAAACCTGCAAACATTTGGCCTAATCTGCTCTTGATCTCTTTCCTGGGTAAGTGAAAAGAAAGTGCATCTTTTAGCTAAATGTCTAATTGCCAACCTCTTTGAGCAACTAATACCAGTTCTGATACCACCCAATAGACTGCTATATATAATCACTTTAATTCAGCCTTGTTCCGGTCTGTCATGTTGATCCAGCAGTGTCACGTTTGCACTTTAATGGCTTTAATCGTGCAGTTTAAATGCATGATGATAGTTGTTTCTACAAAAGAGAATCAGTTGCTAGTAGGCCGAACCTGTGAGGAGACACTTAGAAACTAATCATTTTTTCAAGTCAAAGGATGGGCCGAAGTCCAACGTGGGATACAGATTACTACAACTCATTAAACTTGATACGAACCTAGGAGGTCCAGTGAGGACACCGGCACACAGCAGAGAAAAGTACAAAGGCAGTTTACAAGGACGTCATGTTTCAGCTGCTGACTACAGACACAGAGGTCAGATCAGGAGAAACACACTGGAAGGCAAACTGTTGGCCACGAGTAGCGGGTGACAGTGCCAGTGCTCGGGCTGAGAACGAAGACACACCGCCTGGAGTGAAGAGAGGGGCGGGGAGAGGATACATGTTGGGTTGTGCTGATGATACGTTCAGACCAGTTTTTGCTGCCTGATTGGCAGGTGATTATTGGTGTAATTCATTGCTCTTATAAACAACAAACCTCAATCCAAACATGGAAAATCCCAGCAGATCAACAGAGAACATAAATCAAATACAACAAATAATAGTAAATGGGGGGCTAGATAGAGAGATAGCGGTAGAGATGGTCTGAAGCTAGAATCCACTCATGATTTATAGTTCAACTGAGATTTCTTAAAGGGCAAACAAGTTATGTAACTCTTACTTTCATGACCTTGCTACGTATTACAGCGTCTGTCAATTGTGTGAGGAGGCAGAGACAAGTCGTGATCTATAGAGAAACATTATAACATTTAACTTACACAGAGAACCTGTGGAACTCTGCACTGACCTGTCCATGTCTACATATATCTTTGTGTTGTGTTGTTTTCCTTTAAAATTATGTAATAAATTAAATAAAAAATAAATTTGCTCATTTTCAGGTTCATAATTTTATTTTGGGTTACTACTAGAATAGGTTCATATGCTTTGATATTAAAAAAAATGCTGCCAGGGCACTCTGTTTTAGCTCCACTTTCAAATACCCAGTCTGCTCTGATTGGTCAGCTCACACACGCCCGAGCCAGCACTGCACACCGTGTGTCAAGACGGATCTGTCATGTTTCCAGCATCCAGTTAGCTTCACTTCAACCGAAAATATAGCCATAGATTATGCAGATATGGGACATGGTGATGTAGTGTGATGTTGAGAAGTCACTGAATTAAAGGCGAAGCCGTGGGACCCTTACGAGGCATTCCGTGAACTTCAGGAGCAGTGTTTTCTGTAGGAGAGAGGAGCTCCTGTAGACGAAACTTTGAGCTCTGACCACAAGCTCCTTCAGTGTATAGGATACAATGAACACTGAAGAGAGGGAGAAATATATATATATATATAAATATATATATAATTATAATTATTATATATAAATAAAATGTATAATCATAATCATAAAAAGTATTATTATTATGGTGTGTTGGTCGGTAAACACTTGTCCAGACATTACAGACGTTCATGCACTGCTCTACATGCCACACATTTCCCTCACAAATGAGAGCGAAAATTATAGAAAAATTATTTGGGCACAGCAATGTAAATGGCCTCCGAGTTCTGACTAAGGATTGTCCTCAGCAGCCCACGTCTGCGCAACCACAAGTGTTTTTATAGTCCCAGCTACATTAAAGTGCGGGTACTATAGTAAAACAGTAAACTCACCAGTTGGATGCGTCAAGGCAGTTTCAGGTATCAGAATCTCTCAGGGGAAATTCCAAGCATGTTCTATCAGTAAATGAAGCTGATTAACTTAAGGTTCTGAATGAGCTTCAGAATTTAGAACAACTATCTTTTGAAAAATATGTGCACCGGTCAGCAGGCTACTGTTATTTAAATGTGTAAATACATAGTTAAAGAACATTTGATACCTTCTGCTGTTATGTATATATTAATTTAATTTTGTTTACTGAACAGCTTTGGTACTAACTTTCTTTCTTGCCTTATTTTCAAGTTGTAGTTGCAGGTTTGTCAAAAGTTCTACTTGTGTTTCACTGAGTAACATCATTCTTTGTTAAAAGAAATTCATGTGCAATAAAAAGTTTTGTTTTGTTGGATTTCGTTCAGTAAGGTGGCTCCTTTTGACAGGCAGATTGCTTCAGTGACTTTGGCTATTACATAACACAAATTGGGACAGAGGTTGTGTATGTGCGGGGCATTTTTAATGAATAGCGTTAGATCATCTTTTAACCTTCCTCTCAGATGGATAACAGCTGTCATTAGGGGCTTTAAATACAGTATGCCCCTCACAGGGTGAGTGGTCAAACACTTAAGAAATGCTTCTGCGTCTGACTCCGGGGCCACAGCTTCAGTAACACGGCTGGTGTTGGGACCGTCACGACACCCGTCTCATCACAAACATGTGCGTCAGGGATTCTTGTCTAGATTTACGATGCAGGCTCAGTTCTTCCTGTTCAAAAATAGATTGACCCACATCTTAACATAGCGGCCTTTTTAGGCCCCGTACAACCCTATCCATCTGTGTCAGTAGCATATGGTGACAACCTCATGCTGACAAAAGGTCAGCTGCAGACACCTCAGTAATTAGTTACTTCATCTTCGCAGCTTATTCTGCTAAGCCAACGGGGCATCCCTGAAGTGATTAATACTGAAAGTTCACGGTCATAATCAGCACACTGGGTTGTTTTGCAGAATGACTTTTCCCTGTTCGAAATCACAGCCAACAGTAGCACAAGGCCAGCTGCTGAAGATTATCTACCCTTCAAAGCTTATGTTACACTAATGTAAGAGCAAATTTAGCTCGCTGGCATGATTTGTTGTCGGGAAAACAAAAACGATGACATAACTCCAACAGGAGTATCTGTGTCTGTCTCGTATGACTGTATGCTTTACATTCAGCCTTTATTAATTAGAATAAACATTAATATTTGTCTGAATGAAGCGCAGAATAGTGGCGATCCAAAGGTTCAGCCACCCAAATGTGCAGATGCAAAAACAGGATGAATATACCTTTAATGTATACAGATTTGTCACAAAAGTGGGACTGAAAACAGACAAAATAAACAAGACAAAAGAATAAGAAGACAACATGATCAATGATCTTCTTGCAGTGGTTGTTCCCCAAGTCTGTCAAGTCTGACAGGAGCCTGATGGAAATAGAACATTTGGACAGAACAGAACAAGTTACAGCAAGCTACACGGAGTGCTTGTCAATCCTTGTGCATGCCTTTAAGGATGAACCTTGTTGGTGGGATGAAAATATGAATGGGATGAAAACGACTTTCAACAAAGGGGAAATAAGACATCTGTCTTAAATGAAGCTGCCAATAAAATAAAAGACAAACCTAGGACTGATCTTTCAAAAACAAAACCACAGTAAAATCTATTGACCATATAATAATTTCAACAGACGATTCAAAAGGTACAGTAATTATACTTACCGCTTCAAACATCCTCATACAGATAAAGAGATCCCCATAAAAGGAATTATTTCATGCCACACTAAGTTAGTAATTTATCTTATTACTTGTCCCTGTGGTAAAACAAATAGAGCAATTAAAACTTTTGTTGCTGAACACAGAAGAACTATTATGTTAACTTCACAACATGTTGAATTCAATCATCCTGTTCCCCCTATACTAAGGTATATCAGAATTGAAAAAGTATCACTTCCCCCAGAAGGAAGAAATGTACTATCCAGTAGGGAACACTTTTGGATCCACCGTTTAAGATCTCTGACCCTCATGGACTGGAATATATAGATTATTGAATAGATTATGACTTGTGTTTTTTTACGATAAGTCAATAATGTAGTTTATGATGTTCATTTGTAGCTGGTGTTCTTAGCTTGTGTGCATAATTAGAGATCTTCTTTTTTTTTATCTTTATGATTTGTGACATTCATTTGGAGCTGTCGTTTGACTTTAGCCTACTGGAAAGCATTTAACTCAAAGTATTACAGAGTACATGGTGTGAAACATTGTTACTTTTTACTCAGAAATGGTTTGATCGGCCGTGTCCTTTCACTGTTTTGATTGATTGTCTGTTCACAGCCTAGTGTTGGAGGTGAATTATATGAGCACTCTCACATGTATTTCTAGGGCTTGGCCTTTCAAAGTGACTCTTGATCTTGAAAAAAGGCCGGAGGGCTCACTTTTCGGATGATAAATCTAGTCCATGTCAGGTGAAGTTTGGTGTGCCTCGTCTGAACCCTTTGTTTAAACAACTTTTGGAAGTTTCTAGAACTGACAATCAAACAGGCAGGCGTGCTGACTCGCTCATGGGCCAGGTGTGTGAGGGTAAGAAGTAGGCAGGGTTTGAAGTTCCCTCTACAGCTCTCTTTTTCATTTTTCTATCTACGTTTCTCGCTGTCTGTGTTTATAATTGAGTGCACCAACAGTAAAGCCTACGAGAAAAGACAGAAAAAGTGTGTGTTACTATCTCCAGTTAAAAGATGATCTTTTTCAACTTTTGTACTTTGATGCAGTCGGATGACACTTTGTACAAACTAGTTTGTTGCAAGCATAAACAGCCCCAAAGAGTCATTACAGAGTGAAACTAAGTAAGAGCCTTTGTATAACCTGCCTCACTGTTACGTCCCTGTAAGGCCAGGGGATGAAGGGAGTAACAGTTAAAATAAAACCAGGTGTAAAGGAGGGAAAAGAAACAGTAGGTAGAGGTTAATCAAAAACTGCTTTATTTACAGCTATTGTCTTAAGAAAACTGCAGGCTGTAGCTTAGGCTCTCAGGCTCTCTGGCTCTTACATATCGCGGCCGCTGCAGCCCGCTGGCATCAGCAGCACCTTATAACACTCGGCCTACCTGGCAAGTAGACTCAGGTGTGGCACTTCACACACTGGCAAGGAGGAGGAGAAGGGAGTACCAGGGTAGCACCTGAATAGAAGAAACAGAACACACCACAAAACACACCCACAGCACTGGGGCTGTAACACTCCATTTAAACCTTTTCGAGGCCAAACGACCACTTTTCTAGACAAGCAACAAGACAGAATTTATTTGTAGAATAACATTTAATCACTTTTCAAATAAATGACATCCATGTGATGGTCAAGCCATTAAGATGAGAACAGAGTCATGTAAGAAGTTCAGATTTTGATTCCAAATCCAAAAGTTAACCCAAATCACAGAAAACAACCAAAAAAAACAAAAAAACAAAAAACAAGGAGGTGAATGCCGCTTTGGTTGTGCAGTTAAAATTTACATTTGATAAATCAAGCAATGTTAATTTCTTGGTTACAATAAAACTGATCAAAGTGAATGAGCAAAAGTCATTGGTTCTACAGTTGAGTGAGCTTTAAAATAAATGCTCAGTGCTTTAAAGAGCAGAAATGAAATATAACATCTCTGCTGTATTTGGGTTGCAACAGATATCTCACAGTCGGATATCTCAAAATCCAGCTTACTATCTGCATGGATAGATTCCACCAGGGGTTTTTAATCTAATGAATAATGTGTAAGAATACTATAATATACATTCATTTAATCACCTGTTAACTCTTGAAAGTGGGATACCTGTTTTTTATTTTGAATGATTTTGAGAAAGAACTGGAAAAAGCTTAAAATAAAGGCAAATTCTACCTGTGATTTCTTTATATATACACATTTAATTAATTAAGATCTTAATACACATTCAGGCAGACAACTTCACAAAGGGAAAGACAAAGGGTTACGATTCAGTCTGCAACATTGGCTGTAAGGCAACTCCTTGCTCGTTCTCGTCAAGCTCAGCATCACTTTCAGGATTCTGTGTGACGGCATCTGCTGGTGCAACAGATACATTACGTTTCACGTTGAAAACATCCAACCCCTCAGGCAACAGGTTGTGGTTAAAAATGAACACAGCCAGCGAAGAAAAAACTAGGATGGCTACCAAAGTGCAGACCATGGTGACTGTCCGGACAGGGGACCTTTGGACAAAGACACCATCTTCGAATGTGCAACCAGGAAGATGCAGAACAACTGGAAGACCTATAGTGTTCTCTCCCAACAAAATCCTCAAAGGCAGCCCTATGATGTAACCTGCCAGCGCACCGTAACCATTAGCCACGTCAAAGAAGAGCACGGAGACTAGATGGGGAAATATCAGGCTGTAGTTGACGTCTGCTGCGAGAAGCCACAGGATCAGGGTGCTGTTGGTAAAGAAGGCTATAGTTGTCCCAAGCAGACCCACGACCACCACCGTGACGCGGATCACCCATTGCATTTCATAGTCTGAAGCCTAGGATACAAAAAGGAGATTCATGTACATGTGTTTCTTTCCAAAATGCATTGTTTTAACTTAGCTGTGCTTTTTTACAGTTTGTAAAGGGTGGAAAAGGACAGGACATCCTGTCTCTCAACCCTTAAGACATGTTGTGCCACTGAGCTGCCACCATCAACATGTAGCACTCCTTACCTGTTGACGCAGGATGTTCTTGTAGATGTTTGAAGAGAAAACAGACGTTGCAGACAACAGGGCCGAGTCTGTAGATGACATGACAGCGGCGGCCACAGCTCCGATTCCAATGATTGAGATGTAAGATGGAGTGAGGTTTTGTAAGGCCAGGGGTAGGATGAAAGCATTCTCCCCTCGCTCGTAAGGAGATGGAGAACCGTACAGAGTCTGGTTCCAGTCTTGCCAAAAGTAATAACAGTTCAGTACTATTAATATCATATATATATATATATATGGATATATATATACTTTTTCTTAGATCCATATAGCACTGATATAAAAACATGGATTTTATTTTGTCATTGAATAGGTTTGCTATCTAAGGTCAATTATTTCAAGGAATCAATGAAACATGTCAGTCAATTTGCAAACAAAATGTCAAACGGTGTTGGTTCCAGATTTGATGCTTTTTTTAAAAAAATTATTTATAATAGTCAAAGAAAAGTCTGGGTTTTTAAAACTGTTGTTTGGACAGAGAAAGCAATGTGAAGATCTCACTGTTAGCTCTTGGAAATTGTGATGAGTATTTTTTCACATTTTTTGTTAAACACTTTATAGAAATAAAAATTGTTTAATTGTAAAAAAATTCAGCATATTTTTGATAATAAAAAATAGATGTTCGTTACAGCCCTTTTCAGTTTTTACTTTTCAAAAAAATGATTTGTGTTTTGTCTTTTGACATCTTTATACTACAGCCACAGGCTGCAACAACCAATGAGAATTGCATCAATAACACAAGGCTGGAACCACTTTACATTCAATCACCTTTTAAAATACATATATAATAGGCAAAAGAAACTAAAGGACAATACAAACTATATTGCCAATAGTATTCGCTCACCTGCCTTGGCTCGCATATGAACTTAAGTGACATCCCATTCTTAATCCATAGGGTTTAATATGGCGTCGGTCCCTTTGCAGCTATAACAGCTTAAACTCTTCTGGGAAGGCTTTCCACAAGGTTTAGGAGTCTTTATGGGAATTGTTGACCATTCTTACAGAAGCGCATTTGTGAGTTCACACATTAATGTTGGACAGGAAGGCCTGGCACTCACTCTGCGCTCTAATTTATCCCAAAGGTGTTCTATCGGGTTGAAGTCAGGACTCTGTGCGGGACAGTCAAGTTCATCCACACCAAACTCTCTCATCCATGTCTTTATGGACCTGCTTTGTGCACTGGTGCACAGTCATGTTGGAACAGGTATGCTGAAGCATTCAGAGTTCCTTTCACTTCAACCAAGGGGCCATGCCCAGCTCCTGAAAAACACCTCCACACCATAATCCCCCCTCCACCAAACTTTACACTTGGCACAACGCAGTCAGACAAGTACTGTTCTCCTGGCAACCGCCAAACCCAGACTCGTCCATCAGATTGCCAGATGGAGAAGAGCGATTCGTCACTCCAGAGAACGCGTCTCCACTGCTCTAGAGACCAGTGGCGGCGTGCTTTACACCACTGCATCCATCACTTTTTATTGCACTTGCTGATGTATGGCTTGGATGCAGTCTGTAGCTATTGACTCTGTAGAAAGTTGGTGACCTCTGCCACTATGCGCCTCAGCATTCGCTGACCCCTCTCCGTCATTTTACGTGGCCCACCACTTCGTGGCTGAGTTGCTGTCGTTCCCAATTGCTTCCAGCTTCCGCTACCACTGACAGTTGACTGTGGAATATTTAGGAGCGAGGAAATTTCACGGCTGGACTTGTTGCACAGGTGGCATCCTATCACAGTACCACGCTGGAATTCACTGAGCTCCTGAGAGCGACCCATTCTTTCACAAATGTTTGTAGAAACAGTCTGCATGCCTAGGTGCTTGCTTTTATACACCTGTGGCCATGGAAGTGATTAGATCACCTAATTTCAATTATTTGGATGGGTGAGTGAATACTATTATCAATATAGCGTAAGTAGAAATAGTATTTATCATAAAGATATAATCTTATACTGTATTCAGTGCTTTTACTTGTTTTTCATATTACAAAACAACCCGCGATAAAAAGCCACTGAGCATAATTTAAGGGTCTATACAATCTATCATCTCTAATCCAATTCTTACCTGTGGAGGCAGCGACAGCTCCAACCAAGATAGGCGGGATTCCCAGTATGGCAATGACAATGGCAGCAGCATAGCAGGTTAACTGGGCTGTTTGTGGTGAGGAGGCAGACAGCGTCCTCTGGTGGAAGGACTGATATGCTATACTACCAAGACCCTGAGAAAAAACAGCACGGGGCAGATTAAGGACCAAGAAATGATGAGGAAGAAGGAACACTGCTGAATTAGAGACTATTTCTCCTCCAGACTGAAGACAGACTTTTGGTGAATAAATTAAGCCAAAACAAGCTAGTGCAGATTTCTTTTACTGCTCAGGAAAATACAAATATTTATCCTCTATGACTCATTTACTACACTTACTGTTCAAGCGATATACTTCATACTACTAAACTGAGATCTCTCCTTCGCCATAGTTGCATATCTCTGAGCAGCAGTCCACAGAGAAAAACCCTGAAAACGTTCAGAACACATACCTCACTTATGGAAGATTCTAATCATTAAGCCACTCTGCTGACCTGCACCTTCATTATGAAACTCTGCACTGGAATTATTTCTCTGTCACTTAACCTGCAAAAGTCAGTGATTTTAATCCCAACTGAGCACACGGATGTGGATAATTTACACCCCCTCCAGAGTAATAATTACTGTAATTCTGTTTGGAGCGTTGCCATAGTACTTTAAAGTGGATATGTCAGTTTTTATTCACAGGAATATCTTAATTTTCATCTCTCATTAAACTGCAGTGCACTAACAGAAATACCTTCCCTGTATTTGGACCTGGTCGTGTCAGAAAAAGCTGATAGGGATTCATTTGGAATGGAATCTGACAAGACACTGAGTTTCGTTTATCTCCTTTCTAAATAACATAAAACAGTCTGTCTTGTTTACATGAAATTGAAGAATTGAAGTGCATCGATGGCAGTTTGTCCATTCCACCAACATGTGGCCGAGTTTTGACTTTGTGGATAGAAACAGGAAAAGTATAAATATTCTGCTCACAAGCATTAAGAAGTCGTCAATCCAGTTCCAGATTTTGTCCATCTCCAGAGTGCCGATCCACGGTAATTGGAATGTGTGGTTGAAAGCAGTCTGGGCGATGTTTGTAGATATGGGGTTGAGGAGCAGGAAGGGGACACACAACCACTGCAAATAAATCATATTGAAGACTTTAGCAAGGAAAGGTAATTTTTTTGTCAGTGTTAAAATATTGTGATTACATCTAGGGCTGGGCGATATGGCCAAAGTGTTATCGTGATATATTTTTTTATGTCGATCGATGTCGATAATTATCATGATATATACTTAACAACAATAATTATGTTTAATTTACAGTTTTAAGAGTATTCTCCTTAGGACAGATTAGAACCCAAAACAAACCTGAAGGCTAATTATGGTTTATGAAATACAATTATTTATTGTCAGATACTACATGACAAACATTCAACAGAACCAACCAACCAAATGGCTTTATGTTAAACACTGAATAAATCAAACTATAAATATGTACAACAGATTTCTTGTTTCAAACGTGTCTCAAACATTTTAGAGGTAGTATACTGAACTGAGCATTGATTAAAGAAAATTACAAAAAGTTAAATGTTGAGGATGATTACGCTGCTGAATTCTATGAATATTGCACAGTCTTGAGCTTGCAGGTAGTCGCTCAGTTCTGCTTCATTAGCCCTCTGTTCTGTAAGACCTGATGTGGTTCGGACGTGCGACCAGACCTCATATCATATCTGAGCTGCTCCTCCACCTTGACCCTCCACTCTGCGTACAGCTGAGGGACTGATGTTTGGCAGAGTGTACTTAACATCCATGACAGTCATTAGCTTCTTGAAGCCCTGTTTTTAAACTGTGCTTATAGACATCATATCTGTTGCGGTATAGTACGTAATTGTGCTGGTTATGTCTTTGTATCGCTTCGATTTCTTCTCATATGGGGCAATGGTTGAAAAAGCTGCGGAGATTGTTGTTTGTTGAAGTGAAGTTTGACTAGTAGAAGGCAGACACTAGCATGATAGCACAAACTCATGCTTTCAGTGTTAGGTTCTGGGTGGGTACCGGTTGAGATGATGGAAGAGGTTGGCGGTCGCCACACACTTTGCACCTAATGCTGGTTTGTCATTTGTCAGACTTCAGGTAGGAGGCGGGTGGCATGACCTTTCTTCAGTTCAATTTCTTCGTCTTTCTTCAGGATACAACATTGTTGGTGCAACAATTCAGACTGTTCTGTGAGGGAAATGGCATCACACACATCAAAACCACACCGAAGTATGCTCAGGCCAACGTAGAGGGTAAGTGTTAGAACGAATCACTTATGAAAAGGATCAGGATTGCTCAATCAGATGGACTTGATTGGAAAAAAGAACTGAGAAAGTATGTGACGGTCTACAGGAGCGATCAAGAAGTATGTGATAGTGACACAGAGCAAAAGGCAAAGAGCAAGCTGTATGCAGACACCCGCAGAGGAGCACAGATATCAAAGGTCAGTGTTGGTGACACTGTGCTCTTGAGAAAACTGCCAAATTCTCCACCACCTTCAATGCACACACACAAGATCATCATCAGGACAGGAAACAAGGCTGTCATGGAATCGCCAACAGGAGCACGGTATGTGAGAAACACCACTTTTACTAAGAAATACGAAGGGAAGTGACTGAAACAAGGGACATTCCAAGATAAGGGGGCAATACAGGAAGCTGAGGATGACACAGGAATCGGCGAGGCGATAGAAGAACACACACACGCCACTGACACTCAGAGTTCACAAACCGAGAATGACACTGACACACAGATAAAAGCAGACATGCCATCCAAGCCGCAAAGGGTCAAGCGAACACCCAATAGATTGTCTGACTATTTACTCAAATGATTTAAAGAAAAAGAAGAACATTTCTATGCGTGGTACATATCATTTAGATTAAATTCTGCAACCTCTGCTTAATTCAGTAGTAAAGCAGAGATACAACAGTCAGTTTCCTCATGCTGTCATTCTGAGTTGTTGTGAGTGCGAGGGGCCAGAAACTTGCATCCACCACATGTATTTGTTTTTCTCTGCTGTGCGATTGGCTGTTGGTGTAGTGTATTCTAGGTAGAGGAAAACGGACTCAAAAAAAAAAAAAAAATCGGAATTGAAAATAAATGTATCATTGTTATCGTGGAAAATGTTATCGTGAAAATGAACAATATCGTTTTATCGCACAGCCCTATTTACACCCCACACCTAACACTGCTGTTTCCTGTAGATGGTTTTGGAACTTACTCGATTTTTAGTGGATTTTTCCCTTTCCATTTAAAGGGTTAATAATCATGAATTCTGAACTACTGTAGCAGCATAACGCTTATCTTTGGCTTCATACTACATGGCAACATACACACTGACACTGTACATTTTTAAAATGAACTTGGTTTACTGTAACTTACCAAACTGATGAAAGCTAGAGAGAGCTGGATGACGTCAGTGTAGGCCACTGAATAAAGGCCTCCTAACAAAGTGTAGATGATGGCTATAACTGCTGAGATCCAGACAGAATAGACATAGGGCATGTCCAGTATCACAGTCACAGTTGCTCCTGCCAGGAAATACACACATTAAAATGCTTTAATTGCATCAACTTAATGATAGGAAAAACTGATTTCACCTGGTAGGTATGCATATTTACCTAAGCCAAGCAGAGTGCAGGACACCCACAGCACATCCCCCAGCAGAGCGGGCAGCACTAGAACACCACTCAGTACTTTGCCATACTTAATCTGGAATGGGTCCATCATGGTGATATACTTCTTGTCCCTCATTGGTTTGGCAAAGAAAAGACCACCTAAGTGAAAGAGATATAAACCATTATATTGCATTAATGTATTAAAAGCTGTGCAGGATGCTGTTGACACTGTGCTCTGTAAGATGCTGACATCCAGAATTCAAGCACACCTAAACAAATTCCTGACTTTTTAAACTATAGTACATTTTACTGCAGCTGTTTAATAGACTGTCAATAAAACAGACCAAAGGAGCCACACAGATACAATAAATCAATGTCTAAAATTGTTAAGATCAGCACAGCCTACTGCCTCTATAATGTATGATTTGTCTTACCTATTATGAAGGATAATGAGTATTGTATGGGCATCAGAGCCCATATTAGGCCCAGTTTAGGAGTGTAAACTGCCTCAGCCAGACCCAGGATGAAGCCACCACCGACCCATGTAGCTGCATAACAATGACACAGAGACAGACACACACTTTAATTCAAAAAAAAAAAAAATTCATGTTTGATGTTTGAAAATCTCCTTAATAACAACTCTTTCCCTAAGGTTAGTAAATTTTCCTGTTGCGTTACAGAAATGTCAGCTTTTGTTTATTCCGAAAATAGCAGCTTCTCGTCATGGATGAATTCTACAACAAAATAACAGAAACATCTAAACTGAAAACCAAAACCGAGACAGTTAGCTGTGTCACTTGAAGAAAAATCAGACTGAAATTAAAGTAGAATTACTTAATTCTTGAATTTTGGACTGCTGGGCAACAATTGAAGAAATTGTACCTGACTAGACCTACCTACTAACACATTTGTGCTCACTCCGATTATTAAGTACTTTTACTGTGCGCTTTTTATACAATCCCATCTCAAAGACTGTTTTGATGAAGGATAAAATCATTTCTATAGGTAGTTAATAAGCCTATTATTTTTGGACCTCTCAGACGACATGCATATATACTCTGAACCATTTTTACCCTTTAGTTTCTAAGAGATCTCATTTTTTTCAAAGCTGACGGTTACAATTAGATGAAGGCCCATGAAAGGAATGAGATATGGCTTAAGGAGCAACTGGAACAGGTGTGGAAGGTGAATTCGAAAGGGTTCCCAGTTCTAATAGGAGAATTAGGGGCACTGACCCCCACAGTGTATGACTTGCTTCAGGAGATTCAAGTTACAACATCCGGGGTCTCTGTCCAGCTAATATACTGCTGAGTAATACAATCAATATAACTTGATGGAAGTTCAATGTCAATAAAACATGATTTCATGATTTAATGGTCCTTTGTGGCTGTTTTTGCTTTTTTTAATTGTTTGTTGCGATGTATAAGTAGATGTTTAGGGAGCAGTTTCAAATATATTTATTGAAGCACTTGGGTTTGGTCGAAATATGAATATATAAATTTATGTGTTAGAGAATGCAACCAAGCACTTCGTCTTAATTATGAAATCATTTGGCAGCAGGCAGAATATCAGGGTATTTAATCAGGTGCCGATAAGTCCAAAGGAACCCTGCCTAGCCTCTCCAAAGCACCTCTAAAAAACACAATAAACAAAAACACCACAACAGGTATACAACCAGTCCAAAATAATAAATCACTGAAATTAATCCTCTTTAAGTGATTAAAAAAAAAAAAAAAAAATTGGATACCTTATCTTACATGATCAAACAGCAAGCGTATCACCAATGAACTCACCCATTCACAACTTAGCCACGCATTCTGGACAAGATGCATGATTTTGGCAGAGTAGACTAAAAGCTCATAGTTCTTCAGTGTACCATGTGGAATTTCTGATGACTCATTGCTAAGGGTACAAATGTATGGCAATTTTTAATGGACTAGGAAATGTCATTGATATGCCAAGGTTTTCCTATCTCTTTAATTAAGCTCTATCATTTATGGAGACTTAAATTGTGTATACGTAAAGTTGATTTGGCCCTGTATATGTATCTATGTGGCCTGTGAATAGGCAAGCTTCCTTAGGCTAGGGATAAAGCTTAGGTACGGCCAGTCTTTTAGCCGTATTCCTATTGTGTGGCGACTACTAACACTGGCCATACACACTGAAAATTGTGTGCATGGTTGCACTAATAACAGTCCAGAAAAAGGTTGCAGCTATTACATATAATTACATATGGCTTCTCAAGATTACAGCATATCAGCATTGACTGAAAGACTCAACAATTAGCTTGTAATAATTTCATAATGTATTGTTGATTTTGATTTATTTAACATCAGTGAATTCTGTTTTGTCATTGATGAATTTGATTTGAATCATGTAATTGTAATATCCTTTTATAATTAATTGACATTATCCTTGTGTATGTTCATGCAGGAGTGTCTCTTACTCTTCTACATTCACCACATTTTTCTTTTTTCTGTATTTAAGTGCAGGTCCTACCAGAATCTGGAATTTACTTATCACTATCCTATGTCTAACCTAACACTTATTTTTATCAACATTTTTCCTTCATTATACAACATACACAGCGTTACATTATGGAAGCATATAAGATATTTAAAGTTGCATGCCTCTGCATCAGGACACTAAAAATCTTCTACATTGACAAGATGCATGGAGTGGACTGGAGTGAAGTTAGTTTGAGGTTGGATATTTGACATTCACCTCGGGATCTCACTGCATCTTCTTACTACTCTCCCGATATTATTACTACTTTGGACAATAAGGACACATTTCCTTTTGGATTGGATTTGAGTTCTTTTCCATTATAATAATATTTTTGAGATACAACTCTTTTAATTGGATTGTAGCGCTTTGTCAATTTTATAAGATACATTTTAGCTTGGACGCTTTTTATAGTGGCGCAACAATCCATGAAATCAGAATTGATACTTCAATTTCATGATTAATGGTCTAATACCACAGACATAAAGTGGCATGCTGCATCACTGTGTCCATTAAACTGCAAACATTTAAACTGTGCTAGCACCAGAAAGGTAATGGCAAGCGGCCAAAAAAGATGAGGATATTTAATTCGCTCTCTGGAAAATAATCAGCATTGAGGAACTATTCTGGATTTCAGATAAAAGACAAGTCAACAGACGAACTGGGCATCTCACTCTGTGAGGCTGAAATAATCTTCATGCAGACTGAAATTCAGCCATGCTTGTCATGTTTCAGTTTGTGTTCCTGGGATTTCCTGTTTTATATTTAAGTTTCCTCCCATTGTGTGAATTCCCGCCCTTTTTCTGTGTCCACCTGTGTCTCGTTTGTGATCAGCCCTTGTGTGTATTTAAGCCTGTGTTCTCCCTGCTGTCTTTGACAGCTTGCCCTGTGTTTCTCCTGTGTTATTCTTCTGTGTTTCACCCAAGCCTGTTTCAGTGTCTTCCTGTGTCTCCCCGCGGTATGTTCCTGGTTTTTTGTCCCTCGTGTTTTTACTGGTTTGAACTTTGCCTTTGGTTGTCCTTTGTTGAGCTGTTGTTTTTGGTCTTTGTATTGCTGGTATTCACACTTCTTGGTTTGTTGGATTTTACTTTTTGGATTTTGCTTTTAGTTCCCAATGCTGCTTCCCTCCTTTTTTTGCATTTAGCTCCAAACCAATTTTAGCCAAAGGTAACAGAACGCAGAGTCCTGCACAGTTTCGGCTACCCGCACAATTTGGATGGAACGGGTGAAAAATAATGTACTGTGTCGGACACAGGTGCGGATCGGGTCGGACACCTGGAGAGTCACGTGGTTCTTTAAGCTCTGGTTGCGAGAAGCTCCAGGCACAGCAAAAATCAAATCCGGAGTGGCTCTGCTTGAAAAGACTTCACTGGACAAATTACAATTCCAGTGATTCCCATATAGTTCAGCTCCAGTGTATGCTAGCCTCCAGTTAGCGAGCCTCCTATCAGCTCCAGAGCCTGCTAGTCCCCGGCCTAAGACTGCTTCTGAGCTGATGGGCATTAAGACTGTTGACACGTCAGACAGGCCCCAAATTTCTCCTTTCTGGGAAACCTGACTGGCCTACAAGCGCTACCACCAGAATCGGAACATTTAACAACAGGTAATTTGTTTGGCAGTTTCCGTGATAACAACCCCTCTTTTTTACATCTACATTAAACGACAAAGTTTTGACTGGTTAACAATTTAACTTACAATGTGCTTCATGTGCTGCAATGCTTTTCCCAAAAAAGTGCAATGAAAGCAAAACAATTTGGCCTTGGAACTTGGCTTTTATTTGAAGCAGCCTGGAATTAGTTGTGCAAGATTTATCTTAGTGAACTGCAGTGAATCTGGCAAAGAGCCTATTTGGCTGTTATATATTTCTAGTCTAGAAATTAAATACGGATGTATTGTGTTTAAAATTATTTGAGAGTAAATTTTGTCCATAGAGTTCATGCTACTAAATCCTTTCGATCGATCAGCTGCTCCAAGATCATAAATCTGTGCATGTTGCTGACTTGATATAATTTTCTTATTAACTAGATGATATGTGATAAGGAGACTATTATCCTAATCATTGAGATATGAACTTTCTGTTTCCACTATTGTTTTCAGATGACATCTTTTTCTTAAGATCAAAAGATAATTAATATATTAGGTTTGTAATCTCAAAATAATGACATTAACAAATTGATACTGAGATTGAAATAATCACACTAGCTGTTCTCAGCATCCTTCCACAACCTATGTTCTACTGGAAAACAAAAGTGACAAAAAATGTTGGGGTAAAACAAACACACAAACAAATAACTAACTAATAACTAATAACTAAAACTAATAAATAACTAAGTTTCTGAGCCCCACAGAACCACATACCAGTCATGGTGAAAATCCCAACCAGCAAGCCTATATTCCTGTCTCCAAGGAGCACCACTTCAGTCCTGTCTCCATGACTCTTTCTCTCAGCCTTCCTGGACTTTCGGGCGGCCCATAGTCCTGTCCCCAGAATCAGGAGGTAGAACAGCACCATTGCGACCACACCGGGGATGTTCAGAGCCATGGTGTTCAACCACCATGGAGCACACTGACAGATGGGATGGATGGATAACAGATACAAATACTGTGCCTAAAACGAGAATGTTTAAGAACAAAGGTCACAGTCAAGAACCCGAAAACCAGGTGTTTGAAATAATCCACAGTTGACCTCAAAAGTGTGTACATAAGCAAAGTTAAACAAGGAAGAGATAAAGGCTACATGTCAAAATGTGGTTAATATTGTTGCTGTTGCTGGCATTATGCAGGTCAGATAACATTCCCTTTTAAAACATTTGGCCTATAAACCCGTATACACACATACACATACCTGCATGTGCATCGCAATGTAACTACTCAATTTTACTCAGATACCTCCTGTTAACTACAAAAGCTTATGGGTATTTCTGAATGGCTGCAGCGGACAGTAGCTACTCAAACACATGAATGTGGGTATTGAACTGGACAGTTGATGAAGTGCCAGAACCACAACTCTATTGATTCATTCAACCTTTATCTAAATCTCATAACTCATTGAGGCCCTCACTTTCAATGAAAGTGAGGGCTTGAAAGCACAAATAAAAAAACAAAACAGAATAGATGCAAAAATTTAAAAAGTGCTGATAATGATAAGAAACTGCAAACAAACAAAGATGTCAAAACACACATAAAACAAGTGAATGTAGTAGTTTAAAATCAAAGTCTTAAACTGACCTGTAGGTATGAGTGTATCAATATTAAATGTACATTAAATGTTCAGTGTATGGAGCACTAAAGTTAAAAGCAGGTTTTCCAAATGTAATGTTTTCCCGGCGAACTTTGAGCATTATACAATCACTAGAATGTGTTTGAATAGTGACTCTGTGACCAGTTTAATAAAGAGCTGATATTTGGTGGCATGTTGCCCTTCAAGGCTTTAAAAATGGCTATCACGTCTTCCTGTTAAAGGTGCGCATCCAACTTTTTTTTACATAGAATACAATGATCCATGGAATAACAGTCACCAGTAATAAATCTGAGGGGGAGCGATAAACTAAGAATTTGTTAAATGCATCACAAACATCTGATGATTTACCTATTTGGCTGTTATTAAATGTAATACTATGTCTATAGACATAGATGATTTGTTTTATTTACATTAACTGCTTTCCATATATTTGGAAGGGTCTGTAAAAGAGTTGGAGATGAATGCTTTGTGATGGCCTTTGCTTTTCTAAATGAAGATGCATTTATTGAAGTTGTCTAAAAGTTAACCAGTGGGCTTCCTCACCAGTATGCCTTGCTAGAGCCCAGGCTTTGTCCCTTGTATTCAGCATCATTGATGGTTCTGAGTTGACCCATGGGTTTGATCTATCTTTAATTCTGAGCTTTTAGAAGGGTGCATGTTTATCAATAATAGTAACTAAAGAGTTGGTGAAATGTTTAAGAGCCTGTTCTGCATCCAGTATTTCAGTAGTATATTGTATATTACTATTAGCAATGTCAGTTAAAAAAAAGCCTGTTCACTAAAATGTTTTTCATTTCTTTTGATAAAAATTCTTGACCCTGATCTTGCCAATCCAGCACCTCTAATGCAGGCCACAGGGCAGTGCTCACTTGGATCAAATGCAAAAACTCCAGCTGCGGTAATTTCTCCCTCCCATTACACAGAATAAGATCTATCAAAGATGACTTTGAGGGATCCTTCAAAGGAGGTCTGGTCGGCTCATCGATCAGCTGTGCCGGTTTGAGATTGACACATATCTCTTTTAGACCAGAATCATTTGTTAAGCAGTCTTGGTTAAAATCACCTAGAACCAGCATTTCAGAGTTACAGTACTGAGCAAGTAAGTCTGCTAAATTATCAGTTGCACTGGAGATAGCTGAGGGTGGTCTATATACACCCACAACAATGATTGCAATATTACAAGGTAAGTACATTTTCAGAGCAATAAATTCAAAGGAATGAGGTATAGTGACAGCATTTAATACAGTGACAGATAAACCTGATTTCACAAAACAGCCACACCGCCCTCTCTTCCAATTCTGTCTATTTTACAGGTTATAGAAATGCAAAGAAACCTCGGATTCACGAATGCTCTGCTTGAGCCAGGTTTCTCTCAGAACCAAGATATCGGGGTCAGTCTGTGATATGAGAATTTTCAGTCATCTAATTTAGATTGATGAAACAAACTTGTGATATTTAAACGTATCAAGCCTAAGCCCTTTCTGCATTTAAAAGCATGTGAGTTAAAAATACTTTGTTCTGAGTCACCATAGGGCTTACTAGCAGAATTCAACTTAGAGCAACGGATGGTAGATTGTACAATTATTACATTTTCATCTTTATAATTTGTACAGGAATAAGTGATGTGATGGTTGCGGCAACTGTTTGAGATCAAAACAGGAATATTAGATGCAGGCGCAGAAACCTGAAAGTGAAAGACAGGAAGTATTCTGGGTGTCATACCTTCATGCACTAAATGCCCTGCTGTTATGTTAATGTACAGCGGCTAATGTTAGTGGATCTAATTAGAAAATGGATAAGGCACACTGAAAACACATAAAAGGGCCAATAGCATGAGAGAAAAGCTCTGGTGGTGAGAGCTGCATTGGATCATACAGCTCAAATGATCAGTCAACTTATAGACTGGTTTGTCAATTGCCTTAAAAGCAATATGCACAAATTCTGATAATAGAGGCATCATTCAATTCATTTTGACCAATAAAAATTTCAGTTCAGGCTTCTCCAGTGCAATGATTTTCTGCTTTTTCTGTTTTACAGCATTGTAATTGTAATTCGAACATGTTCACTATTTTTCACATTAAACAATAAATCTCTTCATTGTAAAAAAACAAACAAACAAAAAAAAATCAACAATAGGCTGATCAATTAATAATCAAAATATTTTACCTTTTAACTGCAGCTCTACAAGCAGGCCCAACACTATACAACCCCCAAATGCACTAAGATACACAACACTACATTGGCTTGAATCAAACGTCACAAAACTGAATATACTTTTTCCACCATTTAAGACCCAAACATGATCCTAGGCTGGTTGATGACTAATATTGGACTAATACGGCATAGCATTTACAATGAGGATCAAATATTTACAACATTTAGCAAGCTAATTTCTTCAGATTAAGCAAATAAATACTGCTCAGCCACAATGTCATCAAATTAACATTGTCTAAAATTGCCTGTCCCCATACATACTATATACTTTTATGATTTAAACTTTTTTATAATTTCCACTCACCACCAAAAAACAACAATATAAAATACTTATACTTACAAAAATCTTGACAAAAAAACAAAACAAAAGAACGCATCTAAAGAGGATAGTCAGCAGGAGCAGCTACACCTACACTCCGGATACTGCTGCTCACAAGCAAAGAGGGGCCATACCCCACATAGCTTCCCTTTCCCTCTGCCAATCCTGCCAGACCCCCACCCACCCCCCAGTCCAATGGTTTATCTTGAAAGCAATACAGAACAGAGGGCATGTTTACCCTGACTTAATCATTTATTGAATTATTTAATATAATTCTATTTGTATGATATGGTTGTTGAGTGTACTTATGAACTTAGCTTTACATGTCTTCCTGTTATCATTAATAGTTATATATAAAGTAGTAGTAGTAGTAGTAGTAGTGTCTATTACTGTTATTATTGTCATTATTCATTGGCTGTGGAAATAAAAACACTGTCTTTTCATTTCACTAAAGCTCATTAAATTAAAATTGACAATTACTTAGCAAACAGCTTAAAACACTGAAATTAATGTTAGCTAGCAGCTAATTAAATTAGCTTAGCTAACGTTTCTAGCTAGGGTTAGCTAAATAGCGGTCTTTACAGCACTAATAAGCAATGGCAATGAATTGAAAATGGTGAGGACTTTAGCAGGTATATATATATATAGTAAATATATTCATCCCCCGAGAAAAGGGACTACGCAGAATTGGTTATTCAATAGTTAACGTCAGCTTAACTTGACTCTCCAAACGTTGATACAGATCTAACGCGGGTTAAGCCTGCCTCCACTCCGAAATCCAAACTATTCAAACTAGCTCCCAGTTATTTTGTGGCGCCTGTATAGATATTACGGAAATGCAGTGTAAGAACAGAATTCAAAATAAAAGCACCGACCTATGAACGCAATTTGCAACTTCACATGAATTCATTCAGTCAGTCTGTTAATTAATTTATGAATTAATTGATCCATTTCTGATCACATTGAAGCCTTAGAAGATGGAGGCCATGGCATTTCGAATGTGTGAATCATTAGTCCAACGTAGAAATACGATACACACAATATCAATAGCAATATATTCAGATGACGAATTAAAAAATTAAACCCCACTTAAAAGTCAAGCATTTTCAATATTTCCCTAAATTCAGATTTATGTTCAATGGAAACCACCTGTTCCCACGGACTAATTTCATTTCAGAATGATACTGCTCCAACTCAGTGTCACTCAGATAATACCAGGAAGTTCTGATGTGGAATTTTAAAATTAAAATCCCTCTTACAAAACAATGGTCAAGCCAATCGTCATTTGTGATTGCGTGGTCAAATGAGCTGCACCTAATGCGCAATTCCTGTAACATTTACGGTAATTGTGACGCTGCCGTCTGTGAGAGGACTCGTCAGAGTACAGTCTCACAGGTACTGGACAGGTGTCACAGAAATACTTTCCATACATTAAGGCTCATGAATGAGCACTCCTTGTACTACTTGCAAAACTGTGACGTACTTTTTACTGCATTGTTTTTTTTTTTTTTTAATTATTATTATTTTTTTAATAATCCAGGGTCAGCATTAATCAGAACAGGCAATTTCTTACTCTGAGGTGATATACAAATATATTCTTCCATAAGTTCTTGATGATGCTAATATTTATGGGCTTAATACTTCCTGGGCTACTTTTGAAATAATCCAGGTTCATTCCACATGAATCAAATGGCCTTTTTCCTATAACTTTGAGATTAAAAAAAAAAGAGAGAGAGAGGTGCCATTAAAGTTACTTATTATTTATACATTACTTGTGATGTTGTAATGTTCCTGTTTTTAAGTTTAAAATCAATGAAATAATAACAAAGCCTTTCACATGCCCAAGGTGTTAAATGGCTCCTAGGATGTCTCCAGGAAAATTAAATAATCTGGGTTACTTATTTAATCTCTGAAAAACTCACAAAACCAAAGAACACATTGTACAACTTGTTCCACAGAGCAAGAAGTATTTATTGTGATGGAAAAACCCCAGCGTGATGCATTTTTTCCCTCTTCTTAAATCATCGCCAGACTCCTCATAAAATCATTGTCACAGCTTTGGACAAACTGTCACTAAGTAGGCATGTTAATTACTTTTTCAAAATGACAACCTATATACTTTACTTCAGCATTAATCAGTACTAATGGTTTTACTTCAATTTGAGCAATACTGAGCTTAAGCAATGGTACTTTGATTTTCATTGGGATGTTCAAGGACTGTGTCAACTCCCAGACTGTAATAGTTAAAGGACATGTTCCAAACTATGAAACAGTCTCATATACAGAGCTTTGAATTGTATGGTGTGGGGCCATGCTATACACAAATACATGCAACTCAACTATATCAATCATTCAACTATTTATTTATATATAGACATATAACGCGGAAAAACTACTTACAATAGAAAATACTTTAAATGCATTGCTTACACAACTTCCTTTATGTTGCTGAATTTCACTTTGATTGTGGTCTTTGGAATTTTACAGCAAAACATTCAGCAATGTCCACAAAGGCGTAAAAAAGAAAAAAGATAAACACATTTAAAGGATACTAAATGAAATACATGTGCATACTAGACAGCAGAGTCATTCAGGGACATCTACATCTTTACGACATTTATATGTTGCAACAATATCCACAACAAGTGACTAAGGTACAAGAGCACTATCTCTAAATGGAACCTGAATAAACCTAAATAAATATCGGAATTCTTATGTTTTGGTCTTCCAACAAGCCATTGACATCATAATAAGGAGCACTAATGTAAATTACATTAGTGCTCCTTATTTTGTTACAAAGAGTCTGAGCTGCCCCACTGTGGGGCATGTGATGTCATTATTTACCTACACTAACACAGATAAAAAGAGTCTCACCTTAGAGTGTTTATACTTTACATTCATTTACATATAAAGTATATTTGAACCCAGGGCACAGTGTGTAAACATCTTAAAATGTTCTTCTAAAATCCAAACATTCTGTAATTTTCTTCTTCTTCTTCTTCTTTTTTTTAACTCTACCTGAGCTACTGAATAGTGTTGATAAGTGAGACAAACATGAACCGATTCTTTATTTTAAGTTGCATGAAGCACTTTTCACCCTGGAGGGGTCACAAGTTGAGTCCAAAACAAAATCCTAAAAAGCAGTGACATATAGAACTGCATCAACTTTCATCACATTTGTTGCTGTATGAAAAATAACGTAGCTAAATGCCTGCAGGATATTACTCAAACATATAAAGGTCCTATATTTGGGACTCTGACAGAATTGGAATATTGATGATAATAATAATAATAATAATAATAATAATAATAATAATAATAATAATAATGATAATAAGCAGTTTTAACCAGGAATCGTGATTTCTTTACTTTAGGATAAGGTTACTACAGCGAGAGCTCGTCGTCTTCAATGTCATGTTTCTACAGTAGTCCAGAACGGACAAACCTAACACTCTAGAAAAAGCCTTTCACGTTATTAATGGCCACCGTAACAGAGGGTTTGGTTTGGCGGAAGGCATTCGTTTGGTTCATGTCTGCAACCTCACCACTACATACCTTAATCTTTTTTTTGCAGGCCCAATTACTTGCATTTCAGCTCTGGCCTCCTCCTCTAACTTGTGGGCATACGTTGGAGTCTCTTTGGCTTCCTCGGTACGACACCTTCATCACTGTAGTTAATTCAACTCTGTCATTGATTGCTCTATGTTATATATGACAGGGTTTGGAAAGCTTCAAAAAGCTGCAGAAAAAAACGTTGGTCCTCAGTGGGATTGACAGCACAAGGAATCCTATCACACCACAAGGTGATTTAGTGTTATATATTAAATATTATTTAATTAAACTTTATCAATCCTGACAACCATCAGTCTGATTACCAGCTTTACATTATCTAAGGACTCATTTCAACAGCTTGATCAGGAAGTCACTAGCGAAGATTCCGACGATGAGGATGATGACCATTATCAGCAAGGCAAGGCCACGTCGTAAAACCAGCTGTGTTACTGACAGAACATCTCCAACCGTTGTGGCTGTGGATTTATTCTGGTCTGGAATTTGTACCTCCTGGTATGTATGGTCTTCCACAGCACTCTCACAACTGGATGCAGAAGTGCTAAACTGAGCTTGGTTCTGATTGGAGTCTGGAGGTTTGAAAGGAGAACCTTTAGTATTATAATAGTTCTGTCACAACAGTATCTTTTAGGTAGTGCGGCAGGCCTTACCTATATTTTCCATCCTGACCATCTCTTTTTCTTCTTTGCTCTTGACTCCTGCTCTAACAAGAGCCTGATCGGAGAGACAGTTGTTAATAGCAGGTTCTAACTTCAAATATACCTCAAGACAAAGTTGAAAGTAGCACTTTGATTCGTCAGTGGATGAATGTACACACCTCTTCAGCAGCCTTCTTCCAATCGAGTTTGTACACAAATACGATAAAGAAAATGGACTGCATCAACACACAGATGGTAAATCCGGTCCATAGTCCTTTCACAGACATGAGAGAAGACTTTTATTGGCTTTTCTGATGACAGTTGACAAACAGGAGATAATGCTACATACAGTACTAATGGTCTGTTCTTACCGACAATGCCCATATTTGCTGCAAACATTAGGGAAACACCAATAGGAAAGCCAATCATGTAGTATCCCACCAGGTTACACAGAGCACCAATGAGCTGTTTTCCTGTTCCTCGTAGAACACCTCCAACCACACCCTGATGACATCAAACAGACATTCAGTCCAATCATATTCTATATATGCCAGTATTAGTCTGAAATCCTGATTACTTGCATGAAACTGTTTCTCACCGCAACGGCATCAGCAAGATGCATGAAGAAAAATATGACCATGACGTCTGAAACTCTCTGCAAAATTTCTCTGGAGCACAGAGAGAAAGACAGATTTGTGATGGATACTAAAAGAATTACTATTTATTTATTGAGATAACTGTAAAAAAAAATAAATCTTCAACTTTCAGGTTAAGTTTAACTTTTTTTAAGTGTATAAAGCTTAATGTAGCATGTGAAAAATGGGAAATAGTGTCACCCTAATGTTATAATCTGAAATGAATTATATTTGTGTGAGATAAGTGAAAAGGAACACACTGGGCAACAGATACTGTCTGGCAGACTCTGCAAAAATTGTGAGGAATAGTTGTTTTAGCAGTGTTCAATGTTGCATAACAAATGGGTTCAGTGTTTGTGAGTTGGCATGAAGATGATGACCTGAGTTAATTTATAACAGCCTGAACAACAATATGACACTGACCCTGCTATTGCACATGTACTGCAACTAGAGATACACAAAATAACTTAACAATTCACTTAGAGCAAGAAGTGAAGGATATTGTGTCAAAGACTTTACTCACTGCTCTGAGGTGAAAATGTATCCAATGACATTTCTGGAGAGGCCGAGACTTCCGCCAACAAAAAATGCAATTATGACTGCCATGAGAAAAAGAAACAAAGATTCATTGTGTAGCTGTTAGTGTTGTTTTGATCAGATACTTAAAAAGTACCCAAAAGTCATACTTCAGAAATTATGGGTTAGGGTTATACGAGTCAAAGGAACTAGTAACCAAGGACCTGCACACACGTGTATATAGTAAATATTTTTGTAAAAAGGGTTTTAGAAAGAAAAAAAAAAAATTACCACAAAATTATTTTGGCGAAATCTCAGAAATACAACATATTCCATGTTCATTCACAAAATGCGTATGCGTATTCTGTTAGCTAAAGAAAACACTGTAGATGAGGCAGGGAAACCTGACTGCTCGTCACAAAAAAGTACAACATATGCCTCCTAAATGTAGAAACATAGAAGTATGAAGTTCCAGAAATTGAGAAAAAAAAATCAAGTACAATACATCAAATTGTACTTCAGTATTATCCTTGAGTAAATGTACTTTCTTACATTCAATTACTGCTTATTTCAAATGGCCATTAACAACTAATGTTACCAAGCCCAAGTAAATAAGAGCTTCAGGCCACATGCACTGTATGCTCTGGTTCTTACATGCACAAACGATTGGGACTTTGCAAGACAGCTTAGCCTGCTCTATGTTTCCTGCACCAAGAGCATTCCCAACCCGTACACTGGCAGCAGCAGAAAATCCTAGAGGGAACTGTGGGAAAAAATAGATAACAAAAGAGTATTAAAGCTCCTTTTCCTAAACTTCCATTTCATTGGATCACTGGCCAACACATAATCAAAGGGTTAGCATTTACAATTTATATGCGATTCATGGTAGGGAAAGCACTGAGAGGCATTACCATGTAAGCTATAACGGCCAGCTCATATGCTATAGACTGGGCTCCCAGCTCTGCCTCACTGATTATTCCAGCCAGAAATCCTCCCACCTCAAACATCCACCACTCCAGACAGAGCATGAGCATGCTAGGGATGGCCAGCTTGACAAAAGATCCCCACTCCTGCAGACAGTCCAGTGTCCAACCTGTGAGTCACAGGTTTGTAAATTAACCTGTAGGTTAAGCTCGTGTTAATTCCTGTGTGAGTGACATGACGAAAGTCGATGTGAGATTCATGATTGACAAAATCCATCAATGCAACTTAATAATTTAATGTATTTAAATAGAATAGCAGTCATAATGCGTGCTTTAGCTTTAACAGAGGTGAGGTTAAAAAGGTTCACTCAATATTTTATTCTAAAATTATGCAAACCTTCGTCACAAAAATTATACAATTACTGTGTTGCTGGCAAATCATTGCTCATACAACAGTTTTCTGTCAAATTAAAGCAAATACTAAT
Organism: Diplodus puntazzo; assembly: GCA_963678695.2. NCBI lineage: Eukaryota > Metazoa > Chordata > Actinopteri > Spariformes > Sparidae > Diplodus > Diplodus puntazzo. The sequence continues at coordinate 30,234,270 of OZ023156.1, forward strand.
TCATCTGCTGCGTCATTGCTGTAACCTCTCCTCTACACTACATTACACAGTAATAGAGTGTAACTGATTTTGCCAAACATTACACACTGGAAAGTTCACAGCGGATAACCAGTTATGAAGTTGTGAAAGACAGGGACTTGAATGAGGTAAGAGGATGAAATTACTGGTTAGCATAAGAGAATCAATGCAGTCAACACCTGAAGAAAACACATTTAATATTTAAATTTCACATTGTGGTCAGCTATCTCAATAACAATGAGAAAACAACCGACCTCCCCATGTGGCCTTATGCAGACCCCTCCAGCAGATGTAAATGTACAAGACCACAGCCAGCAAATACTGTGAGATAGCATTGGCTGCTGCAGATCCACTGAAAGAAGAAAAAGTAAAACGCGGATTGCTAGCTAAATGCTAGATGAACTACACTTCACATACATCTGCTGTCCAGATGGCCATTGAGATTGTTATAAAAGATGTAGCTGAATACTGATACAGAAGATAAACAGATGCTTCTGTACAATACCATCCATTACAACAACAAAATAAACACTTCATTTCTGAAACTAGGACAGGCAGATTGATTGACAAACATTTGGTCACTCAGTCTACAACATATTAATACACCTCAAATGTACTTCAATTCAATGACATAACATGTTCATCATTATGAAAAGAAATGAATACACTTAAGGACATAATTATCCTGATATAATTTTGTGTTATCATTAAACAGAGCTTTACTACAAAATGATGTTGGAAAACTCACGCAACGCCAAGTTCCAGAATATGTAGGAAGACGTAGTTGATGATCGCATTGCAGATGTTTCCAATTGCTCCAGTTATAACCTGAGGCCATATAATTCCCTGTAAACAACAGCATAACCTGGTATTAATATCTATCTTGATAAATATGGTCTATCCAATACCTTCGATATGAGTGTGTTTGAATTGTTGGACCTGATTTTGCAGATACCGCCCTTGCAGCTGATACATAAAAGCAGCCTGAAGAATGGATACAGAATCAGTGTCACTTTATGCAAATTTCAGCAAGAGAATAATGATCAAGCATGAATTGAAAACCTCTTCAAAATCTGTATCATATTATTATCTTATCGTATATCTTATATCACAGGGTGTAGAACTCACTGGAAGAGCAGGCATGAAGATCTTCACATATAGCTGGGAAATACTTCATGCAGAGACACAACAAAACACAACAAACAAAAATGCATGAGACATTATGTGGTCTGAAACATAAGTATGCACATATATGTACATATAATGTGAAGATCTGCACCTGTGGATTATTTTCATTGTCAATTAATCTGTTCATTATTTGATTAGTTGTTTGGTCTTTGCCAAAGAATGGTCAAAATTATTGCTCAGTGTTTACCAAAGCACAAGGTGACATCTTCAAACCACATTTTACAAAGATTTAAAGAAGCAGGTTAAAAAAAATGAAAATTCATCTATAAACTGTAAAAAAAAAAGAACCGTGAGAAAGTAAAGGGAACACAGAATATGGGGAAAAATCATCTGTGTCCCAGTCACATTTGTCTTTTGTGCTGAGGTCTTTGTGCTCTGAAGTCAGTACTCCACCACCTGGTCACTGATATAAAGTCTCTACCTCCAAACCATTTCAGCACTTCCTGATTGATCCAAATGATGAATAGTGGGAATGTGGAGTAAAATCAGGCTATATTTTGAGGTAAAACAACATATTTGATAACTCACTAGCTAACATTAGCTATCAACCACTTCTTTGCTAACATTACTGTTTGATTACATCTAGGCTCAAATGAGTGTGTCCAAGATGTGCGTTGATATTTTAGTATGAAAATGAATTTATGCCTTTCCTGTCGTATTGTGTAGCACTATCATACAGAAATGTTATCTCGGAAGTGATTGAATGCTAACGCTAGCCATTTCCTTAGGGGGGCTAATGGGTTTTCAAATATGTTTTTTTTTACCTTAAAATATGGCCGGATGTCCCTCTGGATTTTCCCTACCCAATGCCTTTCAATTTATGATCAGTCAATAGGCGGTTAAATTCTTACAATTTGTCAGGACTTGCAACCTGGAACACAACAGTAAAACATTTGAGCTTCCTGTCCTGAGTGTGTTGTCAGGAAAGTAGCTGCCATGTGAAAATGGTCTATGGAGCCATTTTATGTTTAAATGTTTTAACTCGACTCCCCATCTACTACAGTTGTGTAAAAGAATGCTGCAACCCTGTTTTGCTGTTAAGATCCAGATATGTTTTGAAGACTGTGAAACTTCGCAGATTCTCAGACTTTTGTTTTGGATTTTTAAAGGTGTGTGGTGGGGGAAGGGAGTTAGGTAAGTTGCGGTGCCCTGTACATGTCATCACGTAGAAAACTCTGTTTAAAAACACTAGTTTAGCGGTGCATGGATGCCACTCATGTATCATTTTGACAATTGTTCTGAACGCTCCTTTTTAGAGAAGACGTTTTTTTTTTTTTTTGTTTGACTAAGAATTAATATAGGCCTTGTTTTGTTTTATTGGTTTCATTACTTTGGCACTCCACCTCCCTCCTTTCCTCCCTCACATTTTGTAAACCAAGTATGTGAGTTACGTTCATCCTTATTAAAGCATTTTTCTTTAACCATTAACTTTGTCTTGTCCGAATCCTTGGTTTGTTGTGTTGCTGTTCCCTGTTCCCCCTGGACAAATAAAAATGGACGTTACAAAGATATTCATATTGGCTTTAGGTGGGCTGAGTTTTCCAGCATAGTTAACTGTGTTTAAATGTGTTCTAAATCACCACAAATTTGACCAAGTTCTTTGTTATTAATGTCACTGTTCTTCACAGTAATTCTACAAATGCATCTTTCGTAGCTTATAGTTACTATTGTAGTAAAAGCCATTTTTGCAGCATGAGTGAAATCATGTGCACAGTCAAATGAGTGTTAAGCTTTAATTAGGCTGTACTGGTTGGGAAATTAATTATCTGCCTGATGTCTTATCGTGTGAAACCACCGCCTACTATGTATAAAGCTCCTGCTATGGATAGAAAACTTAAAAAACAATAGGCAACAACAAAAAATGGGGCCTGCTGTGAATGGATTGAGTGTGGAGAGTTGCTTGGATTGACATTAGATTCCCAGCTTGAATTATCATCCCAGTCGCCCCTGCTGCAGGGCCTACTGACAGGTCAAAACATTGTCTCACATGAATGGGCTTCCATATGAATGCATCCATAGGAATGTTTCCACAAGAATGCTCACCCCAGTTTGCACATTTTACTGTGTATTGATAGGTCACGGCGCAAACTTATTGCATTCATTCCAGCTCTAAATTTCTGTGCATCTAAGAAGACACCCAGTCTAGAAAAGAAAAAACGTCAATCACGTCAAGTCAGTAGTCTCACTTAATGAATATAGACTGTTTGTAACAAGTCTTTCACAGGGCACCCAAACCCCCCTTGCTTCCACTGGCTGTATTGTTTTCAAAATCCCCACCACTACATGAACGCTTGAAATTAGCAGGTCTACCTCCAACAGTGTGCCCAGTAATTACTTACGTGCCACTACCAAATGTGTGCATGCATCATCACTTTGCACGGCTGAATTTAGCGCATTCACTCTAGGTCTTGTGTTTAGATCAAAGTCGAGGCCAGCTGAGGGGGTTAAAAACCAATCTCTACTGCAGAGTCAACTGACCTGGGAGTAAATGCAGAGTGCACCCATTCCCATTGCACACGAAAGCCAGATCTTCGCAAGTTTAAGTGGGATATTTGACCAGTGGTAAAGAGGTATAACATTAACCTGTTTGCTAAGGGCATGAAGGTAAGCTAGCAGCTGTTACTTTTCTTTTGCAGGGATTTAGCCATTCTAATGCCAGGGCTCACCTACCCAAACCAAGTTTCCCACGACAGTACTGGCAGGGGCACCATCGCCGTATCCTGAATTACGTTTAAAGCATGCACACATGCCAGAGCACTTTACCTTTATCCTAAAATGAGAATTGGTGCAGCCAGACCTTTCCTCTAACACTGAACAGCACTGTGGAGATAGGTTAGGCTTCGCAAGACTACTTAATTAGTTGCTAAAAGTCATTGTTGTTTTTTGGATTAATTATGGCTGACCTGGCCACCTCCGGGCTCTGTCTGACGGCGAGAAGGAGGGGTTCAGTGTTGATGAGAATAGCCCAGCAGGGGAAGCAGGCCAGCAGCAGAATCAGAATCCCTCTCTGCAGAATCACTCCCACACGCTTCAGGTTACCGCTCCCATAGGTCTGCATGAAACAGGTACACAGATAAAGACGCAGAGTTGGAAAACACTAATCACACCAACATCCAAGGTATGATGAGTTAAAGTAAACTAACTTGATACAAAAGCTCATTGTTGAGTTGTTTGAAAGGAGACCCCAGGACAACCTGGGAACCCAGCAGCAGCTGTTGTATTTGTCTTGGTTACATGAATAAAGTGAAAGAATCTCTAGTGAGATTATTACCTGAGATATGAGGGTATCACAAGTTAATGACAAACCAGTACCAATGGAAATACCAGTGACATTGACCACCTGCAATAAAAAGAAACATAGTCAGGGAAAACACATATATATCAGAAGACAGAATGTTCAAAATGTGTGAAATCCCATTTTGGACTGGTAGGCTGTGACACCAGTCCGAACTCAGATAGGACTGAGCAAGTCCCCTCACCGCAATTGATAGTGCTACTGCTGCAAGTTCAGTTTTTCCCAGGTGGCCGCAGAACACAGTGCTGACGAAACTGATCATAAAGATCATCAACTGGGAAATCACCTGGAGTACAAAAAAACACACCTTACCCTTCACTTTCCCTGTTGTTTACACAAATGTTAGATATATTCATACAAAAACAAATATGAACATGAGGTGTCATAGAGCATTTGGTGACACTTTATTTTACGGGTCTGCATATTTCATGGTAAATGGGTGGAAGTAACCAAGTAACATTTGAAATGTCTTTGAGGTGCTGCCCAAATTACCACTGTAATTACCTTAAAATTTGTTGAAGAGTACAACAACATTATTTAAAGGGGCACTACATAGTTTCAGAGAAGAAATTCAAACTCAGAAATGTAATATTTACAATATTAATGAGCTGAGAATACAAACTCAGAAATATTTATTTTTTCCATAACTGAGTAAGCAAGCTGTTCTCAGAGGAAGATAATGTCCCCAGAACATGGTTTGAAGCTAGAGAGATGGCAAGGTCCGCCAAATATGAAAGTATGAAATTGTGTTGTCGTTTCGTCCCTTGTGTTTGTTTATTCACTCATGAAATGAAGTTTTTTTTACTTAGTTTGTTTATGCATAAAATGATCTTCTGATCAATATGTCTTCTCCAAAACGTCACAGTGCCCTTTTAAAATTAATATTCATCTTTTTTCCAATAAGCAGTTAATAAAAAGCTGGTAATTTCTTTCATATGTTTTTAGGAAAATTCAAATGAGTTTGTCCAACTCAGGAGGCCACTCAATTAAAGTGAGGTCAGTAAAGTGAGGTGCATTTTTTAGCCATGTACATTTTCACCAATATCTATTATTTCAGCAGATGTCCAACAATTCTTTAATGTCATATTTTTATGATTAGCCAGCATAAATAGCTAATTACAGACAAATTCAACTTCATAATCAATAATCAAGTTACTAATTTTGTTAGCAAGTTACTATTCCCTAAATAAGTTAGGCTGGAAATAAGCTGCTACAACTCACTTCAATTTAGTATCCTGCTGAGGGGGGGAGTGCAATTACCAGCTATTATTTACTGCTTATTGGAAAATAACACAATAACCTTATCAAACAATGTCGGGGTGATTTTCAATACATTTTGAAGTAATTACTGTGGTAAACTTTTCAAAGAAATGTCAAACATATTGCTTGGTAATTACCACCAAGTTACCATGAAATTTCTAAAACGTTTAACATATAATTACTGTTTAAATTATATGATACAAACACGGCAGGAAACTGTGTTGTGCTTCTTGAGAAGTGATTTTAAACGAGATGTGTAACAATTTGATACCCTTTTAAAATAACCCACTAATGATCGATGTACGGATGCGAACATAATGCCGATCTTCATATCTCAATCTAAAAATATTATCAGAGGATACGTGATGCTACGCTATCAAGTCATAATAAGACGAATAAATGACGTCATAAGCATGATAACAACAGATGAGTTAGCATAAACGATTAAATAAATAAAGATACAGTGCAGCCCACGGTTATTTAGACAGTGGCTTTCAGGTTTCAGTGTTGAATGTTTATGGTGTTCTGATAATTGCGATTTTTTTTTTCTTACAAAAGTTAACATTAACAAAAATTAAAGGGCCCTAAGTTGACGCTTGCGTTATTAAATCAACATAGAACTGGGTGAAACGTGCACACCTAGTGCCTACGTAAGCACTGGAAACAACAGGTCAATAATAACAGACCGCGTGGAGGACACCTGGAGACTGTGCTGAGTGTCTTACCACCGGGCCCGCCAGTTTCAGAAGTTGCACGAGCTCATTCCGGTACTCCGGCGGGATGAGGCGCCTCGTCCTCTCCCGGCAGGAGCCGCAGCCTTCACCCGAACCCTGGACAGAAGTCGCCTCACCCGCTTTTGAATCTTCTTTCACTCCTTCTGTGTATTTAACTGGGTTTTTATCAGGGCCGTCCATGACTGAAGAAACTTCAGTGTTCTCCACAGGCGGGCTTCTCACTGCTGTCTCCTTGAGAGAGTCAATGTTGGACGAAGTGAGTGTGCACGTTATGTCTCACAACCACGAGTGGACTGACGCACGAGCGTGGTTCCGACCCTCCCAGGAGCCAACCAGCTCGTGCTGGAATTTGGGGGCGTCGCTGCCATTGGGTAGACTTATGGTTGCATTCAAGTGCACTTTACCAGCTTCAGTTAACTTGATCCTGCCTCAGGATAAATTACCCGCAGTGGAATACATCCTGCCACATGTCTTAATACTTTGTGTAGTGTACAATGACATGTAGCCAGTACATGCACAATTTTGAGATATCTGAACTGTACGCGAGTACTTCAATTCGATGTTAATTCTGCTTCCCTACATTTTACTTCATTAGATCTATTTTACAGCTTTAGTTCATACTGTATGATATGATAATAAACCTTACTCATACAGCACCTTATGACAAAGCAAACATTCAAAGTGCTTTATAACTAGCAAACACCTTAAAACCCAAAATTTAAGATATGAAATATATAAAATAATAATACAACAAATGACCTTCTCTGCGGATAGATTATCTTTTTAAAATGTTTTTAAATGTGTATTAATAAAGTATGAAACATTATCATATGTAATTAAAGTTTTACTCAATTCTACCGACTGCAACATGTTCCCATTCATGCATTACTAATCATAATCCAGTAATATAATTAGTGTAACTCTGAACTGGCCATTCTGTATAAAGATCTCTCCTTGTGGTATTTATTTTAGACTTCAGTACCAACACTTATAGCCCTTGCAGTGCTTGTAACAGAGTTTTCTAGACTATTTTTAGACACTTACTTTTACTGAACAAAAAGATCTGAATCCCTATTCCACCACTGCATATCTCCAGCATGCTTCAGTCATACAATATGTGTGTGCCTGTGTGTCTGCCTCACGTGTGTGCCGTAGCCCTAGGCCATGCCTCTCATGCACTACCACATTTGATAGACTTTAGCGCTCATATTAAATATCAATGGCATTCGTAAATACTCAATCACACTGGTGCAATGGAAGGTTGTCCATGTAATCCAGTAAGGGCTGCCATATATTGTAAGCCCTTTAGTATGGCTACTGTTAAGGTTGGAGGTAATTAAGTTAGCCAGTAAAGCTCAGAATCCAGTGGAAAGACAACTCCATGATTGTTCAATAGGGTGTCACATACTCCCTGCCAAAACCCCGTAAATTAAGGGCAATGCCAGGTGGAATGTAGAAATGTTCCCTTCTATAAAGCCTCATCTATAAAGTAGGGGAGATATGTTGAAGTTTTGTGCAGCTTATACGGGCTGATGCAGAGCTCATGCAGAAATAAAATAAAATCCATTTCTGGAGTTTAAAGCTGATGTTACACCATCACATAATCACAAATCACCCCATAGCTCCCAATTTAGATTTATTCCAAGGTTATTTAAATCTTAGTCTGGATATGTCCTTATTGGTTATTGATAAACTTGACACAAGAGCTTCATACATTAGAGATACATAAAGTGGTTGGTCAGCATGGCACAACTGTGCCACAGGTATTAGAGTAGGTAAATACAACTGGCCTTTGTGATTGTCTCTACTACTTCAGGAAATAGTTGAGCAGATAATACCAAAAAATGATCTATGTGGGTGTGTGCGTGTCATGTGGGTGTGAATAAAATGAATAATCCCTGTCCCGTGGGGGCATCTGTCACCAGGCATCAGTCAAATTTTGGTCCCTCATGAAAGAAATTATGGATTTAGCTGTCTTGCTAAGAGGGGATGGCTTATTCGAAGACCTATCAAGTACTCTATTGAAATTAATGAGGTTTAAATCAGTTTGACAAAGCTTATAATGGGAACTCATCCAACTCCCCTGGTCCCAGTGAGGCTATTTTCAGTTTAACTATGTTGCAGACTCATGGCTTCAACAGTGGCACAGTCATTGTCACCATTTTCTCTCTCTTTTCAATGTCATGTAAATAACTAAAAATATGTACAGACATACAAAAAATACTTTAATGGAAAGGACATCACAGACAGCAGTCTAAACAATATTTCTACCACATGGGGACTGTTATGCCACTTACAGACCAAGGAGCATAATGGACCTGAAATTGTAAGAAAATGCTTATTGTAATACATAACCAGTCTAAGGTCCTTCCAGTGTGACACTTTAGACTTAGTGTCTCACATCTTGCACATGCAGAATCATTTTAAACAATCATTGAACCAAAGATGGCATACAAGGGAAACACACTCAACTGATGGGGGAGTTAAATGGCACAGAGGTCATCACAACTTGGCTTTGTTAATATGTGCCTCCAACAGTGTGTCCAGTAATTGTCAATGTGTGTTTGACCTACGAATGCTGTTGTGTTCACATCACGTTTTTCTTTATTGTGAACAACTTAGAGTGGCTTATTAGGCTTATTCAAACCAGACTTTTCAGAGCTCTTTATGAAACAATGTTTGACAGAGAAGCTCAGAGTTGAAGATGTCCCAGCTTAAATGCCTTGCTGACACTCACACAAGCTGTACAACCAAAAATCAGCTATTGCAGAATGAAGTGATTATTCAAAGAAACATTATTTTTGTCATCATACACACGATAATTAAACATGATTTAAGGTAATTTAAATCAAATTTCAAATAGAACTTCAAAAGGTCACTGCTGCACCATGGGCTTGTAATGTGCGTATGCATAAGAAATTCAATGTACATTCAACCTTTCTTTGGTTTTTCTGATTTATTTTCCAAAATAATTTTCCCAGGTGCATGCTGGTCCTGTACCAATCCTTCTGCCTTTATAACCCCAGGTGTCCACAGTGTTACCAAAAATTCCTAAATAATCCGAAAACAAAACAGATTCTAACTAGACAAAACTGAACATGCTAAAAAAGAATATAAATAGACTAAGTGAAGAACAAGCAAAAGAAAATCTATCAAACTCTAATCTAACTAAGGCAACCATCTGGAATAATCAAACAAAAAATACTACTTGTTATTAAAAAAATATTAATCAAAACTAAGAACAAACAAATAGCTCCAACAACAACAGTATTAATTGTAATGAAATAACATGGCATTATACAAAAAACAAGGAAAGAGGAAGTGCGATGTTTAGATTATAAAAGTTTTAAAGCAACATTATGTTGAAATTGGCACTTTGTGCAATTTGGCATTTCCCGCAGTTAATGAGTGCAACCCCACTGTTGTAAATACAGAAACAATTGAGGGGGGAGGGGGGATTTTCCCTATTACAAGACACTGTACCATTAAAATGACTTTGAAGTTGACTTTTTAAAGGTAAAAAGATACATAATGTTGCTTTAATCAAAAGCAACAGCAAAAAAAAAAAAATGTTTCACTATAATTTATATGGTATTTCTTGTATGTGCAGCCAAACTGGTTAAATGCAGCTTTGTCACATTTCTATTTCAATATGGAACCAATCCACTGATCAGTTTTGAAATGGCATTTGAAATTGAAATCTAAATCAACGACTGCATCAAGATTTCTGCTTAAAGGTTTAAATTTTTAAGTTGCAGGGAGTTGTGAGCATTGTCAGTCTTTTTTCTTTGGGAACAAAAACTATAGTTTCAGTATAGATAAGACAATCTTGGGGTCATTCCAAACAGCAGCAACATGCAACAAATAGACATTGAATAAAAGTGGTCTGAGCATTGAACCCTGGGGAACCACACAATTCAGTCTGAATTGTGTTCATTTGAAATACAAGGTGAACCCCAGCATTATACACTGCAATTCATTTTCACAGTATAACACCAGGTCAGTTAAACTTCAGGGATATCAATCTGTCCATTTAGGAAGCACGAGTGATTGTAAATCAATTTCACCTGCTTTGGTGCAAATCAAAGTGACAACAGGTGTTATGAAGAGGTAAAAGCAAGACAACCCCCCAAAAGTGAATGGTTTTGCATGTGGTAGCCAAAAACAGACAGCCCTCAGTGGGTTGATGATTTTCGAACATTGTTTCAACATTTTGTTCTCAACAAATTATGCCATGTACATCAATAAAGATTCTCAACTTGAATATTCTCATCAAGATCTGATGTGTGATTAAAATGTTCCGTAAATTTCTTTTTGAGCAGTGTATATTTGCTTAGCATAGTAAAAATCACAACACGTCAAAGTGTTTATCCTAAAATTTAAACATCTTTGAATTCACATTCTAACTCCACTTGGGAAACCTAAAAATTCCCAAAAAACCTTTGGACGCTATCTAAAACTGACATAAAACATAATATGATCATTTGCTAATCCTTTTTGACATATACTATATATCTGAAGACAGTACAAATATATTTCACCACATCAGCTAAATTGATTTAAAAAAATAGATATTCCTGCTCTGAATTTGATGCAAGCAACACGTTTCCAAGAAGTTGGGAGATACAGTTGTACATTTTTCTTACATATGAAACTTAACAATACAGATATAACATTATTATGTACTTAAAATGAAATCTCATATCTGTTGACTTCTGACATGAGCTGTCTTATGATAATCATGTGGTTGCAGAGTATGAATTGATGTATTCATGTATTTTATATGGTATAATGTGCTTGAAAAATAACATTAAAGGAACTTAGATAAGGAGTTAATACTGAAGGGGGTTGGTGAAGCCTCTTCAAAGACTTTTGACCTTAGGTTGACGTATGACACACAGCAATGGTTGAAGCGTATAAGACGTTGACGTGTATCGTGGGACAGATGTTGAGATGATTTATTGTTCTGGGTTATTATAAAAGATGAAAAGAGACATCTATGTCATCAATCATCTATGCACTCCTGATGTGTGACTCTTGCTTACAAGCAATAAAGAATTTCTAGAAAATAAATATTGTGTCAAACTCGTGTTTTGACCAACTCTCATCTGCACTAGACAAGCAACTGATTTTCAGTTGCCATGACAACAGGTTCATTGGTAACATGTAATTGTATCATGAAGAGGGTATGAAAAAAGGCATCCTCCAAAGACTCAGTCGTTCACAAGCAAAGGTGGGGAAGATTCCCCGCTTAACCATGAGGATATCATGGGCTCTGGCACACCTTGTTAAACTGCTGCTGGTCAACACAGTTTCTAAAGATATTCTGTTTTTAGGCACGTTTTACAGTGTCCCAACTTATATAAAATAATATATCCAGTCAGTGATTTGTTCATTCTTAAGAGGGGGGATGGCTCAGTGGGAGCAGTTCCCAGCCCTACAACACCGACCGACACGCACCTGTGTACACTTCTCAAGGGACACAATCGGTAAAAACTTTATCTGTAGTTATGTCATGTCATAGTTTAAGTTTTTAGTTTTGTTATTTTCTGATTTACTGAAGTTCTGTCCTCTAGTGTCCTGTTTTGTTTCTCATTTTCTCCCTTTGTCTGTTTTCCCACCCTTTTCTCGCCTCACCTGTGTTCTATTAGTCAATCACCCATGTATTTAAGTCCTTGCCGTCCCCTTGCTCTTTGTCAGTTTTGTCTGTTCTGTTTTGCCCTTGCATTCCTGTGTCTCCCTGTCTACTCTTCCTGTTGTGTCTTTCCAGTATTTGGTTACTGATTCTGCATGCTTTTTCTGGTTTGTACTTAGCCCTTTCGGTTTGTTCTTGGTGTTGCTTTTGTTTCTTAGATTTGTCCTGTTTAGTTATCTGCCTTTGTTGCTACACTTGTCGATTTTGGATATGGATTTGAAGCTTTACTTGCTGCCTGTGTGTCTGGGTTTTGGGAACCCTTTTTTTAGCCTCGACAGTAGGTCAGTTTGCACCATAGAGGTTAAACAAAGGGCACCCAAAAGAACCAAAATCCGGAAACACGGGACAGGAAGATGGGACAAGGAGACAGCGGAAAACAAGGGCAAAACAGAAATGATGAACTGACAAAGAGTGAGAGGAAGACAAGAACTTAAATACTCAAAAGGTGATTGATTTATTGGAACACAAGTAAGAAGTGAAAAGGACAGGAAAACAGACAAAGGGAGGAAATGAAAAGCAAATCTTGACACAGACCTTCAAAATAAAATAGTAAATGAAAAAAACAAAAACTCAAACTATGATATGTCTCCCCTAAAATATTTTGTTAAAAGAGGCGGCTTGTATGGGGGAGTATTTCAGCAGCACAGATGTTACTGAACAATCAAATATCATAGAAGTTCTACAGGTTGCAATGTGTAACATAAAAAAAAACCTGACAGTGTTGAGGTAGAAAAAAGTCAGTTTACTAGATTTCTGTAACCTGCTGCTTAACTGCTTCTGCAGCCCATCCATTGTAAGTCTGACAATTATGTGTGCTAAGCTAAATCGATGGATTTCCTTTTCAAAGCAAACATTCATTGTAATCATGTAAATCACAAACTTATCAAGTTCCCTTTGGCCAACATAATAGCAAACATGTGACCTATGTAACTGACACATCAAGAGCAATCCAGAGCAACATGCACATTCCATGCTGTATGTCCAGTATTTGCTTGCATTTTATCCCTGGTTTGGTCTGTAAGATAATAAAAATATTTGGTTCTCTCTTTGATTTGACTCATCACAAGATGCTTGGCTCTCTAAGTGGATCAACATGATGAGCAGCCCTTTGACACTCAATGTCTGCTTTTAGGATCAGTCACTTGAACAGTTTAACCAAAATGTTGTTGGTTGCAATCCCAGCGATGAGGATGAAGATCATGATCAGCAACGTTACACCACGCCGTAAAACCAGCTGATTTATGGACAGAACATTGCCCTCTCTGGTGGCAGTGGACAGTAGCGGACTGTGGTCTGAGTCATATAGGTCCACGTCTGAGTGATCCTCCTCAGCGCTCACATAGTCGGACAGAGTAGTACTGACCACAGTAGGGCTCTGATTCAAGTCTGAGGTTTAAGGCACAAAATGAGAAGGGATGTTAAGTATGAACACAAATCTGTCACACAAGACTCCTTCCAAGAAGGAATGTTTGATGTGATTACAGAAGAATTAGAAAGTGAAGGAATTCACCTCTGTGTTCAAATTCTACCATCTGATTTTGTTCTGTGATCTTCTTCTGGACTCCTGCTCTTACAAAAGCCTGATCAGGGACACAGAAAAAGGTAGCTTACAGTGAGTTGTATCTTTAGATACATTTTAATAAAAAGGTGATGTAGCTACCGACCTCTTCAGCTGCCTTTTTCCAATCAAGTTTGCTCAAAACTGTGATAAAAACAATCGCCTGCAGTGATACACTAATAGCAAGTCCTGTCCACAGTCCTGCACAGAAATGGACATAGAGTTTAAATGGCCTTTCTGAATGATAAATGTCAAATTAAAAGCAAAAAACATAGTAGTCCACATTAGAATTTTGGTTTTACCAACAATCCCCATGTTTGCTGCAAACATCAGGGACACACCGATGGGGAAGCCGATGAAGTAGACAGTCACCAGATTACACAAAGCACCAATCAACTGTTTCCCTGCTCCTCTGAGAACTCCTGCAGCGACACCCTGATCATACCAAGTACACATACAGTTCAATAACCGTTTATGTCGGTATGCATTACAGGGTTAATGGATAACATTTATCAGTCAGTTAATTTTGCATTGTTTCTCACCGCCGTGGCATCACCAATGTGCATGAAACCAAGCAGAAGCATGACATCGGCAACTCTTTGAAGAATGTCACTAACAAAGATGCAAAGAGAGTTTCTTGTTAGAAACAAAAAAATCGTACTGACAATCACACCTGAAATGTAAAATTCAAAGTTTGGAGAGAATTATCTTTAGTTTTTAAATAAGGGAGCAGCATTATGAACTACCTGTAGCCAACTGATGAATATGATGGAGGAGACAGCTGAAACTTTAACTGCGTGTGAATGAGACATTTTTTGTTTCTGTTGGTGCAAGATACTGAAGGATATTGCGTCAAAGACCCTACTCACTGATCTGAGGTGAAAATGTATCCAATGACATTTCTGGCGATGCTGAGACTGCCACCAACAAAACAGGCAACAATGACTGTTGGCACAAAGACACAAAAAACAGCGCCTGTTGTTAATAGAGTTGAGCAATATAGTATTTCTTAGAACACATGTGGAAAAAAAATTGACACAAAAGCACGCCTTTTCATATACTGTAGTTCTCCATTTATATGGTTAAGGGTTTTTTGTGTTGATAGGAAACGTGGTCTAATGTTGCAAATATACTCTTAATACAATACATTAGTATATTAGTACTATATTAGTTAACTACAACCAGAGTCAAAAAGTGTTTTTATTTCTCTCATGACTTTCTAGCTCTAATGAAAACAACATGTGCTGTATGCTTTGGTTCTTACATGCACAAACTATGGGGACTTGGCACGAGAGCTTGGCCTGATCGATGTTTCCAGCACCAAGAGCATTCCCAACCCGTACACTGGCAGCCACAGAGAATCCTAGAGGGAACTATGGGGAAAGAATGCATGGCATTGCATGAAGAGGACCTTAATAAAAGGAACATTTGTGGAAATACATGTATTTGCTTTGTTGCTGATAGTTAGATAACAGGAGTGACACCACTGTATGATAAATATGTAGCTGAAGCCAGTGGCCTTCTTAGCAAGGAGTTACCATGTAAGCCATGATGCACAGCTGGTAGACTATGGACTGAGCTCCCAGCTCAACCTCACTTATCACACCAGCCAGGAATCCTCCGATTTCAAATATCCACCACGATAGACAAATCATGAGCATGCTGGGAATGGCAAGTTTGACAAAGAGCCCCCACTCCTGCAGACAATCAAGAGACCAACCTGTTGGTCAGAGGTGTGTTGTTATAGAGTGCATATGTATGACAACATAAGAAAAGATAATCAATTTCTGCTCTGTACGAGAAAAGAACGATGAAATGGGATGAATGTATTGGACAGAACAACATAATTATTACAGCAGACAAAAGAAAACACTTTCAGAGATTAACCGGATAAGAACTGACCTCCCCACGTGGCCTTGTGCAGACCCCTCCAGCAGATATAAAAATACAGAAACAAAGCCAGCAGATACTGCGAGATTGCATTGGCTGCAGCAGATCCACTGAAGTGGCATCATGGGGAAACGGCAGGTTATGGAGCGAGGGCAGAAAAACAAAAAGTAGGAATGACTAATTTGTTGAGAAATATCAACATACTGCTGTTAGCTGATATTATTGTAAAGAATGCTTCATATTTATTTTGAATGATTTGTCAGATTGTTATTAGATAATATTACAGTAATTAACAAGAATAACTGAAACCCCTTTACATTGCAGTCTTATTCATTAACAACCCTAAATACTACCTTGACGACAAAGTAATAAAAATAAGAGAGAGAGATACCATGTTGGCTTTTCAGACCTGTTTCCCCAATGTGTCAAAATAAGCATCATGCCCTGCTGCTATAACATTTAGAGCATACCAGTTTATTTATTTATTAGAAGAAGCAGCTTGTAATAATGTCCAACTCGTTTTCACTTATTTGCTACTACCAGCTAAATTGGAGGTCCAAACACGGAATGTATTGCAATTACTATAAAGTCAAACTGTTGTTTCAAAGATGTTACAGAAATTCATTTGGAAGATATGTGTGCATGATGTTTTTTAGCTCTAAGGCCAGGTGAGAATATTAATCAACTAGTTCTTTCAGCATTAGTGCGTTTTTAAGGGTAGTATTTGTGAGTCCAACCACACAGACACAAAAGCCTGATCAAACTGTCAACTAACATGTTTAAAAAGAAATGTATGTACGCATACAGTATGTCATAAACTTGGTGTTAGGAAGCTGGGAGTGTAAGAACAATAACTCTGCTTGTGTAAGAGACCTAAAGATTGACTGTTATTGATCAATCAACAACTAATCTATAACACATGATAATGATAAAAATAACTCACGCGACCCCAAGCTCCAGAGGAAAGAGGAAGATGTAGTTGATCACCACATTGAGGACATTTCCGATCCCTCCAGTTATGACCTGTGGCCACATGATTCCCTGTAATCCACAGCACCACTTAATGGTTAATGGTTTTGATGTTGAGTTTATTAGCGTCAGTGCTTCAGCTGTTATTCAATTTCATGAAGTAGCCTCGATCACCTGATTCTGGAGATACTTCCCTTCAAGCTGGTACATAAAAGCTGCCTGCAGAAGACAGACACACATACAATTTAAGCGTTGCTAATTTGGCACAGCGATGAGTAACTGTGAGCTGGACAGTAATTAATGAAGTCTAAACATTTTTTTAATTAAATCTAAATCTGTTGAACATAGGGTTATACGACTATAGATACAGTGAGGGAACAAAAATGTTTATTTCAAGGCAGCTTCCCCTAAGGCCATCATGAGCAATGTTGCAAATCACTGAGTAGACCTGACTTAGGGCAATACTGAATTTAAAGGTCTTCCACTACCCTAATTATCAGCTTCGTACGTTTATTTTTGGTGTCTATTAGAAGATGCTACATGCTTTGATGATTAGAAAACCCACTGTTTTTCTAATACTGCCCATGGCTTCAGCATCTCTATTCAGCCTGTCTTGATGCTCTGTTTTAGGGCTTTAGAGTCTTTAAGGCCCTCCTCCCATAAAGCCAAGTCTGGTTGGTCAGTTCTCGCAGGCCGGAGCAGGCACCATGCAATGCTTTTACTGATCAGCTCTGGCGTATTTTTGCAACTACGGGCAGGCTGGGGCCGTGGGTCAGGGGGAACACTGTGAAGTTCTGACATCACACACTGATAGAAATCCTGGCTGCTTGTTTTGAGAGACAGTTTCTGAATACGGACTATTTGCATTTCTCAGCCGATTGAGTGTTTAGCACAGGACGGAGCGGACGATTTAAAGAAAACAACTTTTAAATATGAAAGTCTTTGATGTGACGATGAACTCGATGGTGAATTTATTTTATTGTTTTGACGCGACATCTATTAGATGTCTGTCCGTCCTGGAAGAGGGATCCCTCCTCTGTGGCTCTTCCTGAGGTTTCTTCCATTGTTTTTTTTTTACCCTGTTAAAAGTTTTTTTTTTTTTTCCATCAACATGTGAAGTTTTTCCTCACTCAAATCGAGGGTCTAAGGACAGAGGATGTTGTTCACTGTACAAATTGTAAAGCCCATTGAGGCAATGTGATTGTGATTTTGGGCTATATAAATAGAATTGATTTGATTTGATAGTTTTACAGTATTTATATAGCACCTAAGTCTGCTTTGTAATAAAAAAGGACAGGAAATCTGACTTTCTACAATATGGGACCTTTAAAGGTTCTGAGCTGCAGCCTGCTAAAACACCTTGATACCTTGTTACAAAACAGTGCATTACCAAAATGTAGGTCATAGTGCAAGGTGCAACATGATAACGAGAAGAACACTGTCTAGCTGACTGCTGAAATATTTATTTACATTTATTTACACCTAAATTCCTTCCTTCAGTCACAGTCATTCTTAACCATCTGCAATGCTCTCTCTGTCCCTCCCTCCATCTCCTGCTCACTTCCCCCAGTCCATGTACTTTCATTTAACTCCTCATTACATCTCCTTACCCTCCATCTGGGCACTCCATTTCAGTGTATTTAAGGCCCCCTTCCCAAAAACACACAGTCCGCTCTGATCCTTGAGCTGTCCACCAGATGCCTTCTGACTTTTTTCTCCATTTTTCTCACTGCTTCTCACACCTGTTCCCACTTTCTCATCAGCCCTGCAGCACTTATGCTGCATTCCAGACAACTTGGAGTTAGAAAACTCTTGACCTCGTACTAGGAAAAGAACAACAGAATGCCCCTGAAAGATGGAATTCCTGTTTGTAAACCCGCGGTGCATCCATCTACCCTGACTTCATGAAGAAGCAGTTGTCTGACATCACACAACGTGGTCAGCCGTGCGATTAAGGTTTTTGTATGCCTGGTGGTCACAAACTGAACTCACCTTTTTTAGATTGGTATTTTTTGTTTATTTATCTATTTGTTTATATGATACAGACGGAGCAAGTTAATAATGGTCGGTATAATCAGTAGAAAAATATACAATGACGACATGTTGGTTTTAGCATGAGCTAAGTCCCTTGAAAGATAACAAAAACAGTAAAATTACAAATAACACTATACAGATATTCGATACACAATACAAAAACAAACTGAAAACATCATACAACATGTCCATTAAAAAGTGACCACAGCTCTGGTTTTTCTTTAAGATGAGTTTTAAATGTGGGATATGTTAGCCACTGCCTTATTGCAAGTGCTAGGTCATTCCAAAATTTACTTCCCTTCACTGACAACACAGTTTGTCCAAATGTTATTTGTGTGGCCCCCCACAGTCCCCTCTGGTGGCCCTGCAGCAGAAGTTTCTTGGTTGCCATGTGTTTTTGCTTACGAGCTACCCGTGCCTGAACATTCACTCACCTAACACAAATACTGTAGCCTAGAAATCAGCCAGCCCCATTTACATGGGTGCTGCCGTTGTTGTGTGATGTTAGGCAACTGCTCAACTACTCAAGTTCCAAGTTCTCTCTCTGAAATGTTTCATCAGTTCTTTGATTCACAGGAACACAAAGAGCAACAAACTCACCGGCAGTGCAGGCATGAAGATTTTCACATACAGCTGGGAGAGACTTAAAAAGACAAACAATGTGTATTTAAAATTCATAAGACTATATATCATGTATGTAACATATGAAGATATTCAACAACGAGTAATCAACATTACATTTTAATAACATTAGAGGTCACTAAAAAGGAGATTCTGTGTTTAGGAGCGCATAGGCGCATTCCTGCTGTTGTTTTTCTGTAATGAGCATCAACTACAATGGTAACATAGCTTAGTGGTTTTCTATGGTTTTGGATTGTGGATACATAAGGTTATAGATGATTTTATTTAAAGGGGATCTATTGGCAGAAATGACATTAATCATACATAATTTTGTTTGAATTTGTGTATAATCACCTGATACTAAGAAGTTTATTGTTGTTACCTTGAGCCTTGAGCCTTTCATATGTACAGAGGGAGCCGGTTCTCTTCAAGAGTCTAATGTGCTGCACCACCATGTTTCTACAATAGCCCAGAACAGACAAAGCAAACACTGGCTCTGGAGAGGGCCTTTTGTGCTTCTCTTGCAGCCAACGTAAAAGAAGACCAAGCAAGGTGTGTTCAGTTGGTAGCAAGATGCCACCAAATCCTACATATTGGTCCCTTAAATAGAATACGTTCACTTTGCATGCTCCTGGTGGTCTTCTCTGGTGTTTGCTGTGTTGTCTGTATAGACTTTAATACCACTTACTGGCCCATATTCTGTAAAATGTCATGTGGATAGAATTTGCTTTTAAAACCGAGGGGGAAAAGATCTGTTTCGAAAACTATCTGTATACATATGGACATGACCTGTGAGAGCCGATAACAACAGATCCATACAAATTTACTTCATCATTGGGACAGACCTGGCAACCTCTGGGCTCTGTCTGACGGCGAGTAGGATTGGTTCAGTGTTGATGAGGACGGCCCAGCAGGGGAAACAGGCCAGCAGAAGAATCAGAATCCCTCTCTGAAGAAAGACACCCACACGCTTCAAGTTTCCGCTCCCATACGTCTGCATGAAACAGGTAGATAAATAAACAGAGTTCAACAACAGTGATCACACTACTAAGCAAAGGTTTGAATAGGGCAAGAAAACAAACTTGATACAAAAGCTCAGCACTGAGCTGTTTCTAAGGGGATAGAAGAACATCTGGCGAGAATACCTGAGACATGAGGGTATCACAAGTTGATGACAAACCAATGCCAATGGAAATACCAGTGACATTAACCACCTGCAATTGACAGAAGCATGACCATATTAATTTTAAAAAATCATAGGCAGATTACAGTGGGCAATAACAGCAAATAGTCTGGGATGCCAGTATAAACAAAGACTGGGCTCAGAAGCATTTCTCCTCACCGCAGCTGCCAAAGATACCCCTGCTAGCTCTGTTTTCCCCAAGTGACCACAGAACATCATGCTGACGATACTGATCATGAAGGCCATAAACTGGGAAATGATCTGGGATGAAAAAAAACAAAACAGATGTGTGAGTAATTGAAACTAAGTTGTCAAAAAAATTCAAACCACAGCACATTAAAGACTTAACTTGGAGCAAGCCTGAAGCAGATTCAATCTAATATCCATCCAGCATTCGGTTCAACAAATGTTCTGGTTACATGTTAGTTTAAATGGGCTAAAGCTGCTCTGATGTATTTGTGTGTGATGCATGAAGGTTTTCTTTTGGATTTCAATGTGTAATATGTAAGAAACACTACTATTATGATAGCATCTAGACTTCTGATAGAGAAATCAATCAGGCTGTTGATGTTTTCTGCAACTTCACATGCTTTGTGCAGTTTAAACTCCCATCTAGATCCTATGGAGGAATGAAACCGTCAAAATCATAAACAATAGAATACATTCCTTCATTAGTACATAAATGAATATGCTGTTAAATGCAACAAAAATAATATTAAAAATTGAATGGAGGCATTGACACATTTTTTACAGTGTGACAATTGATATTTGCTTTATTTTGCTTGCGTAGATAGATAGATAGATAGATAGATAGATAGATAGATAGATAGATAGATAGATAGATAGATTACAAATAGAATCAAAATGCTTCAGTAGCTATGAAATAAAATGAGAAATGGTAAAGTAAAATAAGAAAACAAAATAAAATACTGAGGTAGAATAGAAAAGGTAAGGGGAAAATAAGGGGCGAGAGGATATGGTGCAGTATTGAGTAATAATAATTTAAAGGGCATTATTTGAGTGTTATGGAGTGTGCCTTATATAGTATGATGGCACCGGGAAGGAATGCTTTAGGCAGCGGGGTTGAATGAGTCTTTTGCTGAAGCTGCTCATAAGCTTGAGTTTAAGCCAGAGTGTAATGCAGGGGGTGAGAGGCAAATGCCAGCATCCTGTCTTGCGCCACTTCCTACAGGGTGACAAGCTTCGAGCCAACAACGGACTCTGCCGTCTTGATGAGTTTATTCAGTCTGTTGGCATCCTTCGCTGTGATTCCCGCACCACAGGACACCACAGCGAAGAAGATGGTGCTCGCAACAACAGACTGGTAAAACATCCGGAGCATCCTGTGCCTCTGTGTTTGTGGATCAATCCAGTGTACTGTCCAGCACAACACCCAGGTATTTGTATGATTGCACTATTTCCCCATCTGTCCCAACGATGCAGACTGGAAAGAGTGGGGGCTTGTTCCCCCTGAAGTCCACCACCATCTCTTTCGTCTTCGCCACGTTCAGCTGCAGGTGGTTCTCCCCGCACCAGGTCCCTGAACTCATCCTCTCTCCCACCCTCTACATGCCCCAAAACGATAGCTGGTGCCTGCTGTGGGGGCGGGTGTGGGGTTGTGGGGGCTGTGTCCTGGAGTGGTTGCTCAGAGGAACAGCCAGGGTGCTGCTGGGAGTGATGAGCTGGAGTCAACTGCTGAAAAAGTGGTTGAACTCGTTTACTTGTGTTAATGTCCCTAAGCTACTCCTCCACTGTTCCTCTGGAGGCCAGTTATCTCAATGTATGTACATATGTATTAATCATTTATTTACTCTCCCATTTAATTTGGATTTTAATCAGTTCATTCTTAAACTAATGTATTTTTAAAGTTTTTCTGTTAGGATCTGCTGTGCTTTGTCAATTTCCCCTTGTTTCTCCTGTGTTTCCCCTCCCTTCTTGTTGGATGTTTGTCTCCCTCTGTCTGTCAGTGCTGTCTCCAGCCGGGCATGGCAGACTACTTTCTGATCATCAGCCAGACTGCGCTTACCTGCTGCTCCACTCACCTGCGGTCCATCTACACTAATCACTAGATACTTGTTTGAAGCTGGTCCTTCCCCCTCCAACCTCCACCAGTTTGTCCGTGGTAACACACAGGCCTTGTTGAGAAGATTTCGTGTAATTCTGCTCTGTATTTTTTTCGCCTGCCCTTTTCCCCTCTCCAGTGCCTGTTGTCTCTTCAGAAACCCAGCTCTGGACTATCCACAGAGGACTTTCTCTTGGGGTTTTTTGTCATCAAAACTGCCTTTGCTTGGAACTCCTGGCTCAGCATCGGCATTGTGGGTCCAGTTTTGAATACTATGCAGTATAACAATTTTTTTCTGATAAAGACGATAAACCAATTTGTGAAAAGTTAACCCAATGACATACTCTGAAGGACAGCCCCAACTCGTTTTCAAAATGGAACTGAAAAATGCAGGAAGAAATGTGAAAAGAAAATGAGAAAATGCATATATTTTGAAGTAAATTGGGTGAAAAGGGGAAAATAAAAAAAAGAAATCAATCAATCAACAAATATAAGATGAGAAAACAGAAGCAATACATTTATGTTGCATTTCACAAATGAATGCCTACATGTATTTTTGGTCTTAGTTTTTATGCACATCTATTGGCATATTCATTTATTCAATAATCTATTTATCTGATTTTGATTCTGTCAGTTTCTGTCCTCCACATTTCCTCAAGTTTTAAGAGTACACCAGAAATAGAAGACGTCTTAACCTCAGATCATCACTCTCACTTCTTAATCAGCATAAACAGCTTGGCTGACATAGTTATCCTTACATGCATTCTGGTTAAGGATCAATATGAGCTACAACTGTTTGTGATGTTCATGTGTGTCTGAATGAAAACTCGGCGTCCTCTTTCATTACCATGGTGTTGAGATTAGTTTATTTTCCGCAGAGATGGGCATGTGTTATATCTGAATGAATGACTGATGAATGAATGATAAAAATAAATAACATTTTTCCTTATTATCCTCTGAGTTCGAAATATGTCAAAAGTAGCATTTTCGTGAGGGATTCAATTGGAAAAACATTTGTTTCTGCTTGTAGTACTCAACAAAGTGACAATCTAATAAGTTAAATAAATGCCTAAATGGAAAGCAATGCTTATCATGGGAGATCTAGCTTTAGGCTTTGATAAGTAAGTTAACTGACATCAGGAGCAGTTTGAAGTTCAGCGTCTTCGACATGCTGTCTAGGAGATTCGAAACTTCCATTACCAAGACACTGGCTTTACCCCTGAACCACAGCCTAGCTCTCCTGTGATGTTCAGTGGTTGGCTCTGACTGTTATACTGTGTTGTTTTATTAACTAATGCAAACCACTTCAATGTCCACACTTCAGACAAGTAGCAGGCCGCTTGTTATGTGTGACCATTGTTATGATTGTGTAAGTTAGTGAAGTAAGCTGCAACGACCGAAAGAAGAGCTACTTAGCCTACATAGCGTTAGGTAGTAAAAAAACAAACAAAAAAAAAACCCGTCTGTCTGCGGCATTTGTAGTTACTTCCTTTCAGCCCTGGACAACAGGAGAGGTGCTCTCTCTAATCTTACCACCGGTCCTGCTAGCTTCACAAGCTGCGCCATCTCATCCCGGTAGTGTAACGGGACGCAGCCTCTGAAGCGCTCCGGCCAAGAGCCGCTTCCGCCGGAGCTGTGGGCAGAAGGACCGTCCATATCCGAAAAAAGGGACTCGCTTTAAACAGACAGCCTGGCCAAGTCTCTACATATCAACTGGTTCGCCATTTTTGGCGTCTGATAAAAACGTTATGTGCAGTTAAAGGACGTGTTGACCGTTAGCTCACTGCAGCTGCAATACGTCAACAACTTCGCCTCGCGCTTCAAACTGAAACCGGTCTGACGTGTGACGTCAGGAGCAAAGGGACGTGCCTCTGTAAATTGTGATGAGACAATTTACATAATGGCGCTCCTCCTGCTGTTCGACGCGTCGCCACGCCCACAGACAGAGACAACGCCATAAGATGACACACTGCAGCCGGCCGTAAGACAGAGGGGATGTATATCATGACAATTTACACAGAAGAAGCCGTCACACACCAAGTCCCATTCAATAACTATCAAGAGTCACCAGCATCTGTCCATATCTATAAATTGTGTTTTTGGCCTTCAAACATTGTGTTGCATTCAAGTCCTCACAGAGGTGTATCTAATACTACATTTAAAATCATAAATTGGTGCACAACACTTTCACCTGTGTACTTAGCAACTGGTTCACTTTCAGCTGGCTGTGATGGATGCTTGTACCCACTACTAACAGGGTTGATCACAGCCCCCTGCCCCACACTGCCTACTGGTTATACTCACCCATACACACTACATTGTGCACATATTGTAGGCCCACTTTTTTAGTGGTGATCAGTGCAGCCTTACAGAGAGGTTCTGGGTTCAAATCCATCAGCCATCCGTGACTTTGACCATTTCAAGGTCTATTTACAAGCTTTTCTGGAGCTTTCACTCACATCACATGATATTAATCAGCAGATGAATTTGCCCAGCCAACAGAAGTGTTAAAGAATCGTTTGTATAAAGAGCCAAATCTTTCCTGGTTAGAGCAAACTGACACAGTACACAGCACCATGGCTGCTCGTTTTTAAAATGTCCCTGCCCTCTAGTGGTACAATGATTTAATGCAACTTTTAAGAAAAAATGACCCCTCCTTTAATCGCTTGAGATGTATTCATAGTGCCAAGAGTGAAGAGAATTATGAATTTTTACTGCAGTGTCACCAAAGCTGGAGAAATGTGATGAGATGGGTGTTTTAATAAGTGATCTTGACCTACATATGTAACCAACGTTACTGGGGTTCTCCCTGTGTGAGAAGATTTGTACAACATTTTAAATCATGTGTATTTTACCATATACTAGATCAATGCTACTTATCAACAATATAAATGTGTTTTTTTAAAGGATCAGTAGGAGTCTGACTTGAGTCATGCTGCACCATCCACAAAACATTTGTGAAAAATTAAATAGTTTTGAATTCAGTTATCATTGTAATGTAGAGAACATATTCAGGATGTGAGAGGACGGGTTTCAAAGGGTCAGAAAGTCACATGAGGTGCAATTGTCTTTGCCTGAGGTGTTGACAGGAAGGTAGATATGATGACATTTACTGTCCTGATAAAATATCAAATGGTCACTGCCCTGGGAAAGGCAAAACATCAGGGTCATTGTTTTGGGAAGAAATGATTAACAACTGTCATAAAACTATGTAACCCCTATAACTCCTTATAGAAGAAATACTGGTAAAGAACAGTAGAGAGCAGCGTATTAGTGTGTAATTTTTCTCCATCAGTAGATATACAGATAATGTTTCAGTAAAAACACAATTCTGTGTAAACACAGTCACATTCATATTTGGTGTGTTAGACTAATTCTAGTCTTGCAAATATCACTTGTTTTTAATGCAGTGCGTGCTAAATCACATCCTTTTTCCCTACTTCTGTCCTAGTT
Source organism: Diplodus puntazzo (assembly GCA_963678695.2). Lineage (NCBI taxonomy): Eukaryota > Metazoa > Chordata > Actinopteri > Spariformes > Sparidae > Diplodus > Diplodus puntazzo. Next base: position 30,260,230 of record OZ023156.1, read on the forward strand.
GAGACTAAAAAGACTTTCTGCCTGTGCTGGGGAATAAGAAGTGATTGTGAATGAACCTGCCGACGTGGCTGTCAAGCTGACTGAGCAGAGAAGCTACAAGTGGATGAGCAACAAAGGAGTCATAAAAAGAAAATCTTGACATTGTTTTTAATGGTGGGAGTTAAGCATTACAAAGCAAGAGCAGACATCATCATTCAGTCATTCACAGATAAAATCCCTGATAAAACAACAATGCATTTTATGGCTTTTAACAGCATGCTTTGTGAGCACAGATGATGAGTTAAAAAGGTTATTTTCCATTATTTGTTTGGGGCAATTTTCTCATGGAGATAAGGTAAACGTAATTGAGTTCTTCTCAGCTGCATATTGGGAATACAATACAGGAAATTAAATTATTTTGCAACCACAGGGAACAAAACAGGACGAGTTAACAAATAAAGTGTTTCAACTGCCATTATAAATATATATAGAAACACTGTTTGCATTAAATTGTGTTCCCAGCACTGCAGTGGTGAAATTATTTCTGATAACTTTAATTTCTCCAGTGAACATGCAGGTCCAGTGTGCATCAGTCCTTTTTATTTTTAGAAACATTCCAAGTGAAAATGCTGTAATACGACAGCTTATCCACAATTATGACTTTTGCGTAAATCAGTGTTTGACATGATTTTGTGACAAATGTGTCGAGTTCAAGGAACTCCAACGATAGGCTGTCAACCAATGACTGGGTGAGTTCGACAGATGTTCTAAGAACCTCCCACTCAACGTGTTAATCATAAGCTGAAAAGCATACAGATAGCAAACAGTGCTACACACTGAATTGCTTGGGCTACTTGTGCCCGTATCGACTCACCGGTTTGCCACTGTACGTGGTCATACAAATATATGGGAGATCTGTAGTAATAATGCACTTAGTGTAAGGGACATGGTAGACTAAGTCCTTCCTGACTGTCCCCAGAGCTCAGAGAGAGGTGTGTAGGTTTTTATGATGTTGAAAAGCCTGTGGATTGCTGGAAAATTAAGATTCTTAAAACTAACTATATAACATGATGAATGGATATTCCTGTTCTCAAAGAACATGTTGGTAGCTAATATAAAAATCAATAAGTATATGTAAAAGATTGGTGGTTGACAGCCACGTAACCATGCTCCGAGGAGTCAGTGTTTTAACTGGAGGTGGAGAAAGAGAGTGTTAACGAATGTATTACACTTAAACAAATCATACCAAATGTCTGTGCAAAATGACAACAAACTGAATGTGCAAAGGACTGTACCTCATCCAAACTGTTTCATGAAGTCACATAATGCGCATACATCAGCATTCTGCTACTAGAATTATAAAATGGCAAACACAGCTTCAGGCTTGATTTCTATGATTTGATTAAATCATTTCTCACTCGAGTTTTTGGTTTTTGTAAACAGTAACATTCAAAGAAGTCCGCGCTGACAGCCTGGCCAATGTAAAGATATATAAGCATCAGTAAACTTCAGTGTTCCTTATCTTCACATGTTCAGTCAGTCACACAAAAGGCCTGTGTATCGATGCAATCAAATACTGATTCACTCTGTGTATTTGAGGTTGTGTGCTTATGTATGTGTGTAAAATGCCCACTGTTCTCACACACACTTTTCCTCTGTCTAAAGCTTTGTCTGTAAACATTTCCAAATATCTTCCTTCCTTTTCTTTACATTCCTTACTTGCTCACTGTAGTAACTCTAACTAGTAACTAATTAAATAATTGATAAATAAATAAACATAGAAGTTAACATAGAATACATTCAAGTACAGTAGTTCCTCAATAATGGAATGCAAGCAAGTTCTGCTCTTGCAGCTTGCACTGCTTACAGTCGGTCGGTTGTTTGCTGACTGTTTGCGGGCTCAAGACGTGCGCAGCAAATCAGTCAGTAACCACATGCACCTCGCCAATCTCAAACTGGCTCTATGATGTTGAGTTTGTTGTGATCATTTGAGTGGTCATGTCAGTGACACCAGTGTGTTTCTGAGGTAACCTCACCCTCTCTGAAGCCCATCCTAAACATGGCTGTTCTGGGTCACACTGTCCACATCTGCAGCAGCTGTGGGCTCACTGGTGACCTCACTTATGCGAGGTCAAACGCTATAGGTAGCTTGAAGGTCTAACACTTCATAGGTTGTGATCCACTCATAGTGCAGTGAGGGTGCGGAACAGCTGAGTGAGGCAGAAGACAGAGGCGGTGAGCGCTGTGCATTGCTTGGCCAACAGCTTGGTGCTCAGGTCCTGGCAGCTGCGCTTGCTGCTGGCTCGCTCCGCTGCCAGACAGAAGTCCCTGAATGAGCGGGCCACATCTGCCAGACCTGCGACTGCCTCGGCATTCCTCCGGTCACATCTGTCGCACCCAGAAAACCAGAGGCATATACCAGCCAACTCCACCAGGGTCCGGAAACTGTCAGCCAGGGAGTGAAGCATTTCCTCAGGGCTCTGTCCAATCCCCACCACCTTCTGGCAGCCTGACATCAGCCGCCGTGCCTCTATCTGCAGCACTCGCTTGTTCTCTGTAAAGTGAGCGGGGCAGGTGTCCCTTAGGTGGCGACCTCCATGGCCTGATCGGTCAACACCACTACTTTCCAAAATGGAAAGAAGCTGATCCACGTCGACACGCAGTACTTGGAAACCTGTGGGGGGTTCTGGGTAGCACTGCTGGCCTAGCCGACTGATGGTGTCCTTGTGCGTTTGAGATAGGAAACTGTCAGAGGTGTCAGACAGGGGTGAGAGTAGAGGGCTGAGCTCAGAGGTAGAGGAAGAAAAAAGGATGGAGCGTGGGAAGGAGGGAGAGTGGGTGGAGGAGGTTGAGAGAAAGGAGGGAACAGGTGAAGAGGTCATGAGAGGAAGACCTGCTCCAGAAGTCTGAGTCAATCCGCTGCTCTGTGTGCGACAGGAGAACTCATAGACTGTCAGCTCCTCGTCAAAGCCTTCCCCGCCGCTGAAGCAGTTGGTATAGACTGCTGGGCAACCGCAAGCATCCAGTGGAATCTGCATCCCTTCCATAACTGACTCACATCCAGATGCTAGCACAGAACTGCAGCTGAAGTCAGGCTTCAAGGGTGGGGTCGTCACCACCTCAGTTAGGGTCTTTGTCTGGGATGGTTCCTCACAGATGGTAAACACCCTACAGCCTGAGGAAAGGGATTTTGCTGAGTCTAAATTCTGCCCAGAAGGCCTGCAAAGACCTATCAAAGGCCTGTCGCTACTGGTCCGTCTTACTTTCTGTGATTGACTGTGAAAAGAAAGTCCTGGCCCATTTAGATTCTGTGTTGTCACCACTATTGGAGGGTGAGCAGAGGGGGAGGAATCTTTTATAGGGCCAGGAGTGTCTATCTTTTGGCCCGAAGTGTCTTTTTGGACGCTGTTCACAATGGAGACCGGAGGCTCTGTGATCGGTCCTGGTGTGTTCTTGATAAGAAACGTGTACAGAAGCTGATTGTGGTGTTGGGATTTGGGCTCAGTTTGAACGGGCAACAGAGAACTTACTTCCTTCACCTCTGGCACTGAATGAAAACTCTTCGCTGAGGTTGTTTCTACAAAAAACTCCCCATCCACCTCTGATCCTGTAAGGGTTGCATCCGAATCGTCTGACTCCACGGATTCTGCAGTCGTGCCTGTTTCGAGGTCTATTGTTTGTGTGATGTCATTAACGTCTGTGATGGTGATCTCGACATTGTCTTGCCAAGGACTGCTGTCTGCGGAAGGACTCTGGGCTACATTCCCTACCCCAGCTTGGCTGAGATTTTCCTGGGATCTTGATAAATACAAGGGCAACTTTTGGATCTTCTCCCTAAGTGTGGAGGCAGATAAGCGACCCATGATGGTAGGAGAGCACGTCTGGAAGAGGAAATGAGTTGGAGAGGGAGGGTCTTTGGATAAATTGTGGACTATGGCTGTGTTAGCCTTTGCTAAACTAGAACTAGCTAAACTATCTTTAGTTTCAGCACTTCGCATGGATCCACTTTGTGGTTTGTCTACATTTTGATCCGAATCACTTTTCAGTCTTGTACCTGAATTAAATGTAGGAGACGTAACACTTGTTGCAGCTCCAAGCTTTGCAGTTATGGAGTTTATAGCACGAGTATAATCAGAGTTAACTAGATGAATTCTTGTCTGAGCTTCAGTGTTGGTATGAGTAGTCATCTGACAATCACCTCTACCTGCTGGAGTTGAATTAGCACTGATGCTATGCTTTGTAGCTATGCCCCAGTCACATTTCTTGTCACTATGAGAATTTAAGGAATTACTCACTTCATCATCATCGAAAACATTGTCCGAATTGGTGCTGTCACTTACTTCATCACTAACAACACCGGTGGCTTCATCCTCATAGACACCGGTTGTGACATCTAAACGTAACTGTGCTTTGTTTGTGTGATTTTGTTGGCAAGGTGGCATCTCCTCAGAATTGAATGAAGATGTTCCAGTGTTTTCCCTTCCTGTTTCTTCCCTCACCAAACAGTCACTTTCTGATTTGTCGACAACTGGTAGTGGAGGTAGGGGGGATGAGGGTGGAGCGGGTGGCGGTGAGTATGATGGAGGATTTGACTTTTCACAGACACCTTCAAGGATGTGTTCTGCTATGCATGAATTTTGCTCTAAAGTAATCAGATGGGCTCCTAAAAGGCCATTACTACCCTTTTTATTCACATCTATCAAACACGTAGGCAGTGTGCTGGCCTCTGGCTGCCTCTCAGCACCAATGAGTGGTCTCTTTGAACTGGGTGAGGACCCTCTTACCCCCTCTTTCTTATCCTCATCCCGCTCCTCAGTGATTTCTGGCAAGAACATATGACTAGTGAACGGTCCATTCCCTGGCACACCTGTTGTCTCCTCCTCTCCCTCCTCACCACTCTCCTCCTGTCCCTCCCCTTCCTCCTTTCCATCCCCCCTTCGATCTGCACACTCCTTCCCATCTGGATCCACCCGGCAGCGGACAACGGTGATTGTAGGAGATGCTGCCTTCACCAGATCTGTGACTGATTTGGATTCCATTGCATCTGGTTCCATCTCCATGTCCTGTTTCCTTGTCCTGGAGGAAGGCTGTGATTCTCTAGTCTGCTCACGAGACCCAAAACCACAAGGAGAGCCAGGTCCACGCAAGCGGGGTTTGGACAGGATGGGCTTTGACTCGAGCTGAGCCGGTTCCCCTTCAGAGTGAGTCAGAGAGGAGACAGTAGGACTGGGATTCTGGGTTTGCTCAGAAGGTTCAGGATCTGAACTCAGCATCTGTGCATCATTGGCTTCTGCCAAACGGTTCTTATGGAGCGTATTAGAGAACAAGTCCTGCCTTGATTCTGGATCTGGCTCTGGATATGAGACCCTCGAGGTGTAATCAGTTTCCATGAAGGAACGCCGCTTTCGTGATCGTTTTCTGAGCTGGAACAATGTTTCTATGCCTCCTCCTTCCTCCTCGCCTCCTTTTCTGTCTTCTTCTGCTTTTCCATGTTTTTCTGCATCAGTCACTGAGACTCTGATGTCACTGAGGCTGAGTGAGGCTGAGTCCAGTTTCATTTCTGTGCAAATATCTGCAAGATAGTAAAAAAGAGTCTCAGCCAAACAGAATGTATATAAAAACAATTTCCTCTTGAGTTTTGTGAACAGTACACAGAAGCAGGGAAAAGAAATACTGTGGGCAAACCCAATTAACTAAATGACAAACAAAAATCTAGTTTCACATTACTTTATTTTTGCTTGGAGGTTTACAGTATGTCAAATGTGAGTGGAATTGTAATTGAAATAATCTTTTAATTACTTTATTTAATAGTGAGCTGTGTGGCACTATAGCCACTCAGGGTGTTATTTGGGTATAGCTGAGACAATTTTCTCCCAATCTCATTTTTGTCTCACTTAAATTGTTGAAGTAGTTGTTTATTGTAAGTTTATATACTATAGTACTACTACTTTATTAAGAGTTAATATTTTTGAACAAGGATGATGGATTCAACTAAAATGTTGATGTATTTCTTTACTTACACAACAGTACAAATACAATAATCAAAAATACTCCATCAAAAGTAAAAGTCCTTCCTTTAAAATCTGACTGCAGTAAAAGTTTAGAAATATCAGCAGCAAAATAGAAAGAAAAAAGAAAAAATATCTTCTGTCATTTGTGTGACGTTTGTTATTGTGTGTACATTAGTAGATAATTAATACTGTAACATAAATATGTCTTTAGCGTTTTACATTTGAAGCTGGTGGAGGTGCATCTACTTTAATATACATTAGATTAAGTTAAGTTTAGGGCTTCCCGATTAGTTGAATTTCCATCGTCATCGCGATATGAACATGTGCGATGAACACATCGCAAAAGACTGGCTGATACGCGATGAATAAGAAAAATCATTTTGTATACATCTGCCATGCATGCACCGTGAGCATGCCAACATTTAGCCTATCAGACGGAGCCCTGGATGCAAGGGCCAATCAGATGAAGCCCAGGCTTGACGTTAGCTACCCTGACAAAATTAATCGCACCAGTTTGGTGGTGATTGCCAGGTTATGATGGCTGAGGAAGGAGAGGAAAGCGATGAAAATGTGGCCGATGAAGACTTTGTGGTGAAAAGAAACAGCAGTGAGTGTGTGCTGATTGTGTGAGTGATGTATGTATGTATCCAGGAACTAGTAGAACGAACAAGTGTGCACCCTTGATCCCTTACCAAACAGTTAAGGGAATGAATTACGGGATATTTTTAACTCCGACGTGAACAGGCCAGAGAGCTGTGTCGGGCGTGTGTGTGTGTGTGTCGGAGAGCCGTGTGTCGGGCGGGCGTGTGTGTGCTGCTTGCAGCCAGCGACACCACGGAGCAATATGCATTGTGTGTGTGTGTGTGTGTGTGTGTGTGTGTCTCAGGAGAGACGACTTGTTACAAACACAGGTACCACCTGCAATACAATCATAAAGACCCACAGGAACAATTCAACACTAACGTTAGCCAATCATTAACTGTATAGTTAATAATATGCAAACTTCAATATTTGCTAATTTATCGCAAGTTATACGTCATCGCAATATTGAAAAGTGTTATCGCACATCGCAGACTTTCCTCATATCGTGCAGGCCTAGTTAAGTTCAATCAAGTTGTATCCCAGTTGGCCGGGTCAGGCCACAAGATGAATTGGAGGGATTGGGAGATGATTAATGAGGCATGAGAATAGACAAACTAATTTTCTCATTTGTGAAATCTTGAACAGTTATTTAAATGAAACCATCTGGGAAGTGTCTAAGAAAGGTTGAGAACAACTGGTATGATCTTTATTAAACTGTATTTCATCTGGAAAGTAACTGGTAGACTATAGCTGTCAAATTAATGCTGTGGTGTAAAAAGCACAATTCATTCTTCTAACACGTAGCAGAGGTAGTATTAAAGTTTTACAAATTGGAAATACTCCAGTGAAGTAACAGTATCTTGAAATTGTACATGCTAAGCACAATGCTTATTTATATGCTCTTGGTTACTTTACAGCACTGGACTGACTTAATAGTCAGTGGGTCACATTGAGCATCAGAGGAGGTGTGGTCAGAAGCTGGTCTACTTCTTTCCTGCCAGTTACATAACATTGGTCTACAAAGTTGCATCACTTAGATCGAGTAATAACCTTGTTCACTAGATGGCAGCAAAAGCAGAATTAACAGCCTGTGCTTTCAGTCTACAGGGCTTTAAAATGTATGTGATGAGCCCCACAATAAAAAACAAATCACCTCTTGGCAACGCCCCCGAGGTCGGGTCTTCAGGTGAGGTGAAGCGATCTCTGGCGTCATAGAACTCCTCATCTGAGCTGCTGTCTCCAAAGCCCGGCGGTGGCTGAAGGATGGGGACAGGCTCCAGGTTAACCGCCTTCGCTGGCTCTCCCTTCACCTCGTCTCCATTTTCTCCATCATTAGGTGAAATGGGTTGGGGAAGGCTGCGAGCGCTGTCAGGGGTGATGCTGGAGCAGAGTTTGTAGTAGCAGCGAGCGTCACTCTGGTCAAAGTTAAACACAAAATCTGTGTTGGAGGAGGGGGAGGAGAGGGATAGTGGATGTTCTTTAAAGCCACCCTCTCCACTTACACTTCCACCTTCACCTGCTCTCCTCACCGACTCATCCATTTCTTTCAACATCTTCCTCCTCCTCCTCCTCCTCAACTCCTCTTCTTCTTCTTCATCTTCCTCGCTGGCCTCAGGAGGGCTCGGCAGGAAGTCCACGAGGCGGGAGAGCTCAGCAAAGCACAGGGAGTTGTCATCAGAGTAGGGGTTACCTGGACACTTTAGGACATGTTCAAGGCTTTGAGAGGGGGAGATGGGTGTGAGGAGCTGGGGATCAGCTCCGTCACCTGACCTCCTGCAGCCCCCTCCTCCTCCCTCATGAGTTGCAAGGTGAATAAGGGGATGGGAGTGAGCAGCTGGAGGGGCGAGGAGGTGGGGCTGAATGCTCCGATGAGAGTAGTGATGAAGCTGCAGGGAAGGGTAGGTGTTGGCATGGGTTTGTGATAGAGCACTGGGGTGAATAGAGGAAGAAGAACATGAAAGTAAGTCGTCTTCCTCCAAAGCGTCAAGGGAGTCACTGGAGGGGCTGGTGAGGACACGAGAGTCAGACTGACAAGAATCTGATGCCTCTGATATGGATGGTTGCTCATCTGCTGCTCGCACATCTTCTCCACCTCTGTTTTTACCTTCTTCTCCCTCTTTTTCCTGTTGTCCCCCTGAGCTTTTATTTGCTATCTCACTCTGTATTCGCTGACCATCCTGAGCACTCCCTGTCTCTTCCTTGTGCTCTATGTCTTTATTCTTACCCTCTCTGTTCTTATCGAGCGGACACTTTTCCTTTTCAGTGTCAGCATCCTTTTCTTCTTTTTGCTTCTTATTCCCCCAGGGTTTGTCTCCTTTTTCTTTGCTATCTTTGTTTCTCCTTCTGTCTTTGTCTTTTCTTTTCCTTCCGTCTGGGTCTGATGAAGATCTGACACGGGGGCAGGGCTTGTCGTCATGAGAAACCTTAGCGACCAGTGGATCCATGTCCATGTCTGAGGAGTTGTCTGAGTCGCTGCCACACCGTGACACATAACCTGGAACATACAGGACATGAAAACAAAAGTGGTTTATTATTCACAACAAACTTGTGTTTGACTTTACTCATGTATGGACTATTTTATGACTGTACACTGCTGTAATATTTCTGCACCTTCCTCAGCAGACACTCGATGCTTCTTGGAGTCATCAATCCAGGGAAAGATGTTGAGGTTGGGGTCAACAAACAGTCGACAGTACCCTGCTATTAGACAGGACATATCTTTGGCTGCAACTGACTCCAATAGCAACGTGATGGGCTTCATATGAGAAAGAAGACAAGATGGTATGGGATGAGGCAAGCAAAGACAGGTAATGGTACAGACAGTGGAAAAACACTTTAGCTATAGTGATTTTGTATCCATAGGGCTCATGATATTGATGAAAAGGCAGTTATTCTTTTCAAGCTGACATCTGCACATTGCATAGAGGAGGGGGTACACAAAATAATGCAAACAGGTCAGAAAGACATTTTAAGTCATTAATCACATTTAAAAACATTGAATTATATTTAGCAGTATTCTTAAGCTATTAAAAAGGTCTGGCAGTCAGCAGTTGACTTCAGAAGCTTCCAGACCTCAAATCTCCTGTGTCAAAACTGCAGAAGCATCAAAAAATGCTAAATTACGTTATTACTCTATGAAATCTGTAAAAAGAACCATAACACATGATAAATGGCCAAAAAAAACTGCCAACAAAGAGTGAACAAATAATGTGCAACCTTATTATATAATCCTGCTGTGTAGCAATAATAATAAGTAATAATTTCCTGAAAATGAATAATACCTTTAAATATTATTACTGTGCCTTTAATGTAAATTGCATTGAACTTGATCAGAAATGTAATAAAACTGAATAGGTGCTAACTATAACAAAAGGTATTAAGCCAGTAAAGTTATAAATCATCCTGACTGTTATTGTAATATTTAACCAATAATACAATAACTCATCACATTTTCAGTAGGGAAATTTTATTTTCATGTAATACTTTTGATAATGATCAAATAATGTAATACTATGCTCATTTTCAATCCAGAGTTCCACATTTTGTGTTAAACAGAAAGATTGTTATGGGATTATGTATCGGATTAGAAATAAAATAATGACAACATGCAGACATTGAGCCCCATACAGCCATAAGCAAATGGGCAGAAACTCAGACACCAACATCCTGGTTTTATCGACTGGGTGATGGGCTACCTCCTAGGAAAACCACCATTTCCATAAACCTTCCTCTTCACTCTTTGTGCCACCGACCTTCAATAAAACACTGCCTCAAGGCAACAATCATAACCCAACAAAACAACTATAGGTAACGTTTCAACACTCAAAAATTACACTAAAAAACAGTTTTGATGTGATGAGGTTGATCAACTGTGTTGCAAAGTAAGTCTGCTAACAGCTAGCACCGGCCTTTCCCAGTCTATAGCTCCTGTGCTAGTGGCTTAAACACCAACAACCCACTGATGCACTGAGCTCCCATAGACAGCTATGTGCATTGCTAACCGAGGTAATTAGCTAAGCCCTCAAGTTAGCAGCAGTTAACGGTTACTCTGGTGATATGCTACCCTTGTGTGTTTTGAGTAAGAATTTAACATTAACAGATGGACAGTTTTTTCATGTTGGATCTTTGAGGAGATAAACATATATACATATATATAGAGCCATTAGTCATCATCTACAGCTTTACACAGCTTTATCTTTGATGACCCCTGGACTATTGGGCAATCCTTGATCAACGAAGCATCAGCATGGGTATGGAGGAGTAATTTCCTATTGATAGGGACTTTAGTAAAGTCCATCTTCTTCTGGGAAGAACTTAATTATTGCATTATCTGTTTTGAAAAAAAAAAAGTTCTACCGGAAAGGTGTAATTCAGATTTTTTTGATGCTTCTTCATTTTTTTTAATTTTTAGTTAGGTTAGTTGCATACTTTTTCAGGAAATTCTTACATTATTGGGTGCTCCAGGTATGTGATGTGTGTGTGTTTTTCTGGTCTTACCTTGATGTCCTGCAGGTATATTTTGACCAGGCTGACCTTGTCGGATTCAGGCAGCAACTCGATGCGTGTGATGCTGGTGAACTCTGTGAGGCTGGACAGGATGCTCAGTTTGTGGTTAACCACCTGACTCACGCCGTAGCGCGCCCCCACCAACAATGTCACCATCGACTCTCTGTCCTGGAGCTGAAGGGTGGGGTGCAGGGGAGAGGTCGTTGAACAGACAAAATATTGAAACTTCAATCAACCAAATCTAGGTAAAGAATGAATATAAATGTACAGTAAGCAGTCTAACCCTACCATCATGGTGGCACTGAAGGATTTCCCTCCAAATGACTTAAGATCTCCAAGTTCCTCCAGGTAGTTGATCCGTGCCTGGTCGACTGACAGGCCCTTCTGCTTCGGATCGTGCTGTGATTGGCTCTTCTTCATGTGGTATGCAATGGCCTTCCTCAGATCTTTTTCTCGCATGTTCCTCAACAAGGTGGATGACACAAAGTTCTCGATTCCCCACGTCTTCCTGGAGCAAACACAGAAACCAACACTGAGAGGGCCTGTTTGTGTGCACAACACTGTTAAAGAGCTTAACTGTATTTACAATGTGTGAATTCATAGTACACATGAATGGAATAGTATTCCCTTGATCCCAAACCAATTTTTCATGCAGGCTGCAGAATGACTTTCAAATCGTGAAATGCATCCTTGATGCTCATTTAAAGGACTACAAGACTGCAGTTCTATTGCACTACTTGTGTAACTGTGGAACTGTTTGTCAGGGTGCTGCTTGAGAAACTTGTTAGGTTCATATTCACTACTGTTGCTCCAAAAGGTTTATCATAGTTTAACTCAGTAGATATAAAGATAATTCAAATGTGTGCATGTGTCTCACGTGATGATCTTCAAGTTGGTCTTTGGTGATTGTCCAAAACTTGCCAATCTCTCCTGGATGTGCAGTGCAGCCAGTCTCAAGGCGGTGTTACACCTCATCTCTATTGCAAAGCGCTCCTGCAGCACATCATTCACCCCCTAACATGCAGTGACAACACACACACACACACACACACACACACACACACACACACACACATGCACGCACAGTGAAAAACAGTATAGATTATGAAAAAAATACAAATCTGTACACATTTCATTGGATAAATGTGTTTGTTAAGTTGTTAGGATTTGTACAGCTTTCAGGCCTGTTTATGATTTTAAACAACTTGAACTGAACACAAATATAACATAACAACAGGAGGCAACGCAACATGGTGTATTTACCATTCAGGTTTTGCTTATTACTGTGTTTTTTACGATTGTTTACACACTAAAATAAAAATTTCCATACAATTTGCGAAATTCTACTTCAAGGAGCAAAACACTACCACAGATTTGCACAACATTACACACAAAGTTTGCTTCACCCTTTTTGCAAAACATTACACACAGTGATTTGTAAAACTCTACACACATTTTCACAACTTAGACACAGATAAGGATTGTGAGGTTACTTCCTTGTCATTACAAAGCCCCAGATTGCCAATGAACACACTAATGAACAAATTGGATAATTACATCCACCAGGTGTGGAAGCACACATGTGCTAATTTGAAAACGCAGCACTCAGGTGTGCTATAAAAGGCAGCAGGTGAGTTCACCTGTCTTCAACAAAAATGGAAGGAGCTAGAAGAAGAAGAAGAAGAAGAGTGAGAATGAGAATGAGAATGAGAGGGGGAGCTCAAAGAGGAGATGAAGGAGGTAGTGGAAGAGGAGAAGGAGGTAGAGAAAGAGGCCTAGGTAGAGGAAGAGGAGAAGGAGGTAGAGGAGGAGGTAGAGAAGGACTTGAAGAGTTGATAGAACCTGAACAAAGAAGACGAGGACCAAATTTGACTCAAATTTGACCAGTGCAACAATTATTGACCATGGACTGACACTGATGGAAGCTGGACAAAGAGTTCAACCAAATCTCAGCAGAAATACTGTTGCGTCAGTAATTCGGGCATTTCATCGAGAAAACAGGTAAGCTAACCACACAGTACATTGAAACTGAAGCTTGCTGTATATTGTTTACTGTGACATTTGACAGTAGGCTGCATGTGTATTTTTTAATATATTTTTTTTACATAGGATTGAGGGTCGAGGACACCAAGATGGAAGGGGCCCTATGTTCACTTGTGCACAAGAGGCCGCCATTGTGAACATGGTTTTGACCAATAATTGTATCAGGCTGCGATAAATCCAAGCCAATATCATCAATGATGACCATATTTTCAATAACATCCAACGAGTCTCTCTGTCAACATTAGGTTGAATCCTCAAGAAAAATCAAATATACATGAAGCAACTGTATCGGGTACCATTTGACAGAAATTCAGAGAGAGTGAAACATCTGTGCAATGAGTATGTGGAGGTATGTATTGTTCATCTTACTATGGTGTGGTATTGTGCACTGCTCATAATGTTCTGGCACAAAAAAATACTGTGCAATAGATATTGAACAGCATCCTATTGTCTTTTACTGTGTTTCAGAGAGTCTTGCAAATGGATGCTGAAGAAATTCAACATGAATTTATATATGTGGATGAGGCTCGATTTAACCTTGCGAAAACAAGAAGAGGGAGAAATGTAATTGGACACAGGGCAATCACCAATGTGCCAGGGCAGCGAGGGGGTAACATCACCCTTTGCACTGCTACTACACAAAATGGGGTCCTGCACCACCATGCAAATCTGGGACCCTATAATGCAAATCTAATACTTGCATTTCTTGACAGATTGCACGAGATTGTCACAGCATTAAACCAAGTGGACCAGATGCGGTACATTGTCGTTTGGGACAATGTCTCATTCTATTGAGCTGCTCTGGTCCAGTATTGGTTCCATGAGCACCCTGAATTTTAAGTCTTATACCTTCCCCCATACTCCCCCTTCCTGAATCCAATAGAAGAGTTTTTTTCAGCATGGCGGTGGAAGGTATACGACCTGCGGCCCTATGACCGTTTGCCCCTCATTCAGGCCATGGAGCAGGCCTGTGATCATATCGAAGCAGCTTCTGTGCAGGGGTGGATTCGTCACACGAGGCGATTCTTCCAACGGTGCCTTGCCAATGAAGACATAGCCTGTGATGTGGATGAAATCTTATGGCCTGATCCAGCCAGACGGAGAGATGATGAATAGTTACAGTATTCTTGTTGCTTTTACAGTAGTTTTTCTTCAGAGTCAAAGTGTATGTACTTCATGCAGTAATTTTTATTTGTCTACAGATTTTATTTGTTTCATTCATTTCATTGTTGGTTGATTACTGTAACTGATTATGGTAAGAAATACTGTAAGTATTGAAATAAAAACTTGAAATATTCAGTCTGCAGCATCAGTGTTGTGCAGTGCTTGGTAAGTTTATAGTAGGCCTATTTGTGTACATTCTCCCTATATCTCAAACTAATCATGAAGAATGTTGTGGGTTTGTCACTATTTTTTTGACATCTAAATTATCCCTTACATAACAATGTCTGGCCAAAAATCTAGCACGTTACTTCATAAAATTAGTTTTTTTACAAATGTGTTTTTTATTTATCACAGCAGTGTGAAGCTGGCTGCAATAGTGTCTGATCATTGAGGACTGTGTTGGTTAAATGAAAACTAATAGCATTTTCACAAATATGTGTATATGTTTTGACTGAAGTGTGCCATTTTGCAAACAGTCTAGGAATTATACAAATTGAGTGTGGTGTTTGGATAATTGTGATTATACTTTGAAAAAAAGAACCCGGTTTTCAAAATTGCGTGTCAACAATTGAAAAAAACTGTAAGAGACAAAAGCCTTGGCTGCCAGTCACAACAGCGTCTGATATGTTTTCATTTTGTCAGTGTGCGAGTGTGTGTCATCATGGCAAAATGTGGTCCTTGAGACATCCATTGTAGCAGGAACTAACACAGAAGCGTTTTTGAGTGTTTCGCCAGGTGTTTATTTGTCTGTCTGTGGACAGAGTTTTGTCAGAGTGATAGCATAGCAATCATGCAAAATGCAGCCATTAAACTTCTCAAGTGTATAGCTGAGATCAAAATGAAGGCCTGTTTGAAAGATGGGCATGCTCCTACCCATGACTACTGAATACTAAAGTAATACTGTAGTAATGGTTACTGAGTAGTCGTGCATTGGAACAGGGACATGTTGATGGGTGTTGTGGCTAGTGTGATCCCATCACAAGATGAGCTTTCATTCTTCTAATTTACATCATTAAGAAATGGGCAGCACAAGCTGTGTTAAAAATGTTGCTCCTTAATTTGATTCAGAATCCTCTCAAAGGTAAGGATGCTTACAGCTGAACAGCTGATTACATATTTTTTCCAAAACATTAAAATTATAAAACAAATTTTTTTTGAAAGATTGGGTTATGGATAAAATGGAAATCTCAAGTGACAAAAATTATTAGCAATATGAGGAGTTAACTCCAGCAGCCTGGAGTTGATCTGTGGATATGAGGTTCATCAGTTCACCTGCTGGTAGAGGTACACAAAGGCAGTGGGATCCTCCAGCACCATGGTCTGGAGGTTTTTGGGCATGAAACAAACACGAAACAGACATCTGTAGTCGTGGGCCTCTTTCTTCTGCACCACCTGCAAACATACACACACATAATTGTTATTACTGTGTGTGTGTGTGTGTGTGTGTGTGTGTGTGTGTGTGTGTGTGCGGGTGTACCTGCTGTATCTTCTCCTCATCATGTAGCAGCAGTAGTTTACTAATGCTGTGCTGCTGCTCCAGCACCAGGGAGAAGTGTTCAATCCGGCTCAGAGAAAGTTTTTCCTTCAGTGTCATCACAATGTCCTGATGCACAGAGAAAATTACATCGTGAGAGACAATATTTCATAACATCAGGGAACAAGATTGCTGAGGTGAGCTGAGCTGAGGTTTGTAGGTCTCAATGAAGGAAGGGAAAGGCTGAGTCATTTGCAAATTTAGAGAGCTGATGTACAGGATATCGAATATTGACAAAAACGGAGGAAGTGACTGAATCACATTAGCCGTAGTTTCAAATTAAATTTAAATTAGCCTATAAATTCAATGGATATACTTAAATATGCAGCTTAGTGCAGTCTTGACCCTGCATCACATTAATCCACATTATGTAGTTGTCTCCTTGACAAATATTTAGATCTTTAAGGAAATTAGCATGAAATCACATCACATTAATATTTAATGAACCTCAGCATCATCTCAGAACGCTCAGACTACTCACTCTTATTACAATTCTTATGTGTCCAGTATGAAGACAACATGAAGTTGATAATAAATAGGAATGGATATTTATGTGGTCAACTGCATAGTACCTTGACTGTGGTGCCTGGTTCAAATTTAAAGGCCTTGGTCTGCCCGTTCTCCAGATACACCTTCAAAACGTTTGGCAGGAAGAGCAGCGAGTTGCCCTGCAAACCAGACATGAGGTAAGAGGTCAGAAGTGTCAGCTGAAACTGTGAGCATTATATATTAAATCTCTAAAATAAGAAGCTGATTTTGTCTGAGTTTGTCAGGTGTGTTGTTCCAGAATAACAGTAAAGTCTTGACATGCGACTAGGCAACAGGCAAAGTGATTCAGAGACACAGTCTGGGGCCAGGCTATGAAGAGTTTTAAAAGTACTAAGAAAATTCTTCAGTTTGATTTTTCTAATAAACTGGTAGCCAATAATTCACAAGTCCATAAATCAAACGAAGAAATTAAAGCCTGTACAATTATTTTGGTTTCTCTGCACCTCAGAAAAGAACACAATGTTGAATATTCTTCTAGCACAATTCACTGACCTAATTTTTTTAAATGCTTTTGGAGACTAAGGTTGGAATCAAATAACACCTTGATTTTTGACAAAGGCTCATATATGTAGATTATTTAGGGCCAAATGTAGCACAGATATACAGAATATCTGCAAAGGAAAGTGCAAATAATGCACATTTTTATCCACTATACATTGTTTCAGTACTGGCAAAACCAATTCTCCAGTTGGGTGCCATTAAACCACCTCAGAAGAAGAGGACACAAACTGATGAACAATAACAATTGTAATAATAATAATAATAATTGAACCTTAAACGATGCAAAACTGTACAAGGAAATTATGCAAATATGACATTTTACATGACAAATTTTACAATAAAAAATATTCAATTTGCATTACTACAATGCCAAATGAACAAAGCTAAAGGTTTACACATCACAAAATACTTAGACAAGGAGAGAGAGAGAGAGAGAGAGAGAGAGAGAGAGAGAGAGATAGATAGATAGAGAGAGAGAGAGAGAGAGAGAGAGAGAGAGAGAGAGAGAGAGGGATTAGCCTTGTCTTATTTTCAGCTCTTCTCACAGAGCATTTCTTTCCATCATTTCCTCTGGCCTGTTTCTGTCGGCCCAGCTTATTCACTGTGGTGAGTCATCTTCTCCTGCTTCATCTCTGCTCGCTTATCATTTTATAAAGTGTTTTTCTGTATTGACACTGTGATATAATGCAACATTGATGTTGGTATGTTTTGAAGATCAAATGCAGAGCTTTCAAATTTTAGACAACCCCTCCCTTGTCACCCTCCCATCTTCCATTTCTCTTGTTTCTGCTCCTTTTACACTGGCTAACACTGTCCCCCCCATCTTTTCTCTGTCTGCCTCTGTCTCTTTTCCTACCCCACTCCTTAATCTGATGCTTACTGCCCTGTAATCACAGACATTAGGACTGTAGGATGAGGCAGATATTGATCTGTGTTTTCTCTGTGATTAGTAATGGGCACTCCGGCCTCTGTGGTTTTCCTCATACAGCTAATTTCACATCCGCTGGCAGGGTGGGAACTCTGACCAACCAGAGCCAGGCATACAAGAGAAACACTGCACAGTATGGAATAATACTGAACAATTATAATACATCTCAATACACTGTCCAAAAGTTACATCTGGTTATAAATGTCACTTAAAGCAATGTCTGCCCTATTAACAACTCAATTGACCAAGATCTAGGAGGCATTGAAGGGGCCCTGTGGAGTTTTCCTATGAACAACAACAACAACAACAACAACAACAACAAAAATCATTCCAGGCTACTAACCAAAATGCACTGTATATCTATGAGGTCTAAAAAATATTTCTATATTTCCTTCCTCATGAAACATTTGTTTACATCTGTGTTAACTAGCTTGCAGTCTTCCTCTATGCATGTGTTGATGGCACTGCAGCATACTATGTGGCAGTTACAGCCTCATTTTAGTCAGTGGAATAGTGTCACAAATTGGAATGATTGGGTATCGTGTCATGTGTATATGTGTCCTTTTGGAAGTGCATGAAATAATGAAAAACGGGGACCCAATCACAAAGAAGGAGCTAGCTCCATAGCACCACTAGAAGTCTTAAACTCCAGAAGGAACCTTTACATCAGCTTTACCAACCTGGGGGTCAAGACCCTCCAACTGGATCCCAATACAGTATATCACAAGATGTAAAGGAAGAAGCAATAAAATACGTTGATGTATAAATTAAATGTATTTTTTTCTTTTTACTTATGAAGTGCCTTTTTTTCCCACCTCATCGGGCCTTGCAAACATGGCTCCTTACTGAAATATCCTTTTGACACCTGACAACAAATGTGTGGGGGCCAGGATGGACATAAGTAGCTCTTATATATGTGAAATGTAAACGAAAAACTGACAATATGTCATGTATTTTAGACACTATTTAGGCCTGGCATAAACACAGACATGATGCATCTGGATATCTTATGTAGATGCAAATGAATGTTAGTGCCACTGACTAAGTTCAAAGACACTTAGCTGGCTATTTCCAGCACGACAGGCAAAATGGTACAGAAAATCTATTCCTGACAAAGCACAGTTACAAGGTTTGTTGTGACTGAGCAAAATTTGTCTGCTTTCAAATAATCTGAATTAAATATAAATATCTGTCTGAAAGATACAGTGCTAAAACAATTATAAGCAGAATAACTGCATCATGTACTCTCACTCACCTGAGAGTGTCCATTGACTTCCACCTCCTCAGCAAAGTGAACTTTAACAGGGTTGGACCTGAGTTTGGCCCTCTTCTCTGGTGTGATGAATGATGACTTGGGGCCCTGGGAGGAACACAGATCAATTAATCAAGTTGTCACTGTATTTCTTATAATGTAATTAGGACTGAATGTGGTACAGATGAAGTATAGCGGTACAAATGAGTGAAATGAAAATATGCAAAACCTTTTTACTTTTGTAAATGTATCCAAACACATCTGATTATTTAATGGATTGATAATTTATACCCAGTCTTTCTTTGGCAGTATTCTATGACAGGTTGCAGACTCAAACTTAAAGCAGTTGAAATCACTTTGCCACTTCAATATCACTTCTGCCATTAAAGCTATTAGGGGAATGGGTGCATCCATTTTCAAAAACGTATTAATGCAATAACTGTAATCCTTCTCAAAACAGCACACGCTTCCAAATACATGAAGGTCTACATTTAGGAGTTATCCATTATGTATCAATATTAATCCAAAGTACAGGTTCTAAGTACAAATACAGTATATGCACATTGCTGCCTTCATTAATACCAAACCAGTTATAGTACGAGGATAAAAGCACGAAAAATCAAATAAACAAAAAAAATACCTGTTAAACAATGCTTTTGTAATTCGTCTGATTATAATTATAATCTTTAGGTTGAGTTTTGATGTTTTGTTACCATCAACAAGCAGTGATGACAGTGATAAATACTTTCTGGGTAATGCTAATAATTCCTTGAAGCTCGATAATGATTTCTTAGAGGAGCTGTGAATCAGATGGTAAAGGTGCTTCCATCAGCAGAGCCGCTGATGAGAATCACTTAGGAGCAGCCATTTATTTACCAATCTATTTCTCCTTAGTGCAAACACATACGTCACCTTCACAGATTAAGGTCCCACACACACACACACACACACACACACACACACACACACACACACACACGGATTGCATGATGATGGTAGAGTGTCTATTTGAGTGTGTGGGGGTTGAAATATGCTGTCACCGTTAACAAAGATGTAGTGCCGGGACCTAGGTGACAGGTCGCTTGTTAGCAACGACGCTCGACCCTAAGCCTCATTGAAATGCTGATTAATGTGTTTGGTGACAACAGCTTTCTAAAATCCCATGTGTGTAGAGACACTGTACATCTACAGTATGTAAGTATGTGTACACAAACATGCCTGTGTATGTGTTTGTGTTTTTACAAGAGGAAACAAGAAAAGTTAATCTAAAATGCTGCTGGAATTGAATTGCAATTAGGAATCTATCAATGTAAATGTGTGTTTCTGTTTCTGTTTCTGTTTCTGCGGTTCTAAATCAAGCAGACTCACCAGCATTGTTCTGAGGACAGTCATTGTCAACGAATCTTGACACTCCCTGAAAAAAAAAGGTAGGGTGAGATTTCATGCGTATATCTTAATTTCAAACAGCAGTTTGTACCAATACTCATGCCTCATGATAATCGTGTGTGTGTGTTGTGTTGTGTTGTGTTGCATGTGAATGCAGCTGTCGGTGTGGACCTGATTATTTCAGCAGCTTGCTCCGGGGTCAGGTCATCGACAGCGACGTTATTGATCTTCACAAGCTGGTCGCCGGGGACGAGCCGGCCATCTGCAGGACCACCTGGAAACACAAAATGTCCTTGTGTTGTCATGCCTGAGCGTGTTCAATTGGCCCGCATTCATGCTGCGACCGGGACTGATGACAGACAGTAGCCTGTATTCTAGTGATCTCTTTTCATCTCACACTGATGCATAATTTTTTAACACAGCAGTCCAAACCTCCCCACTGCAGGGAGAACAGCAGTCTAATCACTGTACATACTATACACTGTGCATCAAACCACTGTATATATCTTTGTTTAATTTAGCATTCTACTACCCTCCCAACATCACCTTTCTTTTAGTGTCCCTAGATAAGCATCCAACATTAAATGGCTGCTGTTAGCCCTTCTGATAACATTAGTGGCAAAGACTGTTAATTAGTCTCTGTATTTGCATACTGTACAAGAAAACCTTGTACAGTATGCACTGTTAGAACATACAGTTGTACACCAGTATAACAGTGCTGTGATCAGAAGTTACAGCTGTTTGTAACTGAAGATGATGTCTTGCACATCCAATGTTCAAAACTCCTTCAAATACATTGATGATGCTGTTCCAGAGTCTGTCTTCGAACAATATTCTGATGTCCAAATGAAGACCGAAACACTTATGGCAACACTTTATATTATATAGTAGATTGCCATTCTAGTTATACAATTGTTTATTCTAAAGTTAAAAATTTGGTTGATTATACTTTGGAAATGGTTAATAAATGTTATATAGCAATGTAAATATACTTATAAAGCTAAAAGTGACCTTATAAAAACTTTAACAATTGTGAATAAATACTTTATGAAGCAGTTTGGAGAAATAACTGTTAACGACAGTTTAGTTATAAATTTACCATTTATTGATGATATTTAAAGATAAAGTGTTACCACCCTTTGTTCTTGATGTCTTTGTTTTTCATACAGAGCTCCCTCTTCACATTACTATCCCTTCACTGCTGCACAGAACAACACAAAGAGTGACTTTTATACAAAAAAACAGTCACTTGAACTGACTGAATCTAAAACATGGGAATGAGAATGATATCGTGACTTTGACAATATTGTCAATGAAGACGTGGCAAGGGATCTTGAGTATACGCTCTAACAGAGCTTTAATTGGAAGTTTATATATTTTATTTATACCAATGTTTAAAAGATTCTTTGTTTTCTTATTTGGAAAGCTATGCTTTTATTATGCATATTCTATCTGCTTCTATATAATTAATATCGTGGAATAAAAGGGTCTAATTTCATAATTTTAACAATCATAGAGGCATGAACAGTGTCTTTGGCTGAGTTTTCATCATACAAATGTTGAAAGGTGAGTTGGAATTTGATTTGATCTGAAATGGGCAGTAGAGCAAAAATCATGGCTCTGAACACAGGAAACATACATGAATTCATGAGGATATTATGCACAAAAATAAAAATAAAAATGTTGTACCCAAAACTATGTGGAATCTTTGTCTACTGTGTCTATAAAAATGTGCATACATATAGACTTTCATCACACTTTTCCTGCCTCTGTAGACCACTCCCTGCTATCACCTCCATGTTACAATTATCAACAGCATCCTCAGCATATTTTTCAGGGAACCTTCAAATACTGAGTAATGCAATTGTGGTGGTAATGGTTATTACTTGATGCCTCATCCAAACATAGATATAGCCAGATGGAGTTGACACAGATAGCTCTGGAAATGCTTTTAAATGAAGGCCTCATATTTCACTGTCAAGATGCTGCAGCATGTGCCACAGAGACACAGAGAGAGGAAACACAGAGCCAAGCCTTGGTGGGGCCACTGGAGACCGTGATGACCATGCACACGTGCGTGTGTGTGTGTGTGTTTGAGAATGTGTGTCTGAGTGTTTCAATGAATGCGTGTGTGTGTGTGTGTGTGTGTGTGTGTGTGTGTGTGTGTGTGTGTGTGTGTCTGTGATCAGTAGAAGCAGATGGTGACAGAGCAGACTTAAGCCAGACAGGAGAGAGCAAGGTAATCTGCCCTCAGACCTCAGGGGGATTCAGATCGTTGTGGCTCTGCAGCTCAGCAGCAAAATGCACTTCAGAGTACAAATACAAGCAGAACACAATACACAGTGTGTACTGAAGTCATTCAATAAAGCATGTCCCATACATAGGACCTACGTGGGCTGTCTGCCCAGGTAGATGCAAATATGAATACATATATTTAACTACTTTTCCACCAGTGTGCCTTCATGGTCAAAGTGATTAGTAACCAGGGGTGGTGAAAAAAATCGATTATTGATTAATTGCGATTGATTAAAAATTTTTTTTTTTTTCTTTTTTTTTAAATTGTAATACAAATTGGAGTCCTCCTCTTACTGGCTTCCACTACATGGTCCACAGTCTGAAGCCAAGATATGTTATTCCATCCCGGATCGATTTCAAATCTTTACAAGGAGACAAAGCTTTCCGTGCAAGAATAAATAATTCAGCAGCTGACTGATGAAAATCGAATCGATAATCGTTAATAATCGAAAATCGATTTGTAATCGAATTGAGACTTCAATAATCGGAATCGAATCGAATCGGCAAATTGGGCTGATTAACCACCCCTATTAGTAACTGATTAATCATGTCAACTCATGTATTAAGTCACATGCAAGTTAACCTTTAGCAGTAGGTGTTATACCTTGACAAACTGCATCCACAATATCTGTAGGAAATACATTTTCATGGCCTCATCTTTTAGATGAATCTGACCTCTGACTGCACTGCTCCTCAGAATGGATGTTTCCAGTGTGGCTTAATTTTCTTGGCACAATACATAAATATAATCACTCAAAACACAAACTACTTGTGTTTATGCATTCACCTATAATTTTAAATGCCATACTAATCGCTGTACAACCAACTACATCAGTGGTATTGCCTACTTAGCTTGGTGTTTGAGTGCCGCATTTCATCATGATGAAAACATTTTGATCATTAGAATTTGATTGTGTGGTCATTTATAATTGACTAATGTACAGTATGTAAACATGCCTCCAGAGAACACTGGTGTTAAATAACCTCTGAAATGAGCCACAGCTTAACTGTGATCATGCATGCACACACTTGAATCATAGGTGCACACTGGTACTTCAAGCAAGCAGCCCTACACCTCTAGCTGGACTGGCTAGTAATGTATTTTACTGTAATATATACATAGTTATTTATTTCTTAATCATTATTTATGTTGCAAATATACAATTTATGCAACAAATAGATTTATTCAAAAAACAATTGTTTACTGTTACTGAATCCATCCATCACCGCGCCACCCACCACCACAAAGAAAAATCTCAACCTGTGGGGAACTACTGACTATGATATACTATAATATACTACATATACAGTAAATAATTATTGACTTGTAAGTAAGTGTAAAAAAGTTAATCAGATGTTTTTGATGATAAATGGTACTTCAGACTGCCCTACAGTCTATTATGGACCCAGTATAATGGCAACAGAATGCTATACAATAATGTTGCATCCTTCGATTAGCTAAGGGGTCCTTGGCCTTGGGTAAAATTAAGTGTTTATTAGGAATGTACATAAGACAAGATCAATTCTATTGACTAAACATAAACAGTACACTTTACCATGAAAATAGCGGAGTTGTGTATAAACATTGTGTTTACAACATGCTGTGTACAAACACGCTGTAGGCACAGATTGCCAATACAATTAAAGGAATCTCTGAATGATTCACTATGCACACAGCAAACAGGTTGGCATCAGCTCTAAAAGGCAGTTAATCCTTAAGTAAGTATGATGGCTGTAAGTAGATCATATTCAGGATAATGTATGTAATGATGAATGATTTAGCTCTATCAATCGAGTGAAACGTATCTGGCTCTGAACAGAAGAAGCCCTTTCAAATCATGCAGCAGGACTAACCATTAGTGTTGCATCACTCTTTTCAAGTTCTGCAATCAACACTAAAGCTAAGCATCATTAACAGGGGAGTACAATACTGTACATCTGTGAGTTTCAAAATTGTGAAAAACTATGTATTTCTAAGGTTACATTGTGAAGAGCAGAAGGTGCAGTGCCTTTAATCAAGTCGAGGTGACATGTCCACCTACAGGTGCTGTCACAACCTCATGTCCCACCAATCCCACTGCCTTCGCAGAGAGTCCAGTCACAGCCCTAACCCCATTCTTGCCTATCTATTGCATAATAGAAAGTACATAAGTTATGTGATTCGATGAGGTTCTTGGTGAGAGTAAACAGCCTGGAAGACGTGCTGCATGAGAGCCTCAATTAGGAGCAAAAAGTGCTCCTTCTTCTTGAAAATCTCCTCCTCTCTTTTGCCTCATTATAGTGAAGATGCTTGACACACACCCACACACACACAGACACACACACAGGCATGCACACACTCACACACGCATGCATGCACACACACACCAGCATCAGTTCTACACTATATTTTCTGTGTCCATGTATGCAGAATGAGCATACAGTATTGGCTCCCTCTGAGTTTCCACCTTTTACAGTTTGATTTGTTCAGCGGCCAGAGGCCTGCAGTTGTGAGAAGACTTGCTCTTTGCAAAGTAGGAGACAACAGGGAGAATGAGACAAAAAGCTTTGTTCCAGAAAGACCAGAATACATTTACCCTCTCACTAATTATATGGTGACATAACGCAGTAAAGGAAGGCGGTCCTCATTGCTTGGATGTCTTACAGTAAAGCTCTTTACAGAAGCTTGCATTTCGGTACCAAATATAGCACTATTGTATTCATTTAGGTTTAAGAAGCGAAATTTTCATTGCTTCGTTGATTCTGACGAATTCTGTGGACAACAGCAGCATTGTTCAGTCCTTCCAGAAAAACAGAGTTTTTTTGTGATTGTTGAGGGCAAAAAAACCTTGATTATGCGGCACGTTTGGGAATTTGCAAAAACTGCGGTTTGATGAATAAGAAAAAAAAAGATTCCCCCAACACTCTTACACTCTTCTCACTACTACCTTAATGTAAATAGTCATTTCTAATGACTTCCTATGATATGGAAGCATACTACATCACAGAAAGTGCTGGAAATAATTAAGTTCTCATCTCATCATTTTATTTCAGACCTTCAAAAACACAAAGCTCAAACTTACAAAACGTTGCTGAGACAAACAAGTTCCTAACCCTACCATCCGCGAGTGCTTGGCGGTGGCAAAGTGGTTGTCCAGCGTCGACTTCCGCCTGTGGTCCAACACGCAGTTGCACCGAGTGCAAAATAATTTGCCTCCACTGTCATGTAACTTAACACACCGGGATAATCCTTTGCTCTGTCTTTTGCGCTTATTTTTGTTGGCAGGTGAGACTTATTTGCGGTCTTCATGATGTCTTCTTCGCGGGGTATGGCGCTTTCTGATGATGTCACTTCATAACGTTCCCAAGGCAACAGGAGGAAAATTGCTGCTCTTATCTGAAGTAAACGCAACATTTTTCAACTTTCTGCAAAAATATTGTGACTTTTTTGCAACGAAAATGCGGGGATTATGAAATCATGCAAGCCCCGCATATTTCGCGCATTTTGCGCGGAAATCAGCGATTTATGGGGCGAAAGTGCGGCAGCTTTAAAAAAATGCGGCCCCCGCATCAATGTGCGGACTTCGGCTGATTATGCGTCGAATTATGCGATCGCATAATCGCGTTTTTCTGGAGGGACTGATTGTTTCCACCAAGGTGATCTTGACCTGGCTAGCATCTGCATTTGTTTTGTAGGCGAGTGAAAAAGTGATATTTTTTATACAACTTTTCTTTTTTAAATACAGTTGTTTGCAGGATGCATATTGATGAAGTAATGTATTTTTCTGTGGCTATGAACATGACGATGTAACGAACTTTGTGTACTACAGCATGTTATACTGTAATTCTACAGCAAGCAAATTTGGTTGCTCTGTAATTTTGCTAAGCTAAATTTAAAGCTATCAATATTCCATTGTAATGTTAATATTTACATAATAATGAGCCAAATAAAAGAAATACTTTAGCTCAGTTGCAAGGTCAACATAAAATGTTAAGATATAAACCAGTTGTACCGCTGCCATACCACAAGACTACAAGGCAGCTTCTTTCCTCAGGCCGTGAGACTAATTTTTAATTTTAGGAATTCGACCCTGTTATAGGCATTAAGATTTACTATATAGAAAGAGCCAAACTGCTTATTGATGGTTTTGTTTGCTCATGTAGGTCATACAGAGGCATCAGTACTAAAGTGAGACTGTTTCACAGCTAAACGTTCCTTGTAGTGCATCCAAACAGATTCTAAGATGAATAATTCCAGTCTCCATTAGCAGATGATAAAGCTGGTTCAATTGATTAGATTTGACTGAATTGGCAAAATAATACTAAACAGCTCTTGATACAAAACTGTATCTACAATACCCTAAAAAGCATGTCCTGTATATCTGTCAGTATGGCCCTGACCCTCCCATGGGTGGGGCAGGTTATTTCAATGCTGCTGCCATAGCGGCTCAGCACCTACAGAGTAACAGCTGTGCCTGTTGTGCCAGAGACACTGACAAAGCAGACCAAAACACTGCAGACCTGGCACGTAGAAAGTGATCTCGGTGGGGAGGGAGCCTGAGCTGGTGTTGGGTAAGATGATAGGTACCAACCAGACAGAGCGAGGCCCACCTAAACCTGCAGAGTCAGCTGAAATCAAACCCCCTGATACTGAGTAGTACTGTGTTTCGTTCCACTCATCAGCTGGGTGAAAAGCACTGCATCGGTTTTGTACAAAAGGGTTATGTATCTGTATATAGAACAATCAAGTACATGCACAATACCATTTGTAGCATGAGAGCAGCTTGAGCTTTATAACCGCTACCTCAGAACAGACAACCGACTGAGGGAGGGGTTTGGCTGTTAATAACTAATTCATATTTTGTCTGCACCAGTTTAAGAAGTCTTGTCATACCTGGGGTGACCTCCTGCACCAGAATGGGGGTCTGGGAGGACAGAGTGAGGCCATGAGAGTTGAGGTTGGGGTCCCGTTGGATCTGAACGTTAAAGCGGAAGGGGTAATTCCTCTGATCTAAGCCACTGGACTCTGCTGTCTTCCCATCCGCTGCAGCCCGGTCTCTGGAGAGGAGCAGGTGGACATAAATATAAAACCAAAATTCATTCAGAATGATATTTTGCCTTGCAATTTCATTCACAATTTTATGCAGTCTTAACAGTTTTTTAGTTAACAACTTCATATTTGGATATTTAGAAAAACAAGGAAAGAAAGAATAAATACAATATAAAGTACCAGATGCTGTTTCCCTCCTTAAGGCAAGAGACAAATTTAGGCCAGATAAAACAGAGACTCTAATTACTGAATCTAAATGAAGCAAAAACAGAGTTTTACCTGCTCAGAGAGTGAGACCTGCTTCCTAAGTCTCTGGAACGTCTCAGCCATCGTCCCACCACCTGCTCCACCCGGCTGGTCCTACGGGACGGGGAGCGGCTCCTGTCCTGCACCTCCATTTACCTACCAAGGGGCAAAAGTGCAAAGCGGTTACACAGATATTTAGTTAACTGAGTTTACTTTTTTGCCAACATTTCCTGCATGAATCCAACCAGAAAATACAGACATATTAAACAGGACACAGAGAGATCAGCTGCTGAAAAACACTTCTCAAGGTTTTGTGAGTGATCAAAATTGAGCTGAAGTGACAGTGTGTCAACAATCAGATTCAGAATACGAGATGCTGAATGATGAAGTTAATTGCAGTAGTGAGAATAATGCTTCTGAGACACAGTGCACACACTCACAGACACACACACAAACCCATGTATTAGGCCTGGCAGTGGGATGTCTGGGCTGAGGCCAACAATGATGTCATTTGTGACTTCATGCAGCCTAATAGGCTCTTAGCCCGAGTTATGAGCCAACTGCTCGCATGTTGCGCTCAACCCTCAGTAAATATCAATATCACTAATTCTGAATTATCAATAATGATGCAGTCTTCTTTAAATGGGTTCCTGCTGTGTTTGCTGTAAGGCAGGTGGTCGTTATACATGACTGTTGACAGGCTGTGTTGCTCGGTGATCTGGATGTTATGGACATGGGTTGCCTCTGGTGTCTGTGGGTAGGAGCTGTAGTTGTGAGCTAATGGGTCTTTGTGAAAGCTTGCAATTATTTATCTAATGACATATCAGCTTACACACACACACACACTAATGTTGTCCTTGAAGGGCCACTTAAACTCAAAAATGGAAACTGTTGTGTTTAGAGCCGCCACTAACGATCCTCTTCATTACTGATTATATATAAGATATCATTAAAAGTTGAAATGCTCATTACTTGTTTTATAGAAAAGAAAAAGATCAGTTTTACATTTGAGAGCTGAAACCAACAGATGTTTGGCCTTTTGCTTCAAAAATGCAATGGAATGCATAATCTATTATTAAACCATCTCAATAAATTAATAACTGAAGGTTTTATTGTTAAACTTAATGAATATGAATGAATAGAATAATCATTTCAGTTCTAGTGTATTTATGCTACACTGGGTATCACATGTTCGTAGTAATAGACTAACTCATAGATTGTGCAGTCATGTATTTTGGGCTGCATGCAGACAGTCCATCCAGACACTGCAGATACTGAAATTTATTTAATGTAGCCCTTTGGAAACAGTTTTTATGGTTTTGCGTTTCAAGTAAACTAGCACAGGCTCATCAAAGAGCACAAACATTAGCATGGAATGTATGTAGATGCTGTTCAAGACTTCCTCTCTCACTTACTTTACACACACACACGCACGCACGCACACACGCACGCACGCACGCGCACACACACACAACCGTCAACATGTTCACCATACATTGGAGTAATGTAGTCATTACTACATTATAAATAGGACCAGACCCATCTTTGAAATTGTCCTTCATTTTAATTTATACCACATTCTTGAATGCATCTTGCACGGTTGTGACACTATCTCTGTGACTGAGTAGGGTTGGGCTGATTTTAAAATATTCAAACCGGTTTTCTTATGAGAATGGAATGGTAGTACCAAATTTCTAAAGATAGGGAATGATAGCAGCTCACAACTGGCAAACTACTCAGAACTGTTTCTGTGGTACTGGGGGGAGCCGTGTCCCTACTTCTGGCCCCCTTTCTTTGACCACAGCCACTTTCAACTCAGCCTTCCTTTTGATTACACACCTGTAAATTCTGGCGTTGATAGTTCATACTACATTTTGACATTTTACCATAATGACACACACACACATACTCAAAAGGTGAAAACATCACCAGCTGACACTGTTGGTACTGACCAATAAATCAATGATCAAAGGTGCCATTCACAAAGAATTAATGAATAAACCGATGGATAGATGATGAGCAGATAAATGAATTAATGGATGGATGGATACAATGAAAGAGTGAATGATCTCAGCAGGCCAGTTGTGTCCCTCAGTGAGCAGATGCAGGAAGGGATCTCCCCCAGACGGACGTTGCTGATGATGGACATTAGCACCATCCATTAGAGAAAACCAGAGAGTGAGGAGGAAGGAGGGGGAGGGGGGAGGGACAGGGAGACGGGGAGTTCAAGTTCTGAATAAAGAATAGAAAAGGAAGGTGTCTAGTGAATCATCAGCTACAGTACGATGAGAGAAGAGAACAAAACTGAATGAAAGGAGGAGAGAAAACAGAAAAGTGTGATAGAAGGTGAGAGAAGATGAAAGAGGTGAGTGACACAGTGAGACAGCAATGTCTCCTGGGGGATCTTGAGTCATAAGCACATTATCTATCCATCTGTCTGTGGATACCCCTCTCTTCTCTTTGCTTCTCTCTTTCTTTTCATCGCATCCGCCCCTTACTTCTATCTCTTCCACAGCTCACCCTTCCTGTTTGCTTCACTCACAGGATCTCCCTTCTCCGGTTACACAGACACAATGGAGAAGTGTACTTAGGTTTGTTGGGGTCAGAATAATCCTCCTAACTCATCAGCCTGGTGATCTCACAAGTGAAAATGATACAACAAATATAAAGGAACAGTATGACCCTGAAGGGATTTCCAGAGGAGTTACTTCATCCTAAAATATCAGGGGTGGATTACAGCCAAATGTTGGTGCATTTCAGATGGGACCAAGTCTTCATAGACACCTAATCACCTCTAATCACATAAACATGTTTTCCTTCCTAAGTGGCTTTGATTGACTGTAGTGATGAAGTACAAGAACAGTGGTCCACTCTGGGAAAACAGTGTTGAGACCGCACAGCAATTCTTGTTCTGTAACCACAGCATTCAAGATGAGAGCGGCAGATTTTTTTTAAAGGAGTAACATTAGAAGCTGCTGGGAACATTACACTGTACTCCCCTCTCACATCTACCACAAGACACATCACATTTCTCAACTTACACGTAAAAATAGGTGGTTTGGAGCATTATTAGTCTGCAACTGAACCTCATACGTGTGAATAACGATGGGCAGAAAACAATACATATTGTACCATGACAGTGGGAGGGGACTGTTTCTTTGTGACTGCTATGTTTCACACAGTTTTTAATGAGGAACAGCCGCTACAAACTGAGTAGGACACAAGCACAGCACACCTCTGATTCAATTCCATGTCCCAATTCGATGTATCAGGGAAACTCTCTGCACTTGCTCATGTGCATGTTTAGCAATGGTTATCAAATCATTTGTCATAATTCTATGGTTTGCTTATAGGATCGCTTCCTTGACAGTTCCCACAATTAACCCATGGTTCATACACATTTAATAACAGTTTTGAATTTAAGCTAAAAACCTGCATGTGCTATCACACAATATTATGGCTGGTACAGGTTCATTTGACTTCACATACTGAGAGACTTCTTTTTAAGCAGCCTTGGTCCATCCAATTGTTGGGTCCACATAGTTTTAACCAACCTAACTGAAAAACGTATCAGTGTTCAACACAAAACAGTTCGAGTGTGTAGCAGCCTAGCTCTAGGCTAAAGGGCTGTCCACACCAAGAACAATAATTATAACCCCAGTCCACCTCATAACTATAATGACAATGACAGTGGCGATCACTTTCAGAGCAATTTGATGACAGCCATTCAAAATTCATACAACCTTTACATAATGCAATGTATTTACATAATGTAATTATGGACTTGTCACAAAAACACAAATCATTAAAATCATTTTTCCTGAAATACACTGCAAAATCCTGATGGAGTCTTGGAAATGTGTTTTGTCCTTACTGATGCTTGCCAGGATAACTAATTTCTATATACATTTTATTCTGCAAAAATATAGAAACTTGCAACCTAGTTGAGAAGGCTGCTATACAAATAAAGGTTATTATTATTATTATTATTTATAATAATATTATTATTATTATAATTATATGTCTGTTGCACTTTGTTGCACAACAAAACTATACTATTCTTCATTATTCTGTGCCATAGTTGGAAAATATATATTTTTTGGTTGAATTAATGACATGATTCCCCACTATATTTCAACCAGGTCAGCCAAAGAGTAACTGGTAGTAGCTAAACATGTAGAGTTTTATCTGACCAACAGACATTTAATCCTCTGGCCAACATTTCGATAGAGATTCTACAGCTACAGCATGTTCTGCCAGGTACTTGCACTGTGCAGTGACCTGGATGCTGTTACTGGCCCAGTTACAACACAGCGCCGATCTGGCCACCCTACTGTGGAGACAGGTGTAAGAAATAACTTCACGTCTACCGAATCAGCTCTAAAAGTTCAATCCAATGCATTGATAACAGCTTTAGATTTTTTATTTCTTAAAAAAATTAAATGAGAGACAATATAAATTTGAAATTAAACACTTTCCTTTTCACACTGGTCCTTCCTTGGTGTTTATCTAGCCTAACGTCTGTTGTGTCTATATTTCTCATGAATGTGTTACACAAGGTGATTTCTAGGTTTCACCAAATTGACCAAAGTCATACAAAAAGCTATCTTACAGTGTGATCAATCTTAGTCAGCAGGTGAGCTAAATCACACCAGTATCTGAACAGTTGCTTAACTCATTACATAGTGTAAGTGACCCTTTCTTGTGTTCGTCTGCTTTGTTTTCCAAAGTTTTCTTCTAAAAATGGCAGTTGTGGTCGTTTGTCTTAGGCTTGGTGGCTATAATACACTGCAGGAAACCCTAACGTCATCTCCCAGCAGAGAGGTGCTTTAAGAATGCTGCATTCTTAAACTGCTGCAGACAAATACACACACTGAGACAAGGTGAGTGATAGGGCTGCAGCAGCACTTACAGACTATGCCCATTGCCCATACTTTACATACTTATGCTCGCTCCTGTATAGTCATTCATTCATTTATTCACTTTATTATCTCTTCTCCCTCTATCCATACATCTCTGTGTTTCACACATACTGAAAATACAATTTGAAAAAGAAAAAATTCTGCTGAATGCAAGAGAAAACTGATCACATAAAACACACTTTTATACAAAAAAGCAATATAATCTACAGTGTAGTGTCTTCTTCTTCACCCTAAAATTACAGTTAACTCCATCTCAATGTGCTTACATACGTTAACTTATATGAACAATGTTCTTGTAATAAGTAATAATCAGTATGTGTTGGTGGAAAGAGCAGCAGCGTATATGAGCATTATTAAACATAATGAGCTGTGTTGATTGTCCTCTAACAGCCACGTCAGCTGCTGATATAATGAATCTCATCACAGAGCTTAGAGACGCTGTGTAAAGTTTCAGTTTACCATAGAGATTAATCTGCCTTGAGACAAACAAACCATATTTATATCCAGACAGACATCAGAGGGTGAAAAACTCAGAAAGTAATCTTAAAATTAAGTAAAGGTTTATTCTATTTTGTTCCCTACAGTAGGTGGCTTATACAACTACAGCAAATACATTTCATAGTCAAAGTAATGCTACTCAAATAATGTTTTTTTTTTTTATCAGTGATGAAATTTTTCTATTGAAAATATTGCATCTGAAGAATGTTCTCTGTCAACATATTTAATTTCTTCTCGTTCATTATCTACCTGTGAAACCGAAAACACTTTTTTAAAACACACAATTTTATGGTTATGTTTGGACACTTCAAGATGATCAGGGAACAATCATTTTCTCTGTAAAATGGTGAAAGGCCAACAATGACAGGAGACAGGACGCATTCACTATTTGAATGTTTAACCAAAACCAGGTTTCTTCCCTAAGTTAGTGTTTTATTAGCCTCTGCCCACATGGAACGCAAGTCACAGTCACTTGTCTTGTACTTTATTCAACCATCCATCCACCAAGACATGCTCTTTGCTTCTCTAGGTAGTATAGCACCTAGGGCTGTCATGATTCTTCAAGTTCACGATTCGATTCAACGATCAATTTAAACATACCACTCCTACATACTGTACTTTATCCTGGTGGCTTTTTTTTGGGAACACAAACTACTTTGTCACAAAAACATTCATGAAGTTTGGTTCAATAATGGATTTATTATCTTCTGAAACTCTGACTAAATCTAAATCTGCTGAGTCAAAAATATCCATAGAGCAACCTGAACTGTCAATTTTGAAAGTTGTGTAAATCAAATTTGCTTTTTAGCATGACCTCTTAATTTCTGCGAGTGATTATGACTGACAACGCCCCGTGACTTTACTGGGGCCATTTAAATAGGGCTTGTCTGATACACCCATTATACTCACCCACAAACACTGCAATGGGAAAATCTAAAGAGCTCAGCATTGATCTGAAAGAGCCCACACTGTACCACACTGGAGTCGCAGGAAGATGGTCTGGGTTTATGGTGGGAATAAAAAGTGCAGACCTGTGACACCAAATTTGGGGTTCACATCCAGACTCCTCTCTGTTGCAACTGGTTTATAAACAAGAGAACTTCTTGTTGTTCCAAAAATCTTACGTCTTACGTCTTTTTATGTATGAAACAGAGCATGACGTTCCTCTAAACTTTACCAAGTGCTGCCAGCGCCAAAACACAACGATATAAGTTGAATAATGCAGGAGTCACTTGATAGACAAGCTCATTGTAAGAAATTTGGAAGAAAAAAATTAGACATGACATCAGTGAACATGTTACAGCTACGTTCAGTATCAACATCTTTGCATCTTGCCA
The DNA here is from genome assembly GCA_963678695.2 of Diplodus puntazzo. Taxonomy (NCBI): domain Eukaryota; kingdom Metazoa; phylum Chordata; class Actinopteri; order Spariformes; family Sparidae; genus Diplodus; species Diplodus puntazzo. Next base: position 30,294,992 of record OZ023156.1, read on the forward strand.
GGTACTTTAATTAACATATATTCAGTAGAGTTAATAGAAAGCATAATTCGGTTGGCATTTTGTTTACCTCAAAATGTATTTGCAGTAGCCACTTAGCTGCATACAAAAATGATTTCACTGAGACAGGGCTGTGTATAGCTGAATGTGAACATACTTTAAAATGTAACTATGTTTCCTTCAAATAGTATCGGGTGTAGCCTCCATTACTTGCATTATAAACTTACTTTGTATAATGCTCTGAATGCAAACAGACTCTAACACACAGAGCAGGCAAATGGGATTACCAAGTGTGTCTGCATGCTGTGACGGTGAGCTTGTGCGTCACTCCCGCTGAGCCAGATTACGCTGAGCTTCGCCAAACCTTACAGGTCTGTTTAGAGTAACAGACTGACGAAAACTATAACACAGACTCTGTCTGTCTCTGGTTCACTACTCACTTCCCTCTCACTGTCTGTCTGTCTAACTCTCTCCTTATCCCACGCTCTCTTAATCCTCTTATCTCAGCATCTTTGTTTTTGTGTACAAATAAAAACTAAATCTGTTTCACATTTGCATTTACCGGCTTAGAAAGACTGATACACAAACACACACACACACACACACACCTGCTCTTTGCCCTGTGTATCAGGGCTCCATGAAGGCGCCAGTTACAGTCCCGCTCTGCTTTCTCTCCGTCCATCGTTCTGCTGCAGACGATTGGCCTGATGTGTCTTCATCTCCTGAGGGCAGACACAACAACAGAATTAAGGGTTAGGATGTGCTGTGGGGCTGAATCATAGTCCGAATGATTTTGCATGGCCAAAAATAGTCAGATTTGCAGTCAGACTAACAGATGGATGGATGGATGGATAGATAGATGCAGTAGGAATATCAGTCAAGCACCACATATGATTTAAAATGATCTAAAAGGAATAGAAAGCTATAAAGAGTGGAGTAAACAATGGAGGGGAAGCTTCTCTCTTTATTCATCGGCACTAATCAAACAACTGGGCAATCATCACAGGGGGGAAAAAAAGAGTGAAGAGAGGGAAATGAGCGGTGATGAGAGAAGGCAGAGGATGAGCAGATGAAGGAGAGAGGAAATTAGCAGAGGGAAAAGACAAGAACAGACAGGACGAGCGGTGAAAATGGATGCACTTTGTCATCAGAGCAGCTGATATACAGACACACTTGAGGGAAGAGAGAAAGGTTGAGAAAAGGGAAATGAATGAGGGAGAGAAAGGGGGGAAGACAGAGGAATGAGTCAGGATGGAGAGACAGACAAGGTGAAAAAAGACAGCCAGGCTTCATCGCAGTAGGATGGGCCTGCCTGGGCTGCTTGTGCTGTTTGTGGAGTCCCACTTGCCCCTGCTCTGCTCCAAACACCATCCATATTTAATGAGGCCCTTACAAAGCCCTGGGAAAAGAGATGCTGGGAACTCTTCTGCGCCCCCCTCGACTACCTCCGCCTTCCCCGCCACTCAAATTGTCACTCCTCAGTACTTTTCTCTTTCATAACTCTTTCTCGTCTCCTCTCTTTTTTGGTTGTTCTGAATTTCTCTTGTCTGACTGCTCTTTAGTTATTTTAAAAGATTGATCGTTTCTTCCAGCTCCTCCTAAAGTACTACAGGGTGTTGAGCAAGCACACAACGCTAAGCTATTAGCTCAGAGTGGTTGCAGATGTTGTGCATAATTCTAGTCCTGTGCATTTCAAACAGAATGACTGTTTCATGTCTTCTTAGAGACGAAGTTGGGCAGTATCAGCTGTGCTCTCTTAGCTACAAAGTAACAGCATGCACGTGTGCTGTCATTCTCTTTTTCTCTACCACTCCCACTCACATTCAGAAACAAATTGAGGCACATGCTCTTCATGGCGGTGTACGGGTGTGTGTACGTGCAACAATGTGTTTGATTTTATGAGTGTATGTATGTTTTTATTATGTGAGTGAGTGGTTGGAGTTTGTGTATGTGTGCGTGTATGTGCGCGTTAGTCAGAGTGCTGCGTGCATCAATAATGTATCTAGATAATGCAGCCGCTTCACTCTACCAGGAACAACTAACAGGCATACCGACGCAGAGCCCAAGACAGAGAATGAGGGAGGAACAGAGAGAGAGAGAGGAAACACATGTGGTAGCAGAGACCAAAGATAAGAAAGGGAAAGGTGAGTGATACAAAAATGGAACAAGATAGTGAGGTATGATGGGTCCGGTAGAAAAACCCAAAGAACACAAAAGTCACACCTGGTAGTCAAATTCTACTTGGGATCAAAGCACACATGGGGGTTTATGTAAGAAGCTAATTTAGGTATTGTTAGTAACTGACTTTCAAGTACTTTAAACATCCTGGCAAACATTATCATGTACTGGGATTACGTGTATTACGTTGGATTAAGTAGAAATCCAATTTAGAATCCATTACTCAATTCCTCTGTTTATTTTGTAAATACAGTAATGCCTGAAACTACTTTTAAATCCATAATACAAAAATCCAAGTAAACATCAGATTTCCAAAATATAATTTGAAGTGAAAATGAAAATTTGTAAATACTTTGTGTTAGTTTACAACTCTTTGAATGTTTGCAAACATGCAAGTTACTCCGATGAACTCTGTTAAGAAGTGTTGAGATCACTACATAAACTCCAACAGCTGCGATTAGCACTTCTGCCTCACACCAAGAAGGTTCTGGGTTCTAAACTGTCTACTGACCAGGGCCTTTGGATGTAGAGCACATATATGTTCACTAAAAAAATGAAATTGCAATCATTATTTACTCTGAGGCAGATGGAAAGTCGGGTGAAATTTCATAGTTCACAAAACATTTCTGGAACTTTACAAACCTTCAGTACGTTAACTTGCACAGCTTAGTTGGATTACAGTCATAGTTCGATTATGCTACTCAATCAGACAACTGCAATTGTCCGAGTATACATCACGAGTACATACCCCGGTACGATAGGTGGCGCTGTACCCATTTCAACTAGTGGTAATAGAGCCACCTCCGGCTGACCTCTTTACGTCACCAGCAACAACAAACTCTGCCTCGGCATTCCAGAAAGATGGCGTACGAAGAGCGAGACGAAGCTGCATCTTTGTACATTTGGTACATGGTGTACATGATAATTACACTAACTAGATGTACAATGGCACTCTTGCTTGCGGTTATTTCGCCGTCCTTCTACTTTCGGCTCACGGTCCCGGGAAAAAAATCTTGAGCCTGCGCAGAACGCAAAAATCCGATCCGATCTGACGGAACGTATACATGCAGGTGTAATGCGACTATCAATCGATAATCTAGGTGTTTTAATCCAACTATGAGAAATCCGATCCGGTCTGATTTTAGTCAGACTAAGGTGTATACATGCATCTTAAAAATCCGATCATAGTAGGACTAACCCAGTTATTCGGTTTTCTTGAGTGTCATGTAAATGCACTGAGTGTTGCAGCATTCTCTTAAACAACCAGAGATGGGGACTTTGAACAACATCAATTTGTGATCATGCGGCTTCCGGAGACTTGAATTATGCTGGGTGAGCTGTATGGAGACCTTATATGTTCTGTCCCCTTCTACTTCAGATATTAAGGAGAATACTTCGAAGCTCCAGTAATGTTTTGAGGACTATGAACCTTCACCTGACTTTCCATAGGCATGGGGGTGAGTAGATAATGAGTACATTTACATTTTTGGGTGAATTTATCCTTTAACTGTGACTGTAAATTGCCCGATGGTTTGAACTCCAACAGCATTTTTGTCACAAACCTGACAGTTAAATCTAAATATTGTGCTATTTTGCCTGGCAAATGTTTAGTTTGGTCTCAGAATGATAATGATTTTTGAGTGTTAGTTAATGCTTCAACTATCTACTTGTGGTACAAGCAGTAGCTGTCAGTCAGTGGCTGTGCTCACAAAGTTCAGAGCAGATTGGGTCAAAGTAAAAATGCATAACTTTTAGTGCGGTGCATAGATCAGCATTGGACCATCACAATTCACCACATTGACGATAATGAAGGAGGTGCATGCAAAATACATTTTCCTGCAATAAAAGAAAAACATCTTAACTAGAGCTGAAACGATTACTCACGTAACTCGAATAATTCGATTACAAAAAATGGTCAAAGCAAAATCTCTGCCGCAATGCAATTTCCATCACCCGTGTTATGTGGCCTGCTTAGCTCAGGGGTCATTTTTCCACACGGACTGTTATTGTGGACACACACCACTGCGATCAGAATTGAGTTGGCGCGATGGCGGAAAGCCAAGAACCGTTCTTAAAAGACAGTGAATGTCCAAAGTTTGGGATCATTTTACGCTTAAAAAAGAAGATAAGAATGTGCAAACAAAGAACATCTGAACTGAAAGCATCCACTTGTTAACACCACCTTACCAAACGTCGCCGACACAACGTAACGTAAACACTGATGTTAGCTAATTTAACGTAGCCTACCATCGCTAGTTAGAACGTATGGTATTTGTGGAGGCTGTAGCCTGATGTCGGTATGACTAGATATCATGTGGAAATAAGATGTGGAAACTCATTTGTATTAAATTGCAAGACAGTAATAGCCTACACCAAATAACTCCTCTCCACACACACACACACACACACACCACACACACACACACACACACACACACACACACACACACACACACACACACACACACTCATCTCGTCTCTCTCACTCTCCCTCACGCATGCGTGGTAGTAATGGTTAACGCTGCAGATGCACAAATCTACAAATCCAATTGCTTTGTCTATTTAACAGGCCTGTCATTTTCGTTATGCATTATTTAGTATTGTTGTTTTATAATGCAAAATAATTTTTTATTAGATTAATGTGATTAATCAATGGGTAATCGGTAGAATACTTGATTCTAAAAATATTCGATAGCTGCAGCCCTAATCTTAACATTCTCCTAAAACACTTAAAAATCGTTTACAAAGTTTTTCTTGTGATTTTACTCCTGACTATCTATAGAACCTTTTCACAGCACAGACATTTTGAGTTGTCTAAGCAGGAAAGCACAGGTAGAATTTATAACATTAATGAAAGCTGCATTAGGTGAGCCACTTGAGCAGATTAAAGGCAAAAAGGAAGGATTTATTGGGTGGAGCAGTGTTATAAAATATGAATAATGATAATTGGTGCTTGCAGACCTTCCTTCTGCACTGACAGAGGGCTGTGGAGATTGGACTGGCTATGTGCGACAACCACAAAACTACCAGGTCAGTGAGAGATGTCTGCTCAAGCCCACACAGTCCTGAAATGGGAACTAATCAATCAAGTGAAAATACCTGTGTGGGTGGATTACATGTAGAGCAGGTGTGATGGCACTTTTAGGCTGCATTAAGGAAGTCCAGATTAAAACAAGAAGAATTATATCTAAAATGCCCAAAGCTGATGTATCATCTGTTTACCAGCTCAGCTTTTTGTGACCGCCTCATGTTATATGCCTACCACAGTCAATGCTGGTCTAAAGAGTGATCATTACATTACTTGCTCTAGATTGTTCCCACAATGATAATTCCCAATTGAAAGCCAACCTGTAACAACAATCTTTACATTACTCAGATATAGTCTCCTAGATTTTTTAATTATATAAGAGGGTTAGGTTACTGTGTATTTTTAAAGTAGCTTTTTAAGAAATTGTGTCTGGTATGTGTGGACCAATACAATACCTATAGGCCTTTTTTGGGCCATTGTTTAGTTGCCAGAGGAGCCACAAATAAGACAGCACAGCACCTGTTTGGCTGAAATGCACCAGTCGAGAGCATTTTATTGTCTACAGCAAAATGCTCCAAGTGTTTTACAGTGCTTTTACACAAAGTTTTTGGTCCTACTCCCTCATCTGCTGGTTTGGCAATGCTACTGAGGCATAGAAAAGGACTCTCAGAAAAACTGTAACATTGGCGAGCAAACAGGTACTGCACCTTATCCCCCATCCACTTTGACCACTTCTTCACAAAGGATGTCCAGATAATCTTGCCCGTGCTATTTTCTGTTTTTCCTCTTCTTTCTTCCCTTAAACTTAATTAGTCGCAAAGTGCAAGGTATGTGTCTGGGTATGTGCATGAGTATGTCTAGTGGTGAGTGTTGTGATGTGATGAAATGCCCTGGGATCGTGCTGCAAACCAGTTTCCCCATGAGCACAAATAAAGTATGTGTCGAGGACACTGCTTGGGTTTTTGTCAGCCATGTCTGTCTGTGCTATGCCTCTAAATGGTTTCTTTGTATGTGTCTCTGGATGAATAATAGCAAATGCACAGACAATCTTTAATTATTTGTTTCTCGAATTTCTGTTTAACCTGCTCTTGATACATAGTGGCTAATGCAAAATTTTGCTACCAGCAGAAATAGAAAAATGCTTCACTCCATGTTCAAAACTGTTTAATTTGTCTACATTTGACAAGAAGTTAAAATAATGAATTAATTAATCCTACAAAAGTATGAGCTACAGAGTCTTACATGATTGGAAAACTCATATCAGCCTCATTAGCACTGCATCTGATTAATGTCTGATTTATCCTCTTTGTCAATGTTTATCCAGAGACATAGGGTACTTGCATCTCTACCATCTGAGCATTGGTTGGGCATGTCCTCAGAAATGAATGCAACACATCCAAAAGATGCAGTACACACATAAATGGTATTGGCAGTATGGGGATGTGACAGGGCAGGAGGTCAGCAGGCATGTCAGCAGTGAAACTATGGCAGAAATTTTGCAGACAAGCTGACAGACCAAGTCTGCATCCCTACAATGTGTCACTGTTGCAATGTGCACATTTGGGTTGGACCATTTATACATTTTTTAAAATGAGAATTTACAAAATAGTTACCTCCTTGGATGTCGACATGTTTACTGTTTAAGAGGTGGATTCAGGCTCCCGGTGGACCACCATGGGACCTTATTTCAGAACAAATATGCATGGTACTGAATGGAGAGAGACAAATCCTTTTTGGATCCCATTCAAACTGTGCTATGGATAACACATACAATGTTTTTGAAATAAAGAGATCATTTTTCGGTTTGAGAAAGCCGTAGTTTGTCATAAAACTAATGACATGCATAAAATAGACTGCACACCCAACAGTCGGCGAGGTGACAGCATCTTGTTGAACACTAACCAAAACCCATAACTTCTCTAGCCAAAGAGCAGCAGTGAGAAGGACACAATCCAATTAGCAGCTCACATCACAGTTAGAGACAGACCTGCAAGCATGCATGCACACACACACACACACACACACACACACACACACACACACACACACACACACACACACACACACACGTTGTAACTGAATGACCTTTTCAGGTAAATGCCAATCTTTTAACTGACACAGACAGCGGGTGGCTGACACGGGATGCATGTTTGTGTGTTAAAAAGTTTGGATGGTGTTTTTTTTTCAGGAACTTTGGTTTTATATGCAGTGCCAGACAGAATGGTGATTGAGATGATATGCTCCCTTACTCTCATTAGTTGATTCATAATTCATTGCAATCTATAATGAGTATTTAGTCTCAGGGTACAGAAGTTTGGCTTTGATTCAGGGAACACATTTGTCTTCGATCTCCACTCCCTCAGAAAGCCAAAAGGGTGTTTATGGCAAATATGAAAATAGGATACTAAGCAACACTGGTATCATATTTATTCAATTTGCAAACCCTGTTTCTATTTATTCAATTCACTGATGCGTTTGTTAGCCTATTAATGGCAACAGATCAAGACTCTTAGTTACTTTTATCTTGTTAGGGGGATACTATTTTGACTGAGAGGAATGAAATAGAGAAACAGAGGTGCCATCAGTTATTTTTACATACAACATTTTCTCAAAGAGACACAGATATACAGCCATTGGCTTTACTTTACAGGAGGGTATTTAAATCATTGGCATGTGGGCAACTGGACTGGGTGTGCTACTCAAGCGCAATCTTTTTCTCAGTTTACATTGGTTTACTTCATTTGCTTTCTAGCAAATACACAGCTATAGCTGGACATTTGAAAATTATAGCTCCCGATAATCACTTGGCTACAAGTAAGAATGCTCAAACCGATCCTATCAAGAACTTGATATGGTGTGTGGTACTGTGTGGTTCACTGTTAAAATGTTTACTGAAACTGTCAATCTGTTCTTTAGAGGTAACATTTCCAGTAGTGTTTATAGTTATTTTGCTGACATCTGTATTTTACAATAGACTGAATAAAGGTTACAGCTAATTTGTCATCAATATGGTAAAGGATACTTTGATTCAATGATACCACGGCACACCATCTTATCCACCCATTATTTTGTGCCTGTATTTCCCGAATATTTTATACTAAAAGAGAGGGAAATTGTAGCACACCATTTCTTCTTTCACAGACTTGAAGGGAAGTGACAGAAAACTTTATTTGATGTCAACTGCATATAAATATGAGTATTTATAGACATTTGCAAGTGAATTAAAGTCTGCAGAGAAGAGAATTGGTTGAGCAAAAATAGACTCAGCATGTAAGGAAAGCAGAGTGGAGGGAGGAGCTGTGTGTGAGCAAGTGAGACTCTTCATTCACACATCCGGTGGACACTGGCACAGTGTGCTGAATGGCAGCAGATTGTCTCCAGTATCAAGTAGACATTAGGATTTATAAATACAGTGTACTGGATGCTCTGAGCATATGTGGAATACAGAAAGACAAATATGTTTTACCTACATGTAACTGGTCACACCTATAAACATATAAAAGAAGGCCACATTACATTGCCCTCGACAATACAGAGCCTCTTAGACATATATAGTTACAATAATACTCTTTCTGCACTAATATGCAATGACATGGTTCAAGGTCTGGTGCCGCACCATGTCAGGTGGCCCAGAATTTAAGAAAGTGTCTGTGGAAAACTCTGAAATCTTTTTTTAAATTCTAAGTTCTTAAGATTTTCTTCAGGATCCCCAAGAAGGCAATGGGCTGAAGCATTGATCCTTGGAGCTTACAGGGACAGTTTACCCAAAATTCAAAGATACATATATCTTCTCTGACCTATTAGTAGTGCTATTTTTCATCTAGATGTTTTTGGTGTGAGTTTCAGAGTTTTGAAGATATCGTCTGCCCTTTCTTGAATTTACCGGGTCATATAACGGGACAAAATGGAACTCGGCTTCTGGTGCTCATAGCACCAAATAAGTCCACAGATCTTGTTGTGTGCAGTTTCATGTTGGAAGTATTTTCTTTGTACTGATCTAAATATCATTTTTTACTTTTGGGAATAAAAAGTAGATGTGTCTTCTCTCTTGATTCTAGATCTATAGTGAGTGCTAGTTTTCGTCAAAGGCTAATCTGTCTCCTGTCCTACAACACCTCTACAACCTGAGCCTGGGTCAGGAGAGAATACCGGTGCTTTGGAAGACGTCCTGCCTGGTTCCTTTGCCAAAGACGTCGACACCATCAGGCCTCAATGACTAGCGACCAGTGGCCCTCACATCTTACGTGATGAAGGTGCTGGATTGACTGGCCTTGGCCCACCTGAGGCCCGCAGGTGAGAGCCCTGTTAGACCCTCTGCAATTTGCTTACCAGCCCCACTTGGGAGTTGATGACACTGTCATCTACCTGCTGCAATGAGCCCATTTACACCTGGATGGTGGTGGCAGCACTGTGAGAATCACATTCTTTGATTTCTCCAGTGCTTTTAACACCATTCACCCATTGCCACTGGGTGAGAAGCTGTGGGTGATGGGTGTCGACACTTCCCTTGTGTCCTGGATTACTGACTACCTGACAGGCAGGCCACAGTTTCTCCATATGGGCAGTGTTCTGTCTGATGCGGTGGTCAGTGATACAGGAGCTCCACAGGGAACTGTACTGACTCCTTTCCTATTCATCTTATGCACCACTGACTTTCAGTACAACACCGTGTCAAGTCACCTGCAGAAGTTTTCTGACGACTCGGTTGTTGTTGGGTGTATAACTGAGGGACAGGAGGGGGAGTACAGGGCACTGGTGGACAATTTTGTGGAGTGGACTGGACAGAATCACCTGCGGCTGAACATCAGCAAGAACAGAGAGATGGTTTTAGGAAGAAGAGGAGGATGGCTTCCCAACCTCTGTGCATTCTGGGAAAGGATGTGGAGGCGGTGGAGGATTATAAGTACCTGTGTGTTACCATCAACCACAGACTGGACTGGAGATCTAACACTGAAGCTGTTTACAAGAAGGGGATGAGCATACTTTACTTCCTGAGGAAGCTGAGATCCTTCAACGTGTGCAGCAAGATGTTGGAGATCTTTTATCAGTCTGTGGTGGCCAGTGTGCTTTTCTTTGCTGTAGTTTGTTGGGGGAGCAGCATCAGAGCCAGCGACACCAACAGACTCAATAAACTAATCAGGAAGGCTGGCTCTGTGATTGGCTGCAAACAGGACACTCTGGAGGCTGTGGTGGAGAGGAGGACACTGAAAAAACTGCTATGCATCATGGATAATCCTCTCCACCCTCCACCTCACACTGGTCAGACTGCGGAGCACCTTCTCCAAAAGGCTTCTTCAACTTCGCTGTTGTAACAACAGATACAGGAAATCTTTCCTGCCACAAGCCATCACTTCATACAATAACTCTCTCACCTCTACCTGACAGAGAGATCTCTGATCTCCTAACTGTTTTTACTTGGTTTTTATCATGTTTACGTCTGCACATTTTAGGTTCTTTCAAGTCTTTTTATCTATTTACATTACCTACGGTTCTATTATTGCACACCCATATGTACATTTTGGTTCTGTTATTGCACATTCATAGGAATAGTTTATTTCTCGTATAGATTATTATTGTTTATAGTATGAGTTTGCACTGTGTATATACACTGACTATATCTTGCTTTCTATTTATGTTATGTACAGTGTGTTTTTTCTTTTTCTTTGTGGACCCACCGCTGCTGTGACAAAATAATTTCCCAGTCTGGGATCAATAAATTAATTCTATTCTATTCTATTCTACTCTTTTCTATTCTATTCTATTCTATTCTGAACACAAACACACAGACTAGCAAGCTTCATAGCCTGAGATAGTTTGGAGCTAGCTGGGTTAAGTAACCATGTTTCAGTCTGCTTGCCTCAGCTCCACCCATTAGCCCATTTTCAGATTAGCCGCATTTAGGTGGAGTTGGGCACTGCCAAGATGGCAATAGTCAGCTGCACCCAATTTAAGCTTCACATTAGCTCTGGAAACCTCTGGGTGACATCACGGTTGCTCTGTCCACATTTGTTTACAATCAATGCTTGTGACCAAAATAATCTAGATGGATGACTAGATCTACTAGTGAAAGGAAAACGTGTTTCATGATTTTGTGGATAACTGCCCCTTTCAAAAAAAAAAAAAGATTGCTTGAGATGAGTGCATGACTTTCCCTTTCTCTGCCTGATAGCAGAAAAATAAATATCTGTTTCCCTCAGCTCTTCATGATGTAGGATGCCAGGAATTCCCAATAACCTCCTGGAAATAACATTTTTATGGAGGTACAGTCTAAAGTAATAGAAAGTTTACTGACTCAGCAGGCAGGTATCAGTTTGTTTTCTGTCTCCATTGAATAAGAAGTGATGGATGGCTACTGATGAGCCTACTGCCCGAAAAGCGCATATAGAACTTTTTGTGCTGTCGTCTGAAAACCCTTTAATCAGGTGTTTCAGATTAAAGCCAAACTGACTGAACCCACTGTCTATGTGGCAAAGGAGATTAGGGTCGACCTAAAACCTTTTACACCTAATTAGAACAGTTCCTTCCGGACTCTTTAGTTGGTGATTCACCATTGTGTCCTGATAAGCCAAGAAAAGCGGCAGCAGTCACCAGTTTTTGCTCTCTCAGAAGACCCTGAAGATTATCTGACGCATTCACATCCTCAAATGTTTTGTAGAGCCTTTAAAAGGGATTTACCTCTTATAATATTCAGGTTTCAAAACAGACTAATTATAGCTCAATTTGAAGAGTGACATTGATTTTTGGGGTCAAAAGTTCAATATGTAATTTCCTTGCTTTGGAGTAATAACAAGATTTGACTCTTATTACCCTTGAGTGTAAAGCTTTAAGGCTCTGACATGATGAGGGACCTGAGGAAAATGTGTCAATCAAGGATTTAAGCTAAACACTGCACCTGTTCATGTGTGTATATGTTCTCAAGCTCATGTCAAGCACCTCTTTAACACTGGTGTATTAAAAGTGCCAACAACAGTACTAGATTGTTACAATCTAGTACTGTAGGCACTTCAAAGTATCTCCACACATCATCTGTAAGTCTGAAAGTGTGCAGGCGCATGTGTGTGTACTGTATGGATCTGTGCACGTACTTACGTACAAAGAGGTTGACAGACACACCCCTAGTTTTCGCTCAGTATTAAACTTGACAAATATGAAGCATCAAAAATGTAGCCGAGCCTAAAAATAACATCATAAATTAGTAAAGCCTGGGAGGGCCTACAGAACGCAGCTGGCCTCATATTCTTCTTCTGTTTCAGTGTCAGGGCTCACTTTGTATTCATGTCTTTTCATGAAACGCAGATACATGCATACACTGTGCACACCCACAGCCATGGGCACACAGAGGTCACATGCACATAGAGCTGAGCCACACAAACAGCATCAGATTGTGCCACTTATTAGCATGTTACAACAGCTTCCACACTGTGTGTGCTGTGTTTCAGGAGGCTGAAGCATGATGCAGCAAAATACCTGGATCTGACTGTTAATTGCATGTGGTAGTGCTCGTTTGACGGTCTGTGTGCACATAATGAGTGTTGGTGTGTGTGTGCTTGTTCAGGTCTCTGGTTGCAGTGATGCATTAGTAAAACACATTCTGATTTCCCACAGACTATGTACTGTTGGTCTGTTCATTAATTCTTCAGCAGCAGTTGAATATAGAAAATGACTGAGTCATTTGCTTTAAAGAGAGCCGGGGAATGCCTCAGTCTGCTTGTGTCTAATCTGGCTGAAGTGAAACATCCAGAGCACTACCTCCCAGTCCTGTCTACACAATCCACCTCTCAGAGGGCTACTAAGCTTAAAAGTCCCTCTTATCAACCTGCCTCCTCCCCTCCATGTGCATCCCTCCTTCATCATATGACCGAGGTGGATTTAAACAGGTACAGTCGTAAACGGGTGGTAACTTTCACCTGTGGGTTAGCCATTACAAGTAATGATAGACTTTATTGATAAATGTCGACTTTTATATTGAAGCGAACAAAGAACAAATAACAAATGTGTAACAAATGTGAGCTAATTAAAGCGCCGTCGTTCGCTTTGCTAGCTTGCAGCGAGACACTCGAAACACAATACAATTTGTGTTTACTGAAAATCAATTTTTGGCACTTTAGTTATCCAGTCTGGTCGACCGTGTGTGTCCGCTTGTTAGCTGGCTGTATAATAACGAGCAGTAAAGACCTTACCGAGTAGCTTGTCGCCTGTCCCCTTCTCTAATCCCCCTCCTGAGCGCAGGGCGAGCCGTCCCGTCCGTTCTGGATGTGGAGCAACTTCGAAAAGCGCCGCAAAAAAATAAATAAATAAATAAAAAGAAGAAGAAGAAGAAGAAGAAGAAGAAGAAGAAGAAGAAGAAGAAGAAGGAGCCGCACCTTCCTCGAGAAAGCGAAGTCAGTTAATCCATGTCACCTGGCGGGTGGACGGCACGAGGAGCACTGCTCGAGGTCCCTGTTGAGAGAGCTGCGTCTGATAGAGTCCAAGCAGGGCAGGTGAGCGCGCGAGATGCGGACGGGTGAGGCGCACGCGGCTTAAGGGAATGTAATCTCTCTCTCTCTTTCTCTCTCTGTCTCTCTCTCTCTCTCTCACACACACACACACACACACACGCATAAAGTTTTAACAGTGCTGACGGGCCAGGCGAGTGGTGACAGAGACACACCGCGGGCTCACTGATGTTTACACACCTGCATCTCTCGCACCCCACTTGACGTGCGGGCTAGTGCGTGCGTGTGCGAGAAGACCGGAAGAGCCTACACACGCACACACACACACACACACACACACACAGACACACACACACACACACACACACACACACACACACACACATACACACACACAGAGCAGCACACTCAGTACATTTCTTACGAGGGAGAGACACTCAAATATCTCAGCAAACTTCATATTTTACCGTAGTGTCTTATTTTTGAAAGGAACTGAAATATTATTCAGGCTCACCTCACAAAGATAGATAGATAGATAGATAGATAGATAGATAGATAGATAGATTGATAGATTGATTGATTGATTGATTGATTGATAGATAGATAGATAGATAGATAGATAGATAGATAGATAGATAGATAGATAGATAGATAGATAGATAGATAGACCGTTAATCGGCCTCTGTCGCCCCCTTCTGGCCTCAATGTTTCACTGCCACTCACATCTATCTACCCTAGTGTGCTCAAATGTATTTTGGTCAAGTAATTACCAAAGAGGGGCGCTGTTATTTGTGTTAGTATTTTGAAATTTAAATGAATTCAAATTACACCAGACTAAGAGACACACAGAAAAAAAAGGTGTTAGGTTAAACAAGTAATTCCGTAAGGAACTAGGAGTAAATAGTAAAGGAAGCTTTCATCCTTATACAGGATAGCTGCAGTTTGACGAGACTCCAAAATTATCCAGTCATTCAACAATCACTACTCACTACTCACTACCTTGGGAGTTCTATCATCAGAGCATTTTTTCCCTCCTGTACAATGCATGATGATACATAATGCTTGGTTATATAGGCCTTATGCAATTTACCCCATATTATTGATTATTATCCGACCAGCACAACAAAATGAACTCAATATGTAGTTCACCTTTTTAAGGAGCGAGTGATTTCGGACACAGCCCTACAGTACAGGTTTGGGTCATGTGGGAAAAATTGTAAATCAAGAGGCCTCAGTGCTTTGTCACTGTGAAGTACCATGACCTGGTTTAGCCAGAAACACATTACTATCTGGTTATTCATATCAGTGCTTCTCAAACCTTTACACGTCAAGAACCACTAAACTGACACAAATAAGATCAAGGAAACCTGTTAGATAAGATTTTTTTTTCCCAAGGTCCCCCGTATGATAAGAATTTTGCTCGTAAATGTTTTATTACAAGATATTCATACATTTTTATCATTGTTTTGCCAGGGATAGAATTATTGTGACAATGATTTGTTTCCAATTTTGCTGGGGACTCCCTTGAACCACCTCAAGGAATCCACTTTAAGAACTACAGATTTATATTATTAACATTGCAATATATATTGATGTTGATTGATGTATCTCCATAAAACAGTATATATATATATATCATGATATATCATATCACTCCTGTCTGTGATAAGTGATAATTGGATGAGTGGTGGTAAATTATCGTGTTAAGTATTTAGTTAGAAGGTTATGTATTCACAGGGTTTTGAGGTGAGTTTCACTGATTGTGGCATTCCCAGTGTTGTAAAACTAAAAGTTGAGTAAAAGTAAAGATATCATTTTTAAATGTTACTTTGGTAAAAGTGAAAAAGTGCGAATAGTCCTAAACGATAGGTTCACCCAAAAATTAAAAGTCAGTCATTATTTTTCTCCCCCTTGCTGATGGAAAGTCAGTTGAAGTTTTGGGTCAACAACATTTTTGGTGATTGACAGCAAAATAGCGCTCCAGCGATCTCCAAAACAACTGAAGCAGATGGGGACTTTTAAAATGTAACAAACAAGCTCAACCACGTATCAAGGGTGTGCATCACAGCTTTGTAAATCAATTTGGGATCTCTGGGCTTTCAGAAATGACTTTAAATAATTTGAATTACACCAATATGCTGTATAGAGCCATTCTATGTTTTTGATTTAGGGTGTTCCCGTCTGTTGCTATTATTTCGGAGAATGTTGCGACAATGTTTTGCTGTAAAGCTCCAGAAATGTTTTGTGAGCAGATGCTGACTGAATGTTCATTTTTGGGTGAACTTTATCAAATATCTGACATTAAATATCCTAAAATATCTATGTGCCCTGCTTCTGCTCTGATGCAATCTGCAAAGTAACTACAAACAAAAGGAATTAAATAAATGTAGTGGAGTAGAACGCACAATAGTTCCAAATGTAGCAGAGCGGAAGTGTAAATAGCAGAAAATGGAAGTACTTAAGAAAAATACACGTCCCTCAAAATTATACTTAAATACAGTACTTGATGAAATGTACTTATAGTTACAGTACATTCCATCAGTGGGTGTGATTGCAGTAGTTCAGCAGTATGTGACAGGATCCAGCTTCTGTTCATGGTCCAACTTGAAGTTAATGGCGCAGTTTACACATCTGGCCACAAGATGTCAATGTTACACAACTGTACTGCTGCTTCCTCTCTCTCTTGCTCCCTGTCGCTCTCTCTCTCTCTCTCTCTCTCTCTGTCTCTCTCTCTCTCTCTCTCTCACACACACACACACACACACACACACACACACACACACACACACACACACACACACACAAACTTTCATACACCAACACACTCACACACACATTGAGCTTTAGCACTTGTCAACCCTCCATGCTGCCTTTATTATTAATATCATAACCACACAGTCCACTTCCAGTCACTACTCGAGCCCCTTTATCCTCTCCAGGAAGCTCACACTGCCACGCTCGTCAACTCTAATTTAACCGAGATTAGGAGAGGAAACCCTTTTGTTGCTCTTGCTCCGACCCCCCTGCTCTGTGGTTGGTTTGATCTCTGTCCTTGGCCGTCAGCTGGTGGACAGAACTATTTTGGGCGGGTGTGAGGGGATTTTTTCGCCCTGTTGATTGTACTGAGTCATAAGAATTTGTTCTGCTTTTCTACCAGAGGAGCGAGACGGGCTGCAGTGAGAGTAGAAGCATATTCTAGTACTAAAATGAGGGAAAAGATCGTGTTTTATACACATGGATTGATAGAAAAAAACGAGGAAACAAAACCAAACAAATTCAAAGCTCACACAAAGAGAAAAGTAGAAAACAAGAAAATCTGTGCATGACCACAGCACTTAAGAAAGAGACAAGGACAAAGTGTCAAAAGTCATCATGTTCTTTCTGTCCCTAGCTTTATGTGAACATGTTGTTTTCCTTTTTCAATTTCAGCAGCATTAATTGAGCGCACTGTCAAGACTGTAAACAAGAAATACATTTCTCCTTATGACCGAATGTACCAAAGTTTCAAAGCAAAGTCCAACAAACTATTGTATTGACAACAGAGCTGAGCGTATACACATTCTCATCGCTTCCTTTCCCCTTCCCTCTCTATATGGAGATGAAAAGATCTTTCATGTTGTTTCCTCTTGTTGCATTATTTATTGCCGTGTGGCGCTTTATTAGCTGGTTTCATCTCAGATTTCGCAGGCTGTTTTTGGGGAAGCCTTTGAAATGTGTTTCTGACTCCAAACAATTCTTTTCCCGCTTTCTCTCACTTGCTCCAGTCGCCTTCTCTCTCATGATAACCCCCCCCCCCCCCCCCCGATTTTCAAAGTGAATTGAGCCACGCTCTGAAGCCAAAATCCATTCAATACTGTCCTAAGGAAGGGAGATGTTGTTCTTGTTCCTTGGCTGACATGAAAGGAGAACAGAGGATCCTTTTTGTCATTAGCCTTATTAGCATCATTAGTGCTGTATGGATGAACTTCAAATGATTGGCTTGGAGTTATTTGTGTTTCCATAGAAGCAACATGAACACTATTTTATGTTCTGTGTTGGAGACTGTTGCATTGGGAATGAGGTGGGTTCCTTTTGCAGAGAGCTGATGGGTTTCGGATTCAACCACTAGATGGTGGAGCTACTCCTGATTCAGGATGAGGCCGGCTGGAGCTGGAGAGGGGAGTCGGTATCACTGGAAGATATGAGAGATTTGGTGATGTTTAAAACCACATAATCACAACTTAAAACAGATCTGTTTCATTCCAGTATTTATGAACATTACCAAGCTGCACACACCCTCTGAAAATCTTTGACTCCATCTACATATTACAAATTTCAATTTTGCATATTGTCAGCTCCTTCCAGTAAAGCTCAGGTATGTTCGGAGGGAAACAAAGAAAGAGGACAAAGCAAGAGGAATCCAATGTAGCAAGGCAGTAGAAATGATTTTAATATTTTGAAAGCGCTGAACACCTATGAACAGTTGTCTGATTGGTAAACTATACACTGTTTGATAGTGTTGACATTTATATCGTTTGCCCCTTAGAATTGAAAACGGGCATTATCTCCAAAGGAACTCTACGGGCTCATAATGCCCACTGGTGGTCAGGTTTTTCAGAATAAAGCAAGCATTTGTAAGTAAATTGTCTTTTTCAGCCAAGATGAAAAGGATTCCAGATAAAGACGTTATTAAAACCAAATGCAACTGTCAGTGGTGCGTCTGATGAATAAATGGATAAGACGTTTTTGTCTCACCAGGGAGCGAATATAATGCAGAGAAATATGTTACTGTAAATTACAATAAGCAGAGAAAAATCTCCTCCGGCTGGTTAAGAGCTTAAAGCACCAGCATGACTCTGGAATCAAAGCGACCATCACATCGGGTGAGCGATGAGATGAAGGTGGGAGAAGAAAAAAGGCGGGCAGATTTTTGGATAGCATGTGAGCAGTTGGTGGTGGGGGTTGACACCTATGTAAACTTAATGGTTCAGCGTTTTTTTCCCCTCTCCTCCTTCTCAACGTGGTTCCTTGCATCTTTATCAGGAAGCTCCAACCACTCTGCAGTTGATGGTGGATAAGCCCAGCAGGCCTGATTTGGTTTGAACTCGTCTTTTATTCATTCCATCTCTCCCAGTACCCACACCTCCACAATGGCCCGGTTTCTCCTGGCAGGCCTTAATCTCTCTCCCTAATCGGCTGCAGACGTGAGGCTTTGCCATTCCCCACAGGGATACGCATGGGATATGGCCAAGTTTTACAGAGTGAGTGTGGAGGTACTTGGTGCAACAGTGGCAGAAGCGTTGTCACTTTCAGGTTTAGAGAACTCAGTGTGTTACCTTGCCTTCTGCCTTCATGGTTTTCCAAATCTGCTGAGATGTGGAGAGGGAGCGCATGCTACTGAGGTCATACCTAAATGTCAGCGGAATTAATGAACCCAGAGTAGCCAGCTGATCCCAGCGTTCAAGACCACTTGGGTCCAGCATCAAACGCACACCAGCGCTTTGATTCTCTGAGGGAGTCTTCCTAAAGGTTCCTACTGTGAACCCAAGTCATAATAAACACACATAAACAGCTCTGTCTTTCATGTCAGCCTTATAAAAGAGGAATAAATAAGTACAATCCACTTCCAGTGAAGGCCTTTGTGGAGAGGAAGCAGCTGGAGATGGCACTGGGCCCTGGTATTGTTTGCCAGCAGCTCCCTAATCGGACCATGGTGCCTTGCTGGCGTCTTCTGGAGAAGCGGGCAGGACACGTCACCCACATGAAAGAGACAGTTTAGAGTCTGAAAGTGCTGAGATGGTCACTGTGGGTCACTTTGTTGTCAGAGTTCTTTCCACGTTGAGTGGCTCTTCATTTCTCGGTCATTATTGCTCATGTCAGTGATTAATCTCTTTAAGGGAATAAAAGCGATCAAATTTCCTTTGAAAATTTCTTCAGAGAAACGAAGATCAAACACAACTTCTTGTTAAGTGAGGATGGAAATCGTGCATGGCTCCAAGGTTTACTTTGGACTAACCCCTGTTGAAAATGTACTTTTCTGTCATCCATAACCTGGTTATGGAAGCTTTTGCATCTGAGGATTTCCTGGCCTGAATATTGAACAATATGGTATTTTTCTCTCTCCCTTTCTCTGCTCTGAGTTGGTGTTTTCTTGCTAATTCCGTCTCTCCCTTAGATGTGGTTCAAGCTATTTACAAATCCAACTTTTGGAATGAGTGTCCAACTCCCTTTCGTCTGGGATTAGATAGAAAGAGAGAGGGATGAGGGATAGGGAGGGAGGAGGAGACGGATCATAGCACATACAGTGCTGCTGAGGACAAACTTGGAAGGATTAGGGGTAAAATACAAAATGTCTAGCAAGTAATAAAAATGCTTGTTATTTGTTGTTGGCTACGAAGTGAGATCAGCTTTCCCAGCTTCAAAGGACATCTGATTAATGCTGTGAAGTCACCAGATATGAAAGTGGCCAAAGAGCTGTATGGAATATTTACCGATACACAGAGTGCGACTTGGGTTCTGAGCCAGCTGGCAGCAGATACCGAGAAGCAGTTAGAGAAAGTGTAGAGGAGGCCAGCAACAGCGGTCCAGTTTAAAGAGAGGGAGAGGTATGTTTTATGTTGAAGCATATAAGTTCAGAAGGAAATACTGGGCTCATTAGTGCAGAGAAAGTGTGTGAAGCGTATGTATTATCTATAACCTAATCCTTGTCATCATTCATATTGAATATGTTTTAATCAAAATACATTTTTACACTCCCTCCTGCACAAATATCTGCGGTTCATTCAAGAACCCTCAAGGCCAGAGTATGTTTGAAACGAACCAGTCTGTAGAAAGCGAATCTGAAGGCAAAAGTGTTCATACATGTCCTCACTGTAAAGGTATGGTGGGTGGACGATTCAAACACTGTTCAATATTTGGACAAGGAATTTGTTTGAAGCCTTTAACCCTGTAGTACAAAATTTCCCAGAGCAATGAGCAACCAAGTCGCCAGAAGAAATGTTGGCAATGTACGTCTCTGCAAACCAAAGATATGTTGCAACTTCACATTTCTTCCCAGCAATTTTTCAGTTTCATGTTGTTACAAGGCTGTGCAAGTGGTGTGGTTAGGTTTAGGCACAAAAACCACTTTGTTAGTCTTAGGAAAAGACCATGTTTTGTTCTGCCTTATCCGGTCGCCACAAACACGCTTACAAATGAACTGTAACGCCACCTTCATCCCTGCCTCCCTCCTGACATGTCCGCTCATATACATTTAATCTGAACGTGATATGAAGCAAATTGTAGAATTGGTACCAATGACACTGAATGAAATACATTCAGTGTATCTGCTGTTTACAGAGCCCTTAAAGCCGGAGTATTTCTGAAATTAACTAGTTTTTATGTAGTGTTGTCCAACAACATCTGAGAGCCAATGTTTTATTCTGGTGACTGGACTGAATGGAGTGTGGGGCTGCCAATGAGGTCTTCAGTTGAGCGACATGCACTGCTTTGGTTTTCTGCCAGGTTTTGTAGCCAACATTCAACTAAAATTGAATTGTGACCCCAAAATACTCAGAACCCCACAAGGACAAGCACCGGTGGTCCTGATAGAGTTCAAGTTATTCTCTTACGACACCAGGACTTGGGTTAAAACTTACTGGGTTAAAAAAATGTAAGTTGTTATTTTTATATCAGGATTTTAGCTTGCTGCTTTGTACGATGGGACATGCTTGACGTACTATAATTCAGCCTAGCCTCCACTACTTGCTAACTACTTGCTCTTGGTGGAAGAGATGGGGGTGAGGAAGGGTTATTCACCTGCACCCTCCTACCAGCCTGAAAGAGGTAAAGCTGTAAGTCGATGAAGTGAGGGACTTTAGCAGACTGATGATGTGACTGCTGTGCATACTAACTGAGCTCCAGGCAGACACAAAGCGGTCTATGTGTGCGGCATGGCAACACATGCTGGCCTCATGTTTATGAGACTGTCTGTCTTCAGTGCACATTGTTAGACTCTCTCGCTCTCACACACAGGAGAATGAAAGAGACAGACAACGAGAAGGAGACATTTTCTTTTCCATCTGGTCAAGATCTAGCTGGCTTGCAGATGAATACAGTAAACCAGACACATGGCTGTGAGAAAAACATTTTTTTGTCATCAACAGCTTGAGCTGGAGAAGCACGTGAGCACCTTCAATACGTGATTACCCGGTAGTCACCTTTTCCACGGGACTTTGAACTGCCCTAGTAAGATGCGAACCGCTCCACTGTCCCACTGTTTGTATCATTTGAAAGCATGCTGTTATTGTCCGTGGAAACCTTTGTCGGCCTTCTGGAAAAATGCACAGGCAAAAGATTTTGTCATCTTGTTTTTGGATCAAACAATATATTTATATCTGACTTATTAACCAGCCGAGTAACACGAAACAAATGTGTTTAACTGCTGTTCTGATGAAACGAGTGCCACACAGCACCACGTACATACATTAGTCATCAACAGGAAGCTGACACTAATAGCTCCCAAGTTGTGGTTTGGAAGGACACATGTCCTGACAATTAACCAGGGGCTGGAGGAAGTGGGTTACTGGCAACACAATGCCCCAGCCCGGCCTGATGTATGCCTGTCTGATAAACAGTTTGGTCAGAGGAAAACCAAGTGTCAGCCGGATATTCTTTTGAAGTCTGTTTGTATTGTTTTTTTTTTTTTTGCAGATAAAAGAGACAGGTGCCTTTGTTGTCGGAGGCTGGAGGAATGTGAGAAAAGAAGCTGCCATTTTGTGTCATTATATCCTCTTTCATATTGGTTCCCATTGAAAAGGGCACGTACTGTATTTACAGGAAAGGCAAAGCTCCATTACCTGATAGTTTAATGTTACCTTGGGGTAGTGGAGGTTAAAAAGACTGCTAGCCTTTGATGAAATAGAGCAACACTTAAGCCCCAGAAACCAAGGGTCTTTGATCACTTAACCCGATCTTCTTATATTTAATAGCAAGACCTAAGGAACAAGCATGGGAACAGCCTGCACCTCCTTTGATGATCTGAACCGGGTTCACATGTGCAGCTCCAGCAGACGAAAACATCACAATGTAATAGTATAAATCATACAGCCAAGACAGGTCTGTGAGACAACTGTGTGAACCAGGGGCACCACATACTGTACATATGCAGGATTCCACTTCAGATTTAGCTGTTTTTACTTTTGTTGAGCGCACTGACTGTATAAAATATGGACAGAGCTTTCCCATCTGAAACATGACGCCAATGTGGAAGTTTTTTAACCGGGGGGTTATTTCTAAAGGCCAACGCTGGGACAACTCCACTAGTTTAGCAAAAAGTGCTCTTAAAGGGGCTCTATGTAACAATTAGCAGGAATTGAACTAGATTAATCACTTTTTTTTATCTGCCACATGTGAGTGGACTGTGACTTGACATACCTTCCCGATCTCGGCTGCCTATACAAGCCTGTGGATCATTTGTTCACATTATTTAATTCTGCCAGCCTATGGATTTCTTTCTTTTTGCTTGGATTTTCCTCATCAGTCCAAAGGATGCGACTTAATGCAAGTATTGAATTCCAGGATTCAGTGTCTCTCTCTGGTCTGCTGACACAAGGCAGCAGTAGCTAACGTTAGTTTAGAAATCCCCTAGTCCGCTAGCATAAACTAACAACTGGCTTCTAGCACAACACAGAACTTGCATTAACCATTTTTCAAATAATGTATAATGTAAAAGAGGTTGCTATTAGTGACAAAACCACAGAAAATTGCTGCTGTCTGTGGAAAAGCTGTAAAAGCATTTTGTGTGCAACGTGCCCGGCACCAAGCCGAAGTCACTGACAAAGTTAGCTAACATTTAGCAGTTTATGAGCCAGATATTTACCTCAGGAGCTGTTGGAAACCAAAACAGAAAGTGACAACTGGAATTACATTCATGAAGTGAATTCAAACACAATTCCAGTTGTGCTCGATGATCGAAATAGAAAACATGTTTTTATGAATATACTGTATGACACTGTTGTATATCTTTTGTGTTGAGATAATTATTTCCTCTGCAGCTGAAACCTATTAGTACAAAATCCTTGAAACTGCATCAGAAGCAAGGTTGAAGTCTTAATTCTGAGGGAAATTGTTCCATCACTTGTATAGGACTGCTTTCCGTCTCGTTCAGGTCCCATATGCTATGCATATCCCCTCAAGCAAACCTGCTGAAGCAACTAGAATCTGTAATCACACCATGATAGTTTGATCCAAGACAGCAGTTTGTTCTGAACGCACACAAGTGTTTTGATTTCACAATGAAATGCTGCGGAGGTGTTCAGTTAAACAGCCCGTCATATTCATACAGTATTTTACAAATATCTATCATTAAATCATTTCCGTGAGTAATGGCTCAAATGTGGACTGTCTCATCAGGCGGGTGCCAAAATTACCAGATGGCCAGTCTGGGTCTGGCTGCCGCTCTGCATTTTTTCTCCTAATATATGTTACATCTGATTCACTGACACTGACCTACATGGCAGTGGGAGGAATGGAGGATACAGAAACCTTTTTTTCTCCATCCAAAAGAGGAAAAGAAACAATCTGTGGCCAAGTTTAATGATGATGACAGTTTGTCTTTTATTTGAGAAGAAAAAAACAGCCCGCTGTATAAAGTGTCCTTTGATGTAACTCTTTCTGACTTGTACCATTAAATTTAACACTGAGTACAACTTGGCATAAAACTCCTTTCTTTTTCTCTCTTTTTCCTGTTAGTGCTGTGTCTCTGTTCAGTTTGATAAACTTCCATCAAAGGGCATATGCTGGTCCATCAGACATCTTATATAATCTACGCTGCTCTTTATTACTGTAATTTAGTTCTACTGGAGAGATCAGCTCCTACTCGCGCTCTTTATTATTCCATTGGAGTTAAATGGACTCCTTAGTGTCATGGCTGGCTGTTTGGGTGGGTACTAAAGATGAAAAGGTTTGCCTTGAGCAAAAAGAGGCAGACAGAGTCAGAGAGAGAGGCTGATCTTTGTATGATACAGGCTCACAGTTTTTGTTTCTTCTTTCTTTTACCACAGAGCTGACTTCTAACGGCTGCTGTTGCACAACCAGCACTTTATTCTCATTTCAGTCCTCACACTACATGTCATACATGTACCAAAGCTTCGACCCACATACCCGTTTCCGAAAGCCAAAGCACTCGGCCTCTCTCATCAGATATGTGCTGCCCGCAGGTGTTGTTTTTATAGCACGCTCACACTTTTAATGAGGACGATCTTTAAAACTGTCTGATGAAAAAGTTTTCACATAAATATTGACCAAGCAGATTAGTTGTGAAAAAAGTACTGTAAATCATGGATATAAGGACATTTAAGATGGCTACAATCAAATATCAACGATAGATCAAATCATCACGTGTACTGTGAAAGGGATTATTTGTAGTGAAAAACTCTTTCCTCCAACACATACTCCTACCAAAACGACTGAATTGCTAGTGACTCAGCATACCATACATCCCCGTTCCCAAAACAACATGACCATTAAAGCACACCCGCAGCAGGTGTACTGAACCCACGTCCAACAGTCGCAGTTTGGTTAGGTTTAAGAACTGGATCTACTTGGGATGGTTTAGGAAAATAACAATGTTTGGGTTGAAATAACTATGCTACTTGTTCATCTTCAGCTACAAACATACCTGAGCTAGGTAAGTATGACTTCCTCAGTCTACTTCCCCTCACTTCCTCTTTTGCAGCCATTAGAATTAGTACTCCCTAACAGCAGTCATAAACATGGGTCATAAGAAGCTTTCTTTCCTAAAGGGTGTGAGACTCGTCCTCAGCTTTCAGCCATAAGAAATAGCTGGATAAGTCACAATCTGATCTGGTGACAGGCGTTAAGGAAAACTATAATAACTATACAGACTTTATAAAGGCATCTTCAGTAGAATTGAGACTGTTTCATAACCAGTCAGTCCTTGTAGTACATTTAATGGTGGAATACAAAACACCCTTTAAACTTTGATATTCTGACTTAAGTCGAGGTAGAAAAACTACAAAACCATGATCACTTGTGCAACAGATATTTCTCTCTATTTGTTTTATTACTAATTATTTGGAGGACCGGTTTCAACAAGGTATAATACCCCACTGAGGTTAATTTTTGGGAACAAAACACAAAAATTCTGAAATTGTAAACTCTTTATCACTTTGTATTTTGAGGCAAGTCACAGCACAGTGTGATGTAGTTTTTCAAGTATTCTCCATGCTGAACTGGGCACTCTTACAAAGTGCCATTGTGGGATCTTTAAAGAGTTGCCCAACATTAAAGGGGAGGTAGTGGTAGCAGGTGGTGTGCTGGAGGAAGAGGATCTCCCTGTGGTCCCATTCAGGCCTGAGAGAGAGGACTGGGACAGGTGGTCAGCCCCTTTAATGTTGCTAAGCTTTTCATCTGTGCATGTGGCTCTAAAACAGGGCACACTGTACACTGAGCAAGAACTCTTTACTGGCAGACCTGTGATATAGTTTCTGCTGCTGTTGCTGGCCGTTTCATGTGGTTCCACCCAGCTTACGTCCGCAGTCGGAGGACTTTGTGCATGTCATGGCTACTTAATCCGCCAGTGACATGTGTATTGCTCTAGGCGTTCCAGACACGTAATGTTGTTCGAGCTTTGAGACATTTTTTTGTCACCTGTCCACGACAACTGGCAGCTGACTTATAACAATGCCTGTTCCTGTTTGTTCTCAGGTTATTCTTGGATGGGCCTAATGTTATTAGGAAAGATGAAAGACTTGTTCATGTAGTCCTGGACATCAGAAACTCTTCCAACAAGAACACAACACATAAAAGTAGAACTCTGATAGTAAAGATGCCTCCTGAGCAGCTCTGTTTGGACATGTTTGGATGTTTGATTTATGATACACTTCTTCTTGAGTGTGACCACAGCCAAGTCAGGAGCCTCGAGGTCAATGTGTAAAAGGAGCAATTGGCTCACAAATGTGAGTTGTCTGTGTTGTGGAAACAAGCAGGTGCATTATGGGGGCCTTTAAATACAGCGGTATCACTTTGCATAGGGGCTGCCCCTTGTTACTGTTTCTACTTGATGGATTGCATCATTATCCCAACATTGTTTTTCTGTGTGTGCTAACAGGAGGAACCGTCAATATGACCGCTTCAGGTTTCATGTTCCCAGGTCCCGAGTGCCGCAAAGAGAAAGAAGAATTTTGTTTTGCTCGGGAGTTGTTGAGGCTCATTTGTAAAGCGCCTCCTGGTTTGTTTGATGTTGGCAGCGTCCAGCCCGCGTCTCAGGGAGTAATAAATCTGACAATGGTGGCAGCTTCCCAACAGCAAATGCATCATTTCTGTTGAAATGCTTAAGGGTTCACATGAAGTTTCACTGATGTAATGTTTAAGCACACCGCATGATGGAAAATGCTTCAGATAGACCCTTCAACTAACAACTAGTCCTTTATATTGCTGATTAAGCTGATAATTATTGTCTTGATTAATCAGTTGGATAATAGAGCTCAACAGTGAGGTTCCGGAAGTGAAAATGCCATTCATATTCTGTATAGATTTTGATTATTGGCCATAATGTCAAAACTATCCAAAGAAGACTTACCATTAGCTATTAGATTGTGAAATGATGGTGTATGATCCTGTAGAAGCTACAAGTCTGTAAGATATCAACCTTGTTTTAAGAAAAACATGTTTTATTCGCGATGTCATGGAAAAGTACTACACTACCCACAATCCTGTAATGTAACAGCGACGTATCTGATTGGTGGAGCTCGCTGTTACCATGGAAATGTTTACCGAACCCGCAAATTTCATGTTCGCTAGTTACTGCTAACAATGAACTCTATGATCTTTTACCAAAGAGCTGCCATGATTTCACTTTCTGACCTACCACGTTTCTTTAGAGATGAGGAAAAAAGTTTCGAAAGGGTTCACCCGAACATTAAATTCGCATGTTCAGTAAACATTTCCATGGTAACAGCAAGCTCCACCAATCAGAGACGTCGCTGTTACATTGGCAATGGTTTATGGGATGAGTATTTCCTTTACTCTTAAGCTAATTATGTACACACTCTTGTACCTTTGCTTTTTTCTCCGTTTTCCAACATTTTTTTGCGCCGAATTAAATGTTTTATGGTCATGGTTCATCTCATAGCTGATTGGCTTGGTTCCAGGCCTAAAACTCTTTATATAAGGATTGTATGAAACGTCAATGGAGTAAATGAATGGCAAATTCACTTCTGGAACCGGAGCCGTTAAAAAAGTGGGCGGTCACTGTTGAGATCTATTGTGAAAGTACCTATCACAGTTTTCCTTGAGAGCAGGGTGGCATCTTGTTGTTTGAAAATGAGCAAATCTTTACATTAAGAGACTAAAAACTAGAGCTCAAACGATACCAATATTAGGAAGTAAAATGATTCTGATAACAATACGTAAGCTGATATTCACACATTTTATGCAACAAGCCCTCAAATATGGTTATCAAGCACATGTGATTAAGATATGTAACAAAGGAACGATATTTTACGGTTTAACAATAAACCTCCGCCGTAGGAAACTTGACAACTTGCTTTCAACATTTATACTACATTACAATTAGACTTCTGTCAAAATCATTTCCAATTATGTTTATATTGATCAACAAATCAGCCAGTTTACCAATCATTTTAGCTTTAGCCTCAGTTTTTTAACCCTTATTCAGTGGCAGTGATGCATTATCTTTTGTATGCAAGTTTGTATATGTCTGTTATCTGTCATTATGGTTTTGTCTTTTGAGTACCCCTGTTTAACAGAATGGTGGTGGAGTTTGATTTATTATCAGACACACAGTATTGGCACATTTTTGTTAAAACACACACAGCATGAAGTAACATTTTGGAACGTTTCTCTGGCAGAACTCAAAGTACAAGTTATCTTTACACCAGTGCCATACCAATTACAAAAACGACTCAAATTGCCATTTTGCATTTTGTTCCTCTTCTGTAACTACCAGTTGTGTAAAACATCAATAAAACCGACAAAACTTTGGTATGGTAATAGTTTTTCTGTGTCATGCCAATATCTGGCCCATCTCACATCGAGATTACAAGTCACCGTCACTGTACAAAACATACATCATCACATAAAAAAAAAATACTACATGAAGTATTACTAAATTCTTGTAGGAAAAACAAGAAAAACACAAGATTTTTAATGAATTGCACAGTGAAAAGACCTTTTACAAATCTACAGATCAGGAGCTTTTTTCCTGCCATAAATGTAGGTAACTAACTCGCCATATGCGAATAGCCAACTTAACATCCGCTTTTCAAAATCAGTAGTAGAAAACGCATCAGTAATACAACAGAACCACCAGCATAAACACTAACCCACTTGTGTGAACCCCCGGCAGATTAAGTGAAAACAGAACGTTTTTTTTTTATTTCCCCAGCTGAAGTATTTCACAAGGCTTTTCAAGACACAATTCAAACCGATGAATCCGTGACTATAGCCCCGATTTCAGCCTTCCTCTTGTTTTCCGTATCCTTTGCTTGAGTAAAGTGCTCTGGCTTTTTCATTAGTGCCTGTTTGTTCATCCTTGGTAATGATCTCATAAGGGGCTTTTTAGTAGAACATGGTGCTCTGTGATTGAATGGTTTTATGTGGAGTCAAAGCACTCAGGTTTGCACAGCGGGGCGCCACTTCAGATCACTCAGCATAAATCCCCGTGGAGCTCTGGGGGAAAAAAGCATCGATTGCTGCTCAGCCTCCCTCTCCTTTTTCCCTCTTCTACCCCCAATTTTTTCCCTCTTGCAAAATAATCCACTTTAACCGTCCCACTCCATTTCCTCTCTCCCTTCCCCTGAAACTAGTGATTAAGTGCTTAACCAGTTTACACACAAAGAGAGATGTGTTTGAAATGCAAACAAATAAGCACCTGGGACTCTGGAGGTTGTGTATATTGTTTTATGAGTTGCTGTAGCAGTATTTAGCTCTAATTTACTTCATCAGCATGTTAATGCAAAGGGTTGTAGGCAGTGATAATTGTATCTTCCCTTGTGTAGGACTATTTTAAACAATTGGCCAATGTAATGATACTCTACATAAAGCATGTTGTGAATTAAAAGCAAAAAATAGGGTAAATGGTTTACTCGGTGTTAGGAAATCCTAGAAGTGTGTCACTTTCACCTGCATGATGGATTAATGTATGAAGACGTGTATTATATTATATTTAGAAGTATTTATTACTTGCAGTAGGTAATCATATATGATGATTATATGTTTATGTTTAATAAAAATTGTGCTTCACTGTCACTCATTTTATGAAATATCCCATAGTCATAAATAAATACATAAATATATACCTGCCCCTATAGCTGCTAAAAGCTTGTGGCAGTTTCTAACTTTGTCCTTGTGCTGTTAAGTGCTGAGCAGGTAGTATACTGTGGATTTCCCAGAACTTTTTACTTAACAAAAGAAAAAATAAAAAAAATAAATACTGCCTGTTGTTGGAGAGATCAACATCAATGAAGTTAAAGTTGTGGACTGTAAAACCAAAACAATCAGCTTAAAGATGCTAAAGTGGTCCTTAGAACTGAGAATTGAGGGATAATTCTCTGTGGGATTGTGACTATAACTGACCCTTTTACATACACAAACAGCATTACATATTGTCATTTCATCTATTATTGATGCAAAAGTATTGATTAGAACAGCTTTAAAGGATTGAGTTGCGAAATAGGGCAGAATTCAAAGGCAGCTTCTAAAACATTGGGGGCAGCATATCACCAGCTTAACTGACAAGCTAGCTAGCTACCGAATGGCTAATTAGCGCATGACACAGGGGGAGTCACCACAAGCAACGGTCCTTACCTCTGCCGGTTTTAGTAGCCTGAGAGTGAACACAGCTGGACACCAAACTGGATCTGAAGACAGACTACACGACTGACGGAGGTCGGTTTGAAGACAGGTGAAGCAGTAAGCAGGTGATTTACAGCAACTCCAGGAGTGCGACTCTGGGGACGAAAAGACAAGGCAGGTGTGATTGTGGGACGA
This sequence comes from Diplodus puntazzo, assembly GCA_963678695.2. Taxonomy (NCBI): domain Eukaryota; kingdom Metazoa; phylum Chordata; class Actinopteri; order Spariformes; family Sparidae; genus Diplodus; species Diplodus puntazzo. The sequence goes on from OZ023156.1 coordinate 30,325,622, forward strand.
CAGAGTGTGTTGGTGAGTTTTATTGTGTTTGAATCAAGTGTGTTTCACAATGACTTAATGAGACAATTAAGCTTGTCTTAGTCCAGTAAAAGAGGGACACAGATCCACAGGTTTTGTTAAAAACAGAAAGCAAAAAGGATGAAAAAGCCTTCCTGGAATCGGTGCTGTTTTGGAAATCACCCAACTGATCTGTGCATCTGTTGACATGTCTCATTAACCTCCCCTCCTTCCCACACACACACAGTTTAGATACTATCTCCCTCAGCCTATCAGTGTGCCATCTGCAGGGCTCAGCCTGAGCCTGTGTGACATCACTTCCTCTCACACATGCAGGCACTGGTGGGAAATTGTACCAACATGACATCATGTAATGGCTCCAACATGTGGTGAGACGAGTTGTATCCAACCGCCCGTGGATGCAGGAATGCAAGCTCAAGTTTACAACAAAGCCAGTTTCTCCGTGCACCTTAACCACTGTGGCCTCGGTCCTGATTGACTCCCATTCATGTGGACTTAAATGTCATGTTTTGACCAGAGCGGGCCTTGAGATTAAGCCTTTCCAGCCTATCTCAGTAACAACGGGCCACAGGGAGATTAGAGTCCATTTCCACCTCCACTTTTAAGGTGAAACTGCACATTAATCTCCTTTTTAATGATGTAACAATGACCCCCGCCTTCGCACTCTCTGCTGTTATTATCATATTGCTCAAAGTCTTAGTCCTATAACTCAATATGACTCCTCCAACTCTTTCATCCTGCCTAAGGATCTTCACACATCTTGTATCCATCATGTGTCCCTCCCACACATGATACACTCCTCCTCTGTTCTCACGTTAATGTGCCCATTCCTCCCTCACTCATTCCCACTCTCCTCCAGCCATTCGCTCATGTGGGATCCCCCCCTCTCCCCTCACCGACATGGTACACCATTGAGAGCAGCCAGTTGTGCGCGCTAGCTGCATTTGTCTTGGCACCGGCTCAGGGTTCTAATATTGCCACTTCAGATTAAGTGTACTAGATGACTGTGGAAGGGGGCTTCCTTCTCATGAGGCTGCAGTAAGAGATCAGAGGATGTGGGAGGAGATGTCCACTAATCCATCTACTCACAATTCTTGCCGTTTTGTTACACCAAGTTAAACCACCAGTCACGGAAAATGACTTGTGAGGCCTATTTGCTGTGCGCGACACATTTTTTGGTTGCATCTATGGATAAAACGTTTTCACACGCGAGCGGTCGACTCGCCCTCACAAACCAGAAATAAGGCAGAAGCCAGTGATAATGCAGGAAGTGTTCCAAAGCTGCCCAACTTTTGGGCTGAGCTGAACTGTTTATGAGCTGAACTCTCCTCCTCTTGTAGTTGACTCACACACACGCTGTCAAAGAGGGTAATAGTTCTGCCACTCGTAATGAACTTCAGAGAAAGCAACCCCAAATATGTAAGCCGGTGTTTGTGTATGTGTGGGTGTGTGTAAGCTGCTGTGCAAATGGGGTGGCCTTTGATGTAGCGCCGCTCGGATCCTCTTGTAGTTAGCCGTTCCCAGGCTGTCTGAGCCTGTCCTCCTCTTTTTCAAGGGCAGGACACAGGGAGAGATAGAGATGGGGGAACGAGAGAGAAAAACAGGCTTTCTCAGCTTTACTGTCTTTGGTTGACGCTTTGAAAGGGGAAAAAAAGGCGAGCTAAAGAGAGCAATTTCTCCTAAACACGCCATAATTGCTTTTGTGTGTGCGTGCGAATGTGTGTGTGGTGTTGTGGTGAGTAAAATGTGAGGGCGCTTTCCTACATTCATGCACATATGCAAATCATACCTAATGACAATGTTACCAGAAAACACTTGTGACTTAATGATGACTCCAGGATGTTTCAGTGTCTTGGCAGTATTTTCATTTTTTTTTTTCAGAGAATCAGAATCAGAATTCCTTTATTTGTCCCGCAAACAGGTACATTTCTTCATCACAGCAGCCAAAGGACAGTGGTATTGTAATTAACAATAATAATAGTAAAAGAATAAACAATTCAATAAAAAAGTGAGACCTAAGAAATACAAAATAGAACCCTCATATACATTGTTTGTAATGTATCATGTTTCATATTCACGTTTCATGTCGGGGATGGATTCTAGCTATTTTGGACCACAGCTGTGGGTGAGCTGGTTGCACATCATGTTGCTTTGGGACTCATATCCATTAGGATATGGTAGGGTGCACTGCAATGACGGCAAGTCCTAGGCTTTGCAGCGGTGAGAACCTCCTTGCCAATATTGATGACTGGCTGCAAGTAATACTGTTTGGATGGGCTTGGATCTGATGTTTAATACAGGGGTGATGTTAGAACTGTGAATCGTTCTTTCCAAAAGTTAACTTAGAATCTTAACTTAGTTAACTTACTTCACAATAAGGACCGAATTGCAAATCCTGCATCTGCATCTGCAGATAAGAGAGCTTAAGAGCCGAGTTAACCTCCTGAATCTGATTCTCTCTAAAAACCCCAAAACAACTTGGTCATGACTCAGTCCAGTGATGGTGGGGGAACCAGACAAGTTGGCGGACTTTAAAGAACCAGTCTTAACACATCATGCCATGCATTTTTAATTAAATTTGGGTATGGCATATGTAAATAACCCTGCTTTCCCTGAACACTGATGATGTAAGTCGCCACCCTGCCAGCAACACATCCTGATGAGTAACTAACCCTCCTTCAGTCTGTGTCCCAACAGGAGTCCTGCTTTTCTTGTAAGACAAAGCAGTGTGTTGTGAGTCTTACTGAGCTACTGATGTTGATATGATAACATGACACAGTTCTGTTCAGCCGGCATAGACATGTGCATGTTTGCAGCCAAGCTGTGATGTCACCCCTATGTATTTGAAGAGGCAGGAGTTAAAATTCAGGGTGGGGCCAGATAATGTTTAGAAATGGGAATTAGTCATTCATACACAACATTTCATTGGAAGGGAAGTTTAATTTTCAAGCTTTCCTTAGCTAAAATTTAAAATAGAACGTTACCTGAAGTTTCTGACCGGGACCTTCAAAATCCAAAATGGCTGCTCCATGCATGAACAGTGAGAGCTGTTTATTAGCATTTACCTGTGTTTATCTGCATATCAGCCGTGAACAGGGTACTGTCCATCTTTTATCTGTGCACGGGTTGCTGCAGTGTTTTTATCCACAAATACTACACAGTGCGTTTTCATTTACTGGTAGCAAGCAGAACAAAGGTTCTCCTGGAGGCGCCCATCTTGGTTTTCCAACTGGTACTGAATACACTCCAGGATTATACGACTTCGAGGTAAATGGAACGTAGAACTAGTCTGACTCTCGGGTGTTCACGTGAAAACTGATGGTTAGTTGTAGTTATAGTGTCAATGACGTAAGAAGAGATCCACAGAGAGGGAATTAAGGCCATGTCCACATGTACAAAAACCATCTTTTTTCCCCCATCTTCCTTGGCATAATTTCAAGAATATTTGTGTCCAAATAGATCCATTGTAAACGACTCAACTCAACGCGCTTTAGTTCATATTCCAGGCCTATAGGTGGCGCTTAAAGTTCATCAAAAACGGAGAAGATGCATGTAGTCCGACATTGTTGTTGTTGTTGTTATGAGACGTCGCAGGGTTAAGAGGTCAAAGGCTAGAGGTTGAGGGGTGCGGCGATCGTGTCATCGATATGCAAAGTAAGCGGATTTGCTGTCCAAACGAGAACGCAAGGGTGCCGTTTCCAAAATTTTCCATCCTGAGACCAGGTTTCAAAAAAGTGCGTTTAAAGGCACTGCGTTTACAGGATCCATGTGGACGATCGGCCAAAACGATGCAAAACATGTGTGCTTACACACAAAAGCGTTTCCATGTGGATGGCCCCTAAAACTCCTGCTGATGTTCTTACCTCCACACAGCCTGGGTGTGACTGTTGGATGTTGGGTTTCACAGAGTCACAGGGGTGTGGGGAGAGGCTGTTTCTGAACCTTTGCAACCATCTGACAAGCAGTTCAGATGGGGTATAGCTTTACAAGTAGCTACAGCCACAGCAACATGTGGTAGGCTGAGACACCTGTCAATCAGGTACACACACTCTCAATCATACCACTCAGAGTGAGTCAAAGGGCACGCTGACAGCAAAACAATAATTAGGAAACACTCCTACCTTTTGATGCATGTACGTATTATATACATTATTTTACAGTATGGGCTGTAATGCTTTTCTTCTGGAATGGTTTAATCATGGTGCTTTGGATCAAGGAGCTATTGTTCAAAGCTAAGACAACGTTACAGCACAGATGTATGTGCACTTTGACATATTAGTGACACCACGATACACATCATATAGCTCTGACTGACTTTTCTTCCTTAACCTTTTAAATGTAACCTCATCTTTTTATTCTACACTATCTGGCTTTGTAGCATGGATGAATAAAGAAAATCGTTTCTGTTGTTCCTCGCTGAAAACTGGCTGAAGCAGCTTTATGTGTCCTCAGTTGTTCTTTGTAACACAGAGCATGTACATTAGCATGTACATTAGCATGTATATTAGCATGTATATTAGCATGTACATTAGAGGTATGTACATTACAGGGCATTTGTAACACAGGGCATGTACATTAGCATGTACATTAGAGTTCTCCGCTCGCTGACTTCCTGTTGACCCCCTGCACACATGAATGTCAATTTACTGATACAGCACTTTTTCATTTTGTTGGACCTTATGGCTTGAATAATTGGGTGGAAACAAAGAGTCAGTCATTTGTCTATGTACCTGTAGAAGTCTCTCAGCCTGCAGTTCTGGCTGTGGCCACTACTCCAGAATCACAGCGCAGCACTGATCCTGGGGGCTTGTTTTAGAGTCCTGTATAAATCACTTCCTTTGAGGTCAAAGGCCACATATTTTTTCCTCCCCACACCTTTCCTGCTGTCTCTCTAAAACAGCGCCTTTGGAAACATCCAAGCTGCTCCTCCTGTGTCTGGGATGTGCTTTTAACATACCAGATAAAGCTCGTTTTACTGTGTGTCTGTGTGTGTGTGTGTGTGTGTGTGTGTGTGTGTGTGATTGAAGCAACCTGCAGGTGGAGGAACATCCTGTAACCTACAGTATCTCCTGCCTTCAAAAACCCCTTTATGTTCCACCGCCAGATGTGGAGAGAAGCAGCGAGAAATTGTGGCAAGGAGCCAGAAGGAATTGTGTCAGAAAGCAGCTTTAACAGGTCATTGTGTGTTTTCACTCGCTTTTCCTCCCTGCCTGTCTGTCTCGCAATAATTTGACTGCTGCTGAGATTTTCTGAACCAACAGTGCACTCGTTGCATGCGAGGAGACGGCCCGTTTGATGAGAGAAATATCATCACCAGCCAAATCATACCGTGTCCGAAGATCCTTCAAGCCCGCTCCGACAGATTGACGCCATATTTTACATTTTGTTTTTTTTTCTGTGTTGCCACAGTTAAAACTTAACACCTGATCTTCTGACCTGACTCTGGTCCCAGCCTGCAGGAAAATGTTCTCTGACCCTGTGTGCACATCCTCAGTGAAAACAGAGAGGCTCTCTGACTGGAATCGCCCTCTATGGGTGGAGAGCTGCCATGACAGCAGCTGTCACTACAGAGAGAGGAGGTGAGCATATCCTCAACATTCAAGATCTCAGATCTCATCTTATCTTCGAGGCAACACATCTCGGAGATAAAAGCAACATTTATACAGCAGAAGGGCACGAGATGTGTGCACAAACTCCAGCATCAAGTTTAGTCAGAGGCGCGATGGAGAGATGGAGCCTCGCAAGGGCAACACATTAAGTCTAAACGAAGGTGTTAGTTCAGCCTCGACGCTGCTGTCTATCAGTCGCTCACTGTTCAAAGCTTGTAATTTTAAAGGTATGAAACGCTTCCTCCAAAGATTTCCTGCCTGAAGGATGAAGCGCTCATGGAGAGGGTTCCCTCAGGGATCCTCTGAATCTGTTATCTCACACATACCACAACACACATGTTCAAACACATGCTTATATTGACACACACACACACACCTCACTTATCTTTGGATGGAACATCTGCTAAACTATACTCTTCACCCCTCCACCTGAGCATGAGTAATCTTCCTTCTATTGATCCCCCATTAAGGCTCCACAACTTTCCGCAGAACAGATGTCAGGCGAGCATCACACAGATTGATGTTTTTAATAAAAATGCAATAAGGAATAAGAAGAAGAAGAGGAGGAGGAGGAGGAGGAGGAGGAGGAGGAGGAAGAAAGGACACTTTTTTTCACGGAGGAGAAACCTGGAGGTAGGTGTGTTACTGCATGTGTGTGTGTGTTCGTGTCTCACTTGGCAGCCCTTTTCACAAGTTTCGCCTCTACTGATGTGGTTGGCGAGAAACTTTTTTTAAAAGCACATTTGAAGAATCTCAGATGTTACAAGACGCAACACCCACGTGTGTGTGTGTGTGTGTGTGTGTGTGTGTGTGTGTGCATGCCAGTGAGTGAGCTCAGATTGACTTGACTCTTTCACTTCAATCGCATCTTTGTAGGTCTGCTTGTGGATCCTATAAGCAAAGCACAGGGGGAGAGGTTGCATCGCAGAGCTTCAATGGTTTCTTTGGCTGAGCCATAAGGGATCTATAGCACCAGCAACCTGACTGGCAGGCAAATGGGTAAGGATGAAATGATAAACTATCAGATAAGAATCTGTCAAAATTCAAAACTGCACCGGTCAATAATCCATGTTTTTACCCGAGCACCTGAACAAGGACTGTGAGTTTGAGTTTGAGAGACAGACAGACAGACGGAGACAGAACAAAGACAGAGATCAACAAGGTGTAAGAAAGTGAGGGAGGAGATACCGACGTGATGGAACAGCAGACGGACAGAGATAGATAGAAGACTGTTTTGAAAGCTACATTGAGCAAAAGGACACTCATTACTCTAAAAGGTTATAAATCTAAGATAGGAGAAGGACACACACACACACACACACACACGCACACACACACACACACACACACACACACACACACACACACACACACACACACAAATCACACACATTTGAGAAGGCTGCCTGCACCAGGCCCGCTCCTCTCTCCTCCTCCACTGCTGATGTATTTACCCGGCTGACAAATACATGTGTCGGCTTAATCGATGAATTGAGAAAGATGTGCGTATGAATAATAAATCTATGGTGGCTGTACATTTTTAATTGATTCTTCCCAAGTACAAACAGCATTGAGATTGTGAGGCTCCACACGCTCCCTCCGGGAGCTGGTTTGATTTTCTTTTATCCACTAATGTATTTATTACTATTGAAGCTGGAATGAAACAGGGAGGGAAATGGGATGTGATGAATATTTGACAAGGAGAGCTTGTGACTTGCAATATGTCAGTGAGGTTTCCTGACAGTCAGTTTTATCCTGCTGTGCTTGTTTCACCCGTTCTTTCAGGAGCCACTCTGTGACCCCTGCCTTGTTAAAAAATTTGATTTGCATTCATGTTTTATGATGGCTGCTCGCTTGAGACACTTCCATCAAGTAGATAGATCATCTTTGATAACTATAGAGTCATCACCATCACATCAATCATTTTGACTTCTTTCTTATTGTTTTCCCACTACACAGACCACCTCATATCCTGTATCACATCCCTGTCCATCAAGCCCTCTGTATGACGGCTGAATAAGATAATCAGCTTTCTGATGTGACAACACAATGATTAAGTTTTGGTTATAGATTAGCTTAGAAGAGGTCATAGTTACATCATAAATTATGGTGATGCTTTAAGAAAATGTTGAGTATCGATATGGGGACATAGGTTGTGTTTTACCCCATTGACCCCAACTTCCTAGCACAAACTTTGTCGCTCTATAACAACATCACCTGACTTCCTCTTTGCTCTGGTCATAATTAGGCGACTAAAACTGCAAGAGGGCTTTGTGAACATAAAAGATCATGCCCAGCGAGGTGTCCATGATCAGGATAGTTCTTGATAATGAAACTGCATTGTCTCAGAGAAAAGAAGATACAAGTTTGGCTATCAATTTAGATTTTCAAGCATTTTTCAAATTCGCTTGGAGGACGGAACAAAACAGCCGCACACAGGTAGGCAGGTAACAAAGACGTGCCCAGTGGAATCAATGTGTTACAGTTTGTCAGGCAAACAAAGTTTATCCTAAGGGGGACGCTGGCAGGGTGAACCTATGACAAACTGAACTGAAAGTTTTATTCTCTGTGTGGTAGCTGCTTTAGGACCTTGTGTGCACTGTATGTCATGTGTACTTTGGCTTGGCTGTGTTTTGAGCTTGCTAACATGCTCACTTTGGCATTTAAGGCTTAATGTTTTGCATTTCACAATCAGCACGTTAGCATATCAGTTCAGCGTGTAAACATGCTCACAAACTCACTGTAAGCCACCAAGTTTACCGGGAATAGATTTATATTTAAGCCACTTTCCTACAGCTCTACACAGTGTTTTAGTATCTTTCAGCTTGTTTTGGATTTAGAGCTCTGCAAGTTCAAGGTTTTGGTTGTCTCAGTCAGCTGCTGCCAAAATACACTGCCCACTAACTACAGACTGACTAAGTTAACCACTGGCTGGTACATGTTGCAGAGCGTCCAGCAGCTAAAAAGCCAGATATTTTCCTCCAGAAAAGGGGGAAACACAGCTAATGGAAGAGTGAGACTTTGATTCGTCAAGTGGACACAAACACAACTCCAAATCAATGCTAATGGTGTTGGTTGTCTGCACGGGGGAGTAAACAGACTACTGTTTGTTAAGACTGCCATCAACTGAAAAGGTGATAATATGTCACTGTCGTAGTGTTTCTGCTGCTCCCAATTGGCATCAGTCATAAAGTAATGCTGATTTGATGTTTTGCACCAGCTCAAATGTAAACCAGTGAGAGATTGCAGCATTAGAATATTCTAGATCCTGCAGACGAGCTGTTTTGAATAAACACCACAAGACTTGGGTGGCAAAGTTTGCTCGCAACTTGGCCATCAGTATCAACCTTTATCCACTAACACCCCGGTGCTGCATACAGGCTTATGGCTCTCTGTGAAACCCTTCCAAATGAATAAAACAACAACAGAACTCCCTCACAGATATTGTAAAGCAACAGAGCTGTTTTGTGGGCTGTTTTTTTCATTTCAAAGTGGCCCACACATGCTCAAAGAGGCACATGTTATAAAATGATGCAACACAAACGGCAGAGAGAATTTTTCCTCTGCATATTTACACAAATATGAGAGGTCACGAGGGTCAGATATGTCCAAAAGCACATTTTCGAGGGCCAGGTTGTTCGGGTTAGAGTTACCGATTGCTGTGTCTAATATGCATGGATATAGATTCTCCCATAGCTTCATTTATGTGCAGTTAATTGCTTCCTTGTTGCTGAACAGATGGTCCCGTCACTTTAGTAATTTCCTCCTGAGAGTCAATGTTAATTACAGTCAAGTCAATATGTTTGTCCCCACACTGTGAGACACAAGACCGATAACACTGACAAGGTCAGTCTTCACCTGCCTGTAATGGATTCACAAGCGTCTTCCCCCCTTTCCTCACTTTACTAATTACTGCCAGCCAGCCTACTTTCAGTGCAGCATGAGGAACAGCTGTGGAGGTTTATTTGCCTGCAACACTTTTATATAACGCAATTGCTTGTGTGTTAATGAAGGAGCCCATGAAGTTAAATTGAGACATCAGAAAGAAAGTTGCATTCTTCATTTTGGGCTCCGAGTGGAAGGTCATCTTCGCATCCAGCCACCTGAATTGGGGCAAGAAAAGAGTGCTGATGAAGATATTTTTAGACTTCTGACTCTTGAGTAGTATCCTCATTAACTGAATATCAAGAAGGGTGGTAGCAAATCCCACAGAAAATCCCTAAACTCCTATACCCAGTATTTTAAAGAGAATATTTGATTAAGAGTTGAAGGGCGTAGTTGGTGCTAATTAAAACACATGTACACCATTATGGCATTTCATCCATTCATATATGGGGGAAAACAATAAGTTCAACGCAGAATAAGCTTCCAAAAAGCAGTGAAATAAAACTGTGAATGAGAGTGCTGCAACATACTCTTTCTGCTATTGAGCAGTAAAAGGTTTTCATCACTGGCACAATCCATTACTCTGTAGTGTAATGTATCACTAATTAAACCACATTCAAAGGTCAGTTCACACCATTTACTTAAACACTATTTACCCCCTTTTAGTTTGTGTGTTGTTAACGTCTGCCCTGAGGTCTGTGAACAGTCAATTGGAAATCTGGGTTGTATTTATCACATTTTATCACATTTATCGGTCATTGGAGGCGAGAAACATGCAGCTACTCTATCAGACATACAGCAGAGGAAGACGAGCTACTCATGGAGCTGCTCACAGTGCAATTTCATGATTGCCATTCAGTACTAGTACAAATGTAAATATGTTGAGCTATTCTTCCCTTTGCATTCTCATATAGTCATTCAATGAGATGTACACAGATTACAGTGCAAAGTGGAAGCGTGGCTCTTATCTTGACTTCATTCATTATGTGATAATGCTATCTACTACATAGAGAGGCAACTAATGACTGTAAGTACATTTGATACATGCCCATTGATAGTATGAAAAATTGGGTTTGTCACGATAAAAAAATCTGTGAAACTGCAAGTAAGCAGAAGATAAACTGAAATGCTTTTCAAACTGTACAATGTTCTTTTTTTTCTGTGTACATTCTGCTTTAGGCTTCTCACCCACTTTTAACAAACAAATTCACAATTAATCAAACACCACTCAGTGAACCTGGAGCTTTTGGGACCCCTTGGAGCACGGGTCAGTTGCCCACCTGCATGACGACAGCAGATACCAGTACAGTAATTATAGAAATGTGTGTTTTGTGACTTGGGTTAACCTCCAACTTTTTCTTTATCATTGAGAAAGTAATGATTACACCCAGAACAGAGGACAATGTGAGCAGGAAGGACGGGCCCTGGGCCGGACTGATAAGAGTGCATGATCAATATTATATAATTTAACACTCGCTGTTTGACTTTGCTCGGTAATGTTATCATCGTTCTCGGGCAATACAGGAAAATGCCATCAAAGAATGACATCTCCTTCTGCACACATCCTTGGACGGGCGCTGGGTTCAGATAGACGGACAAAGTCATTGTGAAAGACTTTTTTAACAGTTCCACATCGATGATGAACAGACAGTCACAGCGCTAATGGATTTTCTGACACTGGCTTTGGAAAAAAGTATGATGTGCATAACTGTGATACAAACTACTTTTTGAAAGTATTTTTCTGCTGTTGGGACAGTGTATATTGACCTTGCTCTAACAAAACTAGACAGTCCGTCTCGCCTCACCTATATCTATGTAAATATGTATCGCGTATTAAAATACAACTCCTTAGAAAGAGTGCGTAGTCTGATCAGTTCCTTCTGTATTTATCTCAATTTTATTCCTGTACTACATGAGCAGAGCAGAGCTCCACTGCTCTGCTGAGACTTGTAGCAAAGATATCCAGCACCAGGACTCCATGGTGGCTTAGGATCCTAAACTCCAGACATGTACTGTATGTTCGACCGGGGCCTGTTTACGTGTGCTCCAGCAGCAGCAGCAGCAGCAGCAGCAGAAACACTTCGGCAGGCCTTCAACAGTCTGTGTATTGTCAGCCAGCCGGTTACGAAACACATCAGTCTCGCAGTCAGATTGTTCAACAGATGTGGGGCTGACTGGCTTCCAGCTCCTTTGATGTGACGCTGGAGTTTCTGGATTCCATGTCTGCCTATCTGCGTTTGGCCGACTATGGAGGCCGCAGAGGGTTAGATCTTATTTGCGGCTCTCAGCGTAAACAAGCCGGCCGCGGCGAGCCAAGTCAACCTGACTTCCAAAGATGAGGAGTGTAAGCAACGGGCGGGAGATGGGGCCCAGGTTTTCTTGTAAGCCGCCGTAATCAGTGACACCGAGATGGAATCGGCGCAGATGTGAGATGGAGGTCTTGCGCCATAAACAAAAGGTTGGGGGAAGTTATATCTAATCTCGCCACTGTGTTCTTATTTGTAACATTGCTGGGTAAACAGTTGGCGTCTCAGGAGGGCCTCGGTATCGGGCGGCAGAAGTTCAAAGGCGATGCAGGGGTCATGGGATGGAGGCAGGAGGGGATTTGGTTGGGACAGGGCTCTTGTTGTCCCCAGCTGTCCTGTCCGTGTCCCTCCCGACCCGCGAGCAGCCCCAGGTCAGAAGGCCACCAAGAAGAAAGGAAAGAGAGAGAAGAGGGGGTTCAAATACAGGCTATAGACCGGAGGAGTCTGGAGGAGGGGTGGAGTCTGCATATATGAGAGTGTGTGTTTTGTGACAGCACACACTGTCATCCACTCCCCTCCCCTGTTCTCACACACACAGGGACAGCGTGACCAGACGTCCCTTTGGCCTCTGATATATTTATATGCTCGGAGCAGCCTCTGCTCAGAGAGGGAGACCCGCGAGATGCACCTGAGCAAATATTAACATCCTCCATAAGGAGCCTTTGATGTGCGGAGGCCAGAGCCCGAGGTCGGCACCCCTCAGCGGGCTGGGCTCAGAGCGCGGGGTCTGCAGAGTCAATAGAGGAGTGGGAAGATACTGAGGAGCAGACGGGTCAGACTCTCAGCCAGACATGAAGGCTGTGCAACACAGTTTGGGGTCAGGGAAATCTGCATCCAAAAGATGAGGGTTATTCAAGAGAATTTATGTAAAGGTGTGACTCAGAAAGAAAAACACACTCGGTGACCTATTAAATACATCCAAATGTCAAACATCAAATAAAAGGTGTTGATCGAAGAGCAGACAGTCTCAGTCTCATGACAGTGTTAAGGCGACGGTTAAGATTTTATTTATTATTAGTACAAAGTCCACAGTTAGCGGTGGGAATTCTGTCTGTCGGCCCTCCCTGAACTACTGTCGAAAGTTCATAAAACTCAACAGCGCGACAAAAAAAAAAAAAAAAAAAAAAAAAAATCCACAACTTATTTGAAAGAGGAAAAAAGATTAACTTCCAGAGACTTAAGTGTCTTCGCTGCTAAATCCCTTTTCAAACGTTGGGAAGAGACTTGAGGGAAATAAATATATAAAGTCATCCAAGAACCAGGCTAAGTGGTTTATCTCCTTTCATCTTGCCACCGCTGTATGAGGACTAATCCTGCCTTGTGTCTTCTGTGTGGAGCCGGGGCCCCTCTGAACTACATTAAATAGAATAGATTAGCTCCTCCAAAAAGTCACGAGGTGGCATTTCAGAATCTGCCTTGTTTTTTTTTTGTCTTTTTCTTGGTGCCATAGATAGTGGATGGCACGAGTCGGTATCTTTGTCTTCGGGTGCGTCGCTGACATCTGAACTCTCACCAGAGCGAGGGGAGTTTGCGCCGGCGATAAGGGCGCATTGATTGTCTTTTGGCAACCAGGTTCATTTGAAGCCTGAATGAGTCTTTGTGTGTGTGTTTGTGTGTGAGAACTGTATTTGAGGGTGGCTGTGTTTGTAGCTGTGTGAAGAACTGATAAAACCATTCGACAAACCACACTGTCCTCCATCTATTCATCCCGATGTCCATTCCTACAGGCGAAGGGGACGGTTGAGCGCAGGAAGTGGAGTGTGGGTGTGTAACGCAATTAAGTGACTCCTTCATCTCGTTTGATACGCTCCATTTCATTTGGTCTTACTAATTTGGAAGAAAAATCTGATAAGGCGCAGCCATCATGTGTTTTCACATCAGTAGTGATGGATGACAATGTTTCCACCATGTTTCCTCTTCATCTCCTCACTCAGACTTCTGAGGGCAGCGGTGATTAGATCATCTCCAGCCCTCCACACAATGAGCTATTGTGGGGAGAAGCAGCCATAAATTGGACTTGTCAAAGCGATCTAGTCAGGGCTGGATCAAAGAATTCCCTGAATACTACTACTACCTCTCATTCTGTTGATATCTGCTAATTTTTCCTCTTTCTGTGGGTGTGAGTTTATGGACGGTAGATGTGATGAGACAGTTTATCTGAGGACAAACACTGAGGTAGTCCGAGCTCCGAGCATCACGGCCTGTTTGCTGGATGTGTTTTATTGTACGTGTTTATGAAGTTGTATACCCATACACGAGTGTGTACGCCTGGGATGTCTGACACAGCTAAGGAGGTGTGCGGGAGCCTCTCCAGATGCACCGAGTTGGAGGAAGTATTAACAAGACCGCAGCTATGCCAGATATGCCCAAACCAAACAAGAGGGGCTGGAAAGATGCAGGACGCACACAGAGGACTCCAAAATAAAGGGAACAGGCAGAGAAAAGAGGAAGGTAGACTCAAAGTTCAGCATCATCTCTCTAATCTGGTGCCGGATAGGGTTCAAGTACACGGATTTCAGCGCTTAAAGAAAGCTGTGACCACTTCCAGGAAATCATGAGGCTTTCATTCACTGAATGACAGCCTGTGTTGTTGTTTCCCATGTCTTATTGATTTGGAGGGAGCATTTATCAGCATGTCAGAGTGCAGGCAGTCTAATGTTATTTATAGGCAATCATAAATCAACCTCTTACTCCATCTCTGCACATCTGTGGCACAGCACGTGCCCAACAGCCTCAAGGTTTGTGAGACATAAAGCAGTGATGTGCAGTGAAAGCATGTGACAGTCACAGCCACGTCTGCCGGCATGTGAAATGTGGCTGTGCATTAGGAACTGAAATCTCAGACATCACACATGTTGCAGATACATAGCTGTTATTGTGTCACAAAGACATCACTTAGGCCGAACCCTTTGCTGCTTATTATCTCATCTCATCTCTCTGGTTGAAATACACCATGAACACCAGACTGGTCACCTTCAGTTATTTCTGATCATTTATTGCCATATTTTTAAGTTGTTATCTGATTGCATTCTCATTAAAGATCTTATTTGTGAGAGAGGTTGATTTTATAGTCTAATCCATATTAGATTAGAGGATTTATATGTTAACAAAAATACACATATATAAACACAATTTCATATACTGATTGGGGAACATATATATATATATATATATATATATATATATATATATATATATATATATATATGTATATATGTATATATGTATATATATTGACACTACGGGGTGGCTGTAGCTCAGCGGGTAGAGCAGGCTAGTGACTAGTGATCAGAATGTCGCTGGTTCGAATCCCGGCTCCCCTGGGACGGAACTGAGCTGCATTTCAAAGTATTCAGTTGAAGTATTACAGTATATTGGCACTGAAAGCTTAACAAGCACTTAAAGCTGCTTTAAGCCCACCATCCAATGCCTTGGTATAACAACAAGCCAACTATCCCCAGTCAACCATTTAAAATGCACTTTTTTTTTTTGGGTGTATGAATATAAAGTAGGACCACATGCTTTTTCTGCAGTCTATGATTAAAACAGCCTTTAATACTTTGTGAAAAACAGTGACTACTGTTGGAGGAAATGAGAAACCGTTTACTGATTTCAGATCTCCTCATATGTGCAAGAACAAACAAATAAAACAGCACGGTCGACATGGTGGCGATGAAGAGGGTCTATGTGTAATGTAATGTGTAATGTTGAAATCTAAACGTGAAAAACCTCCCTAAGGCGGCTGTAAGACCATCAAAGCTGCAGTCGCGCTTTATTACATACAGTAAGCAGTACTGGGACTCGCCTGCTGTTCTATTTTGGTGTGCGTAAACAGGGGCCAGTAGTGGACCTCTATCTGTCAGCAGAAACACATTTGCGGGAGCATCAAATGAGGGCCAGAGCTTGAGAGCAGAACGCCTTATTTAATAATTAATCAAGGTGCAGTTCAAGGCACACAATCTGATGAAAGCGCCGTCTGTCAGGCAAAATTAAGCCCCTCTATCATTCCATTATTGTTGTTGGTTTAGGCTGATCTCTCTTTCATTCCTAAGCCTCCCCCCTCCCTCCTTCCTTCCATCCTTCTTGCCCCCACTCCCCTCTTCTTATCATAAGTTTGAGGTTGTCAATGTGTCAATTAAAACAGGCTGCGGCATGTTGTTTCATCGCATGGGACGTTTGATGTCCTGATATAAAAAGTGCTTTGAAATCTGTTTATTTTGCCTTCGCGTCGCTCTTTCTTCGGCACTCTTCTTCTCGCTGGCTGGTATGCTGTGGGCTCCTCTTATCTTTTGTGGCTGTGAATTAAAGTGCAGGGGAAAACGCAACAAAGGTATGCAAGAGTGCCGGTGATGTCACATGTGGATGATGAGGAGTTGAAAGTGCAGAGAGCTCCTCGAGGGCTCGCAGACAAGGCTGTTAATCAAGACAGGAACATGCTCTTCATACACAGGGACCAGGTGGGGGGTCAGGTATGAACACAAAGAAGAACTTCTGAAAGATGAGTATCAGTCAACTCAAAAAGGGTTTTAACTACTTACTTTTTAGCTTCAGTCAAATATTTCATGTTGGCTTTTCATGAGCAGTCAAACATGTTGCTCCCGACTTGTGCAGTACTGCAGCTCGGTCAGCGGCCTGAAGCTTCAGCGTTCACCCCTCCAGCATCTGTTCTGCACGTGAAGGACTCCACGGTCGACATGGCAGGAATACATGTACAGCGTCCCGCGAGACTTTCAAAATAAAGCTTATTACATTACAACATGTTCTCGGTCCTAGTTTGTCAAATACAGCAGCTTGGTCAGTTGCCCTAAGCTTTAAACTTGTGATGTGACACTATCAATGTACGTAAACGAACTTACTTAACTCTAACAAATCAATCCTGACTCAATCAAGACACGAACTCTGGGCTCCAGAAGTTAAGTCTGACCGTCCCACTCATCCCCTCCTCTGAGGGCTGCTTCAAAAATTCACTCTAAAGGTGTAACTACAGCGTCGAACTTTAATGTGTTAATGTGGCACTGACCAGGCTGCTTTGTTTGAAACGCTGAGAGTGAGAACAGGCCGGTTTTAGTTTAAGATATACTACTGCAGTGAAAGTAAAAGTTACCCTAATGAAAAGCACTTGAGTAAAGTATCTGATATCAAATGTTCTTAAGTAGCAGAAGTAAATATGTGGCAATAAATGTACTGTGGGTTACTGTAAATGTAAAATTACTACTTATTAATAGATACATTTACACACTTTCTATACTGTATGCTATGGTTTGACTATTGGACTATCGGCCTGTTGGATTATCTGATTTGATGTTCAGCATCTTTCTGATTATCAGGATCAGTGTTTTTTTTGTAAATAAAATACATACATACATAATTTAACAAAGCGTTGCTATGGCTCTAAAGCAGGATGTAATCTGTGATGCACAGTGCCTGAGTAAATGTACTTAGTTACATTCCATCTCTGCTTGCCACACATTGTGATTGCTTGATAAAGACTCGGCACATCGTGGCGATGTCTTATGATGTCATGTAGGAACAAGTATGCTGCTGGTGCTTGAGGCATGCTTTACTGCAGTGAGCACATCTTAATAACCCTTACCTCAAACACACTGCCTTATTGTCTGACCCTACACGTCTCTGCCCTATTGGACCCCGTTCTCAGATCTGAAGTCACTGTGTAAACTGTTGGCATAAGTGAAACAGACACAGGATGTGAAAAAAACAAAACAAAACAAAGGATTTTCCCTTAAAGAGACGAGCGCTCGCCTTCCATCACCACCATCCATTAACATCAACTCTTGGCTCTGAACTTTAAAAGCCTTAATCAAATAAGTCTTTCATCGTCAGGTGTATAAACCTCCACCTTCTGCATTCCAAAATGCTAACCCTTTGCGTGTGTCCGGGTGTGAGTCTGTGCACGCGCTCATTGTTCACAGTATGCATATCTATCATATCCATATGCCCATACTGTACATTCCACGCTCCCCGCACAAAGAGCTCAAAGGCACATTCGACTCCAGCAACAGAAAACACAGGCAGAACTGACGGGAACATTGTGTGCAACACTCAGTCTGCCCTTCACACCTGTGCAGCAGTGTTCCTTCAGCAAGGAACATTACCGAGTATGACTGAAAATTAAAAGGAGGAAATAAGCAGGTAAGTCTACACAGTTTTGGTGCTTCAGCAGGTGTTGATGTGAAACCATAGTACAGAGCTACCTTAAACATATACATAGTACATTATTGCACTGATATCCAGGCTCCAAAATGTTCTTCCTCTATCAGCTGACCCTTGAAATCTGAAAAGCTGCGTTGAAGCCGTGTTTAAATCTTGTGTAGCTCATGATATAAGTTCTCCTCTAAGCAGGAGAATACTACATTACCTTTTAAGCTGCACTGATTCACATTTTTTTGACCTCTTGGGGGCAGTGAAACATCCTGTAAACACAACATTGATTAACTTTGTGTGTCTGCCATTCTTCTAGACAAGGCTGATGAGAGTGATCACACTGAGACAAGGAGTGAGTTTGTGGTGCACTAAAACCAAGACAATGAGCTAAATGATGTGCAAATGCTCCGTGATCTGAGGGGAACTGCAGAGTTGGGTGATAATCCTCTGTTGGTTTGTCACTATCTGCGATATACATTTTACATTGTAAACAGTCTTATATAGTCATTACATCCATTGTTAATATAAAGCTAAAGAGCAGCTTTAAAATATCAGCTAGAATGGAGCTCAGCATACCTCTGCCAAGGCCCAACTGTCTCCTTCAGTCAATCAAGCTTAATCCAATGTCGGACTCAAAAGAATTTTGAACCACCTGTACCGTCGTTTCAGCCCGTCATTAGAAAATGACTATATAGGTCGATCTTGAAAGCAGCTTCCTGTTAGGCGGCAGACTCTTGCAGCGGCAGAAATCATTATGGCTGCAAAGAAGGAAGTTAGGAGAAGTAACTTCAATCAACAGATCGCTGTTTGAGTCCAAAATGACGCCATAGGCCAGTGGTGAGTTCTTACTAACGTGAAGTCAATATCACGTCACGTAAGTTACCGATGTAACGTAGGTAATTTCAACCCAAACCACAATTTGTTCCTAAAGCAAAGTATTTTTTTCTTCCCTAAACCAAACTGTGGTGGTACAACAAAAGTCCAGTACGCCTGTTGCAGGTGTGCTGCTACGGTCACATGTCACATAGGCGATCGACCTATTCAGTCATTTGGATATGAAGCTGACCAGATCCAGGATGCACATCAAACTGTACTCACCAGTAGATGCCAGGAACCTGAATTTTTTTTAAAAAATCCAGATCCATGCGTTATTCCCTAAGAAATTAATAACGGCCTCACAATCTCACAATGTAAAAGAAGAGAAGACAAAAGCTCCTGGATCTGTCCCTTTATCTGGATCCGCACCTAAAGTTAATGGGGTCTGTTCCGGACCGTTTGTAGAAATCGCTCAGTAGCGTT
This sequence comes from Diplodus puntazzo, assembly GCA_963678695.2. NCBI lineage: Eukaryota > Metazoa > Chordata > Actinopteri > Spariformes > Sparidae > Diplodus > Diplodus puntazzo. Next base: position 30,344,901 of record OZ023156.1, read on the forward strand.
TGTGTAATCGTGCAAACTAACGCACCAACAAAGCACACACACACACATGGACAGGGGTGAACGCATAACCTCCCTGGCAGAGCTGGAGAGCACAGCTGAAGAGCTGGTGTGCGCTCTCGGATCTCAGGGTAGAAAGTTGAAATGAATGTTGCTGTATTTTGTGCAAAAGTTCTCCATTATCTATTTTTCCATTTAAAATGCACCCCATCTGGGTCTTTTATGATTGTCAGTCACCTTGTTTTCCCACGTATGTGAGTGCCGGGGCAGGGGAACACTGTTTACAGTAAGGTAATGAGAGCAGACCTCACATATCTGTTGCAGCTCTTTTTTTTGAAAACTAGGCTAATTCATTCTGTTTATTCCAAAATCCACTCAATAATTTATATTAAAGTTCACTTTAGGTTCATTTTTGTCAGTTTGTACTGTCACTAGCAGCTCCACCGGTCTTTCCTGTCTCTGCAGGTTGTGAGCGGTACGCAGGAACGTGGGGGGATTGGTGTTGAACAGACAGTGTGGGCCTGACCGTGTGACTGTGCTTCTCCTTTTCAACTGCCCGCATGATGTTTTGTGGGAACTTCACTTTACAGAGTCATCAAAGGCCTTGTTTAAAAAAGAAAATCAGATTAGATGTAAAGGGCCTTCAGAGCGGGCCTGTGATCTGTGAGCAGGATTCATGATTCACACGTGTAGGTTTCAACTAAGAGGGCCACGACTGCTTATTATAGCTGGACCGAGAGCAGCAGCTATTTTAAACTGACAACGTAACTCTTATTCTTTAGCATAAACAATGGTTTCAATCTTGAGGAGGAAATTTGATAGGCACAGTGTTGGAAAGGTGAGAGCTCATATCTTCTCATTTCAAGGCAAAGGTGTGTGTGTGTGCGTGTGTGAGTAGATAAAAAAGCTGATTTCATTCCACAGTTATTGGCACATAATTGGGTTTCATTTCTCAGATAAGGTTATATCTAAATAACACAGCGTATTATCTCTCTGTTTGCGTCTGCCTATGAAGAAATACAATTAGACCTCTGGGTGAAATGCTAAGATTTCTAATATAGAAATTCCCAAATGGCTTCATTATGGACAGCCCAGAGAGAATTTACATTTCAATGGAGTCGTAGTATGATGTTGTATACATGCATTCACATGAATTATAGATTATCTTAGCAATGGAAGAAACAGCCCCTGAATGATATAATTGCTTAAAAACCATGAAAAATGCACTTCTCAGCTGAAACAGAGCATCTACGGACGTTATAACACTCCAAATCATGCTTCTTGTTTCTGCATAAATCTCAATTATCAAAATTAATTGATCGAATGTGGGTTTTCACCGCTAAATTATAAGCAATCAGACAAAAATCAAGTCAAAGAACAAATTATTTTTTGCAAGATGCAGCGCGGGGGACGGATGTAGCATCAGATGTGTTTTTCATGCAGCCATAGTCTTGCCTTGCTGATAATGTTAAGGTGTGTGTGTCTGTGTGTGTGTGTCTGTTGAAGAAGGTGGACTGGTTAGGCCTGAGGCCCCGGGCCTTTTGTTAAGTAGAGGGGATGGTAATTAGGACGGACTTCGTCTGGGGCCAATGGTATAATTCTGTGGTGCTGTTAACAGCCTCACTAAAGATCAAATGCAGTGCAAACAGATCAAAGCGAGTGGCGGACCGGTTTTAAAAGGGAAGCTACAGCCTAAATTAATCAGGGCTTTCATTCTCCTCAGTCAGGTGGCTGAGAGGAGACAGGTATGTGAACGGCATGAAGGCAACACCTGGTCAGTGTCCAGGGGCGCAGCGTCAATTAAGCTGTAGCCGAGGAGGGAATGTGTGTCAGTGCTCACACCTGCTTTGTTCCCTTGAATGAAGACACCTGCAGCAACCCTTCGCCTTCTTTGTATGCCTGATTTAAAGGATAATTATGTTTTTTTTTTACAACTTTGGTTTTATTTTTACTCAGTTCTGCTCTTGACTTACACTGGGGTTGGACGATATTAACAAAACATTCTGAAATTCTCTTAAGCTCGGGGCCGATTCACAATTGAATCAAGATCAAACATGATTGAAACTTCATATTTAAAGGACTCACTCTAAAATACTCCAAGCACCACCCGCAAGATGATGTGCATAATCTAAAACTACGGGCTGTTCCACTCTGCTGTGGACTGTGAGTGCTCCTGCTTTTGTTTGTGTTTTAAAGAGACACCAAAGCATCTCCAGGCTGGCTCGCCAACTTCCGTGTTTCACATCTTGTTTAAGGAAAAAAAAAAAAAACATCATAATGTTAATCAGAGGTAAAACTAAAGGGGATTGATAAAAATCCCTCCATTGTGCATAACTGAGGTAAGAACAGTAGGTCAAAGTCCAACCATGAAGTGGAGCTCTAAAGTGGATGGTAATTTGACCTTTACCTTTATTTTGTCCTCTGGTTTGACTGCTTGTGTTTCTCAACTTGTCCGACTTGTTTTTAGCAATTCTGTTTTCCCAGATCTCAGCAATTAACTTCATGAGCACAATGTTTTCATTAAAGATAGGAATGAGGACCAAACCTATGAAAATAAGAACTGCGTTGTGATTGGAATTGAATAAATGGAATTACTTTTAAAAGGACTGGTCAGCCCCAAAGCAAAAAGACAGCAAAAAAAGTCTTCCTCTTACCTGTAGTGATATATATCGCTCTAGATTGTTTTAGTGTGAGTTGCAGAGTTCTGGAAATACTGGCTGTAGATAGGTCTGCCTTCTCTACATCAGAATGGAACTGTAAATTGTTATGGCATCCTCCCTGGCTTATAAGCTCACTTAGTTAGCCAGCCTCTTGTCCCTGTAGCTGTGAAGGTCCCCTGTAAACATGTTTTACCACAATATTTTGTTTCTGACATGTCTTTACTATAAAACAGCTCAATCAAAGAGTTAAACAGATTTAATCTACTCTTTCTCCCTAAATTTTTTTTACAGAATTGATAAATGTGAAAATATTTTTTGCTTTTCAAATTCAATTGCTGGACGTGGAGACACAATCTCTGCCTTGCCATTAAAAAGTCCATTCTAAGTATACAGTATGTGCACTGGACCTCCACGTTACATCCAGTGTGAGCTGCACACTGTTGAACTCTGTGAGGCGATAAAATCTTGCTTGTATTTACTCATCCTAAAATCTGATTTAAAGCTGCAGAAAGCATTATTTTCTTATAACACTTATGTTAGTAAGTTATTTAGCTCGGTCTTAGCTTTGCCCCCCCCCGCAGTGAAAGACTACAGAAATATTCTGGTATCCCTGCCCACTTTATTCAATCAGAACATGTATCACGCACATCACATCACAAACATCTTGGAGAGGAGAAGGACTTTAAGAATTTAAGATTTTAAGAAATTTGGAATCAACTTTCTTTCTATCGATTTTTTTTTTCAATTCATCTTTCAAAACCTCTGGAATTTGTGACAGCCGCTCTACAGTGACATGGTTTCCTCTGTGTGTATTTTTTGGAATGTTTTTGTGTTGAGTGTGCACACTATAGGTTACTATTGAATATGACAAAATGACACGAGAACTTGCTTTATTTCGTTTGTTTATTTATCAGTCTGTTATGCATCACAGTTTTATGGTGACAACAGCCGCTGCATGTTTGTACAGCTTGTTTAATGTCTTAGTGTAACTGTGTCATGTCCTGAGGTTTCTGTTTGTTTGTTTTTGCCAGCAAAATTCCTATCAACTTAATCAAAATGCTAATAAATGACCGAGTCTTGAGTCATTATTCTGTATCTTTGAATTCTAAACTTCCCTTTAAGGTTAAACGTTTCCACCCTGAAACTAAGCTCTCCCCTTGAACATTTCCCTATGATGTCACGCTTGATCGGTTCCCATAGATGATGTCAGTGTTTACTCTGTGTTTACTCGGCTCCTGCCTGAGAGATATCACACCAGGCTACCACGTGGACTTGGGCCTGATGAGTGGATTCCACAGTCGGCGCGCCAGGGCCTCATTTAAGGCTAATCTGTTTGGCCGCAGAAAACAATGACGATGTCATCCGTAATTTGGCCCCTTGTGTGAAGTATGGCAAGGGGAGCTGGCTTTCATCTCTGAATTCCATTCCCTTTTCCCTTTTCGCCGCAAATTTTTGACTGCGTCTCTACAAAATTCCTGGAGATTCCCTCTTGAGATTACTGAAATTCTGTTGCTGCGGCAAGAATTCCAGCCCCGTGTGTCCTCTTCTTGAACGCTCCGTGTTGCTGCAAGATGACAAACAACTTATGTGAAGTGACTAATGGCTGCCATGCATTATGAAGGCCTGTAAAGATTAAGCCCAGTGCTAAGTGGAATCAGAGGGCTGTTGGGAGGTAATTACATGCCGGCCGTACGAACACTGCGTTTCTTTGGGATGCAGCCAAACCTGCTTTAGTTTTCCTCTTTGAACTGAGTTAACCCCCGGCTGTAACCTGAAGGGGGATACACAGTGTGTGATCCCTGCATTCATTTTTTTAATATCTACGAGATTATCCCATGGATTGTGAATTTGAATGAGTTTCTTGCTTCTCCTTTCATATCGGATGCCAGGACCAACAGAAAGCCTGACTTCTTGACCATGCATGGAGATAATGAGATCCAGCGGAGTTCTGCAACAAATACCACCCAGAACCTCCTGATCTCCCGTCCTCTTTTCATATCTATCACCTCCCTCCCGCTCTCTTCCTGGGTGGGAGCTCGTTCGAACGCTGATCTGACATCAACCTCCTTCTGTCACTAACCTCAACTGTTGCGTGATGAATTATAAAGCCGGTGCGGGTGCAGTCGAACTGTTTTGTGTAACTAACATCCCCCGGAGTCTGCCGGGTGTAGTGATAGATGAATGGGAGGAGACTGCTGACAGAAGGTGTGTATTTGGTGCCACCTCCAATCTGTCTGTATGAATGGTAATTAGGCTGAAGGGTTTGGTGTTAATACCCAGAGAAAAGAGGGTATGTCTGCACTACCTGCAGACACTTTGAGTGTGCCACTCTAATAGCGCAGTAAGATGTTTCCTAATCACTCCATGCGTGTGCACAAGCTCAGTGCTGCATTCTGAGGACAAACAGATTGGGCTGAATAAATTACACCATTCATTAACAGCTGCCCAGTCTGGGAACTTGATAAATGACAAGATAGAGCGAGCGGTTGTACGGAGGAGCTGGGCTAATTAACAACTAATTAGGCATTCAGAGGCTGAATCAGAATGGGATCGGGGCTGCGGTTGGTTGGAGGAGCTGTAGCTCCGCAGCTCCTGCAGTCGGCAGCACACAGTTCAGAGCCGGAGTTGAGGGTTTGCGAGGGCCAGGATAATCATAGCTCCGTAGCCCTGTGAACAACTTCAAAGTGGAGTGAGCAGCATGCAGGGTGCATATCAAGTGAACGGTGCAGAATGGGAGCTACATGGGGTGTTGTGGAGACCAGCTAAAAGCGCCCGGATAGTAGAAAGAGTTGGGTTGTGTCTGTTTTCCTGCAAGTGCACTTTAATAAGCAATTGGCCCGTTGTAGGGGAAGTGTTTGCCACGCATAAATCGAGGTCCTTCTTGTTAAACTAGCTTGTGCTGAAGGAAGGGTGATGCTCTGCAGTGTGGGACGGCATTTGTTTTCCCTCTCCCCTCTCCCCTTCTGTTTCTGTTTAAGGTTTCTATTTCTCCATGCAAATGAGAGAAGCCACATTGATTTGGCCTCCAGTTTCATGTTACTATGGCAACAATATAAAAACTACAAAGTGCTTAAAGCGCAGCACTTTTATCCCTGCGTCCCTCTGATCATCACAGGAAATTAGCATACCGGGAAACAGGAGAGCTCACAGAGGAAAGCAATTGTGCATTTGGAAGGCCACGCTGGCTGCCTGAACAAAAACCGAGGGTTTTTTTTTTCGGGGGACTTGGCGAAAGACTGGGAAAAAACAGAAAAAAATGAGGAAATAATCATGTGCAGAATATAGAGGAGAAGATCAGGAAGAAGTTTCGTGACATCTCATTCGCAGTTCTCACTGTCGACATACATGTGAAAGCAAGCGCACATACTAGTTCCATATTCTGCCCCCCCCCATCTTTCATGCAAACATAAAAAACAAACATACGTGCGCATTCTTCCTCATTTCATCATCAGCAGAGTGCTGCGGGAGAGCGAGGCGGCCCGCCTCCCACCGCCGATGTAAATGAGTGAGCATGTGTGATGTTGACGGTGTGTGCAAAGAGTGTGTTTGTGTGAAAAAGAAAAGCAGGATAGGAGGGGTGGGCACAGGGGCCAGAGCACCAAAGGAGATTTGAAGGCCAACATCAAACGCTGCATCAGCTCATTAATGCATGTAGGGGTGACCCCGACCCAGCACGGAACAACACAAACACATCAAAAACGCCTTCCAAAGCCCCCATCTTGACCGTCATCACTCCGAGCCATAGGAAGGCTGTGAAATCCGCCCACCAGCCCCCTAGATTTGAATTGTTTCCTTGTTTATCATGTCTCACTGAGCCGCGGAGACGGACAAAGGCTACAGATTGAGTTTGGACGGCGTGGCATGGGGCTGACAAAATTAGATTCACACCAACACTGGCGTGTAATGGGTGTACTTTCGCCATGCATGAGAGCAAGCCCAGACTACTTTTCTGAAAGGGAAGGAAACAAAAAAAAATTGCCTTTTCTCACACCGGTATCTGAGCCATTACTTTGGTCAGATATCAATATTGTTTTCCAATTTTGCCTGCTGCACGAGGTGGTTAGCCACAGATGAAAAACGTTACGCTTCAAACTGTCTCACTCGCTGAATCTGTCTGCCTGAAGGCTACCCAGCATGCAATTCTGAAACAAAGAGGCCTCTTTTTGATTTCTACACAGCGTGACCTTTTTTGATTGGGTGAGATTGGTTGGCATGGAAATCAATACTGCGTTGTGCATTTGATGCAGCCTTATCTCTTCTCCACACTGTCTGCAGGTAGAGGCAAGGGACGTTTGTGTTTGTGTGTTTGTGTCTGTGGGTATATGTGCGCTTAGCACTAACGCTCTCTCACAGCGTTTGGAACATAACAATAGTTCCTCCTCATGAAGTCAATTACTTTTGTGTGCCAGACGACAAAGAAGGGAAAACAGTTTGAAATGATTCTGAGGAGACTAAAAAGGAAAAACAAAGCCTACAGGACTGTTGTTCATTCTGTGACTCTGGAAGCATGTTCATATGTTCACATTTTACAAAAAAAAAACCATTTTCCTCTCCTTCGTGATTACTCCATTATCCCAGTCGCCGGAATAAATGTTGGTAAGTTCTTTAGGTTAAATTTTATTTCATATTGCCACAATGCTGTTCGTATGATCAGGTTATGTTTAGCCACAGACGCATTAGGAAAAGATCACGTTTTTGACCTGTTTTCATCCCCACAAACACAAATGGAGGTTCAAGGAAAAAACAAAATTTGTTTTTTATTACCACAAACATGGCTGAATATCGTCCTGAAAAATTCAAACCAAATCACCTACAAAGGTTGAAACACAGTCTTAACCTGTGGTCACTTTCTTGGCAGCCTTCTTGTCTGTAACTCCTTATCCTCCTGATATGAAAGTCAGGTCATAAACGTTTAATATGAATGTGATACGACAACTACAAGCTTGTAAAAACGTCAGTATGGTATGTAGGCCTATGACACGAACAAATGGGGCTGAATCAGTGGCTTGAGGAAACATTTTATCCTGGCGACTGGGCTGTACTCCAGCTTTAGGAGACTGTTCCAGACCTTCACATCTCTACTAACATCTCAGCATTGTTCTGCAATTCAAATAGTCCTGGTGTTGTCCCCGTTTATGGCTGAAAACGATGTTTGCAGGATTTTGTGGGACCAACTCGCTACTGATAAGTGAGGGCGAAACAACACACCACCCCCTGCCAGACAGAAACTGACTGACTGAAACATGATGCCGGGCTGAATAAATGAAGAGGAGGGATACGGCAACTCAGTCTGATTATCAGTTTTAGGTTATTCACTATTCAGCAGCTGGTTTCTGAACCCAGCATGCATTTCAAACCACAACTGATTTCAAAACTAAACAGATGTATCTCCAAATCATTTCCACGTGTCATAACTTTTAGAACTGCCTGCATATCTGCAGACGTACAGTACGGTGAGTTCAAATAACTGAAAGCACGGACAACAAATCTGTTTTCTTTGTCCTTGAAAGTAAGCATTCATACATACAGTCTTTCATCTGCAGACAAATATAGCTTCACAGTGTTGTATCTCTTCTTTGTGTTAAGATGCCATACGAACATTAAAGAACATCTCAGAAGACGCTCGGTACCGTGGGTGATTATAAGCCCAACCTCACAGTCAAGTCAGAGCTCTGTCGGCTGAGCTGAGCAGCGTGTGACGGACAGCAATCAAAGGTGATCGGGTAGGACTTTGTCCCAGTTGACTGTTCTCTCTGTCGTGGCAACATGCTTTTTTGCCTCTAAATCCCCTGGTTGCAGCGGCGAGTCGGAGAGATCACATCGGGTCAGTCCAACCACGGACAAAGCCAAAGGACCCGGAAAGAAATTGAACTTCACTGGAGCTCACCACCGACTGAATCCTAAATCCCCCAGAAGACAAAAACATCCCAGCCTTCCTTTCTTCTTATATGTGCTCGTCAAGAAGGTTCAAACTCGGTGACAAACTTTTTTCTTGTCTTCAAACTGTGCCTTCAAGTGCATCGGGACTATAGAATCCTGCTAGGATGCGTTTCAGAGTCGCCATTACGTGATTTTTTTTGTTCCCTCTGGGATATCTACTAAAAACCCATTTAATAAAAAGCAATCTACAGTCTTTTAGAAGATTTTTCAAAGACATTTCTTGAAAGGAATTCAGCCGCAGATAGGCTGGTGCTCATTGTTGCAGTTCAAAGCTTAACTGTAATTTTCATATAGTAATTTGACAGTATAATATGTATCAGTTCAGGGTGTTGGGTAGTAGCTCTCATGAAAGGACTCCTGCAAATCAGTATCACCATAATCTACTAAAAACTTCCATCTACATAACAAAACATGATACATAAGGATAAGAGCCATGTTTTGGCAAGATCCTGCCTGAATCCAGCCTACGGGGCTACTTTAACAGCCTCAACACTCTTTTTGTGCATATCAATAGCCACAGCAACCAGCTGTTTCTCACTGTGCACCTCCAAAAGGCGCATCTGAAACCATTTAAATCAAAAGCAGTCACAGTTTCCACAGTGCATTATAGGCATTCCAGCATGGCCTTTCACTCCATGCTGCGTAGCCTCGCTCGGCAGGGGAGCGCAGTATAAAGTGGGCACACAGCAACACAAATATGTGGCCCACTGCGTGTTCCCCTCAGGAACACTAAAGGAGGGAGAGACAGAGGGAAACAGAGAGAGAGAGAGAGAGAGAGAGGGAAGAAGCTGAACAACCTCTCAGTTTCTTTGCTCCGGCTGCTCGGGTTAAACCTTTTCCCCGCCTCAGATAAGAACCTTTCTTCTTCTTTGAATGCTTTGTCTTCTGGCCAGATCAGGGGGAAAGGGGAGAAGAAAGAGGAGAGCCGTCTTACTGGCACACCCCTGCGGTGGGTGCTCACACAAAAGGGACAGACGGAGATGACAATGGCTGACGCTAGCCTACGGAGGCGAGCTTCATTTACAACACTACGAGGCATTTAAACACATGTGTAAAGAGATTTTAAAGCCCTGTTAAAGCATATTTTCATCGCAGCGCTGAATCAAACGACCTCCTGTAGTGTCAAGTTGTGTTGTTCCTTTTCGGGCCCACTGATGATCTACACACAGCCCCGCAGCAGCGTCGAACCAGGACCAAGCCACCAAACCAGAGCTAAGCGCCGAGGAAATGTGGGGCTTTTTATGGGACTATACAATGTAATCCATTTCCATACATTGCCAAGTTTGGCTAGATTCTGCATCCGGACACACTGGAGTACATTTGCGCTTAAACCCTGTGATTTACCGCAGGCTCAAAGAGAAGCTGTGCGTGGATCATCATCAATTTGTAAAAGGTGTTTATAAAGAACACGTATGTTGAAGACAGGCTGTTGCTGTGCTAATGCTATACGCATTGAAACACTACTGTCTCGCCAGACAATAAAAAAGCGGTAGAGGATAATAATTCTTCTTGTCAGCTTCCAGTGAAACATCAGTTCACCTCATGATCCACGTTTCATCAAGCAGGTCATCAGTGACTGTGGCTGGAGCGGACAGGTTCAAACCATCGCTGTGTTCTTCTGATGAGGACGACCAGCAGGAACTAGTACAGCAGACACAACACACGCAAGGCTTTTAAATTCATCCCTGTCATGTGATTGCAAACACTCAGGGGCGCCGCCAGGGGGGGAAAGGTTAGGACGATTCCAAGGGCCCGGCACTGACAGGGGCCCTTTGAGACATGGGCAACTTATACAAGGGCCCAACTAGATTTTTTTTCATGGGGCCCAAAATCCCTGGCGGCGGCCCTGCAAACACAGCATTTTGTTTTCTGTGTATGTTTAGCCGCTACCTCGCCCGCTGACAGCAGCACAGCAAGAAACCTACCGCGAACTGCAAATTCATAGCTGGAAGGACGCTATCAGATGTCCACTGAATTTGATAGATTCACTGAAATCAACAATCTCCTAAGAGCTTTACTGATCATTTGTGAAATTATTTGAAAATCAAATATAGTTAGCGAGAGGAAGGCCACATGGAGCCTTCAAAGAGGCTAACACAGCAGACATACGTTGACACTGGAGGACCACACCAACACCACAAGCCTACATGGTTCATTTCAAAAGCTACACAAGTGTATTTATTTTGGCTGGCCTTTACATGATTGCGGACGCCTACTGATTGTGGGTGTCTAAGTCCAGCTCTCTGTTATTCCAACCCAAAGCGCTTTACTATTGAGGATCTGATATCTCCCTAACTGTTGATTAAATATATAACTTACATGTTGAAATAACAGGCGAGGCAGGCATTAATCTGACACGCCATAATTTTCATCTGCTCCTTGACTCAAAAACGGGTTCTGGTACAAAAATATTAAAGGGACATTCCGGTGTAAGTTTAATCCATGGTCAAACACACCGTGACACTGAGTAAGACCCCCCCCCCCCAAGAGATCAAGTTTGCAGACGGCTAGCTTACATAGTTTTAGCAACCTCAGAAAAAGACCGCATGATAATAATATATTGCAGTATATGTCTCCAACAAGAAACCGCCATCAAAAAGCCACAAATAATGCTCCATGAATTAAATTTACACTGGAATATCCCTTTAAGTTTCTGCGAGAGAAAGGAAAACATGATGCGTTTTGGGAAAGGTTGTGTTTTGTGAAAAGTCTGACGTTCGGGGTGTGACCGCATCACCCTGTTAATGAACTGCAGAAAACACTTCCAATTGAACGGCGGTGTGCGACTGGATGTTCCTACCTCGTAAACAACCTCTGACAGAGCACTGCGGCTTGCACAGAGCACTTTAACCAGACAACGGACACGTTTAATTTGGGCCCCGTTATCAAGTTACTCGGGGAATGAGCATTAATTGGCGACAGCTGGTTCGACCTGCCACTGCTGCCGTTTGTCATTTTAACTGGTGAAAGTGATGCTCGGTGACGGAGGCTTCGAGCCTGCAGGAGCGCTTTGTAAGCTGCTCTTTGCTAATGATAAGAGTCGAGTTAACCTCACTGTCAGAACTCTGAGGCAATCACCAGGACGCCCAAATCATTGTTTTAACAGTCACACACCACAATTTCTCACTTGGATATGCACTAAAATAATGCACTGTATGACCAGAAGAGAGTAGCGCTGTAGCATTAGCACGAAACACAGTTGAATACAATAAAGACAGAATCACCTTCATTTTAGCTGGTAATGATCCTTTTGAATATTCCTTGACGGTCCATGATGCCAGTCGATTGGATTGGATCTAAACATAGACAAAAAAGTACCGCGAGTTACATTTGTACCTTCTGGACCATGTTTTATAAACTCTAATACAGCATATTAATTCATTTTCGGGAGGACATCTTCAATGCACACTGTCTTTACATAGAACATTTTTGCATTTGTTCATGCTGAAGCCATGAAAAAAGAGATTTACCTGTCATCCAGGCAAAGGAAAAAATTGCTCCTTTGTTCCTTTAACTGACTAAAGATTCTCTAATGAGAAGTTAATTTGTCAGTAGAGGAGGGAAAACAGTTTAACTAAACATATTATATAGAGACACGGCGGTAAAATAGGCTGTCATTGGGATAAATGATCACAGTTGCATCTCCATTTTCTAATGTTTGATCAGAGCACACAGAGGACGTGTTGAGTATTGACCCAAACAATATAAAAAAAAACCTCATGTCATTGCCACGGAGAATACTAGATTTTGCTGCTTATATTCTAATCCTCGCTAAATTGCCGTGGTGTACATGAATGGTGGATATATCCTTTGTGCCAAGGAACTGAAGGAGAAATGTTATCTGAGATACGGGACAGCCGTCGACAGTAAACGAGAACAAGCACAGAGTGAGAGGTCATCCCCGCCCGTGCCCTCCCGAACAACTGCATTACCTCTCCGGAGCCTTTGGCCAAGTTTAGGCCACCAGATGACTCCAGTTGTTGCCTCCCCCGGTGCAAAGGCATCCCGTCCTCACCCGGTGGTCCGCTGTCATCTCATCTTTCACAGAAACACAAGAGGCAGGAAGTATCCACGGGGATCAACAGATGCAGAGGAAAGCCACAAAATGGCTTCCTCCTGAGCGGCCCATGTGGCTTCTGCCATCGTAAACCTTCAAGCCTCAAAACATACAACACACAACACAATGCTGTGCTCTCCGGCACTTTGAGGTGAGGGCCCTCGGCGGAATTTACCATCTCGGGGATTGTCTTGGTGGAAATAAATTACAGGTGATGTGGTCAGAGTGACAATACAGCAGTGTGAAGTTCTGTTAATGGTGCCCCTCTAAAATCAGAACAAATGAATCAGTCTCAGCTGTGTGGAAAAGTTAGATTGCTTATTCAGACAGAGAAAACTTTTTTTTTTCTGTAGAGCAGCACAGCCAGAGAAATTATTTTTGCTCCGTGGACGACGGCGAGAGAGAAACCTGCTGAATGCCAGAGTAAATAAATAAAGTAAATAAATCGGTGGATAATGTGAAGCAATTGTACGGGTGTGCATAATCAGGGATTTGGAGGCTGCTCACTCTGCTGCTCATCTTCTGACTACAAAACCAGGCCCGGCCACCCCTAACCCCCCCTTTCTCCCGCTCTCTCTCTCTCCAGCCGGTGATAATCTGTTCCAGTACACTTGCCATGAAATGAGCGATGCAGGACTCGTAATGCACTGGACAGGCAAAGCCTAACAGATAACATAAGCCCCCTTCGCTGCACCCACCCTCCCAAACCGCCTGCCGCCGCCGCTCTCCGCCATTACCAGCCCTCATCCCCGTCCACTGGTACATCAAGGCCCTTCAGCTGTAAACAAGAGGGAGAAGATTTGGTTCATTACAAGGGGAGTTGTTTTCTCTCCTCGGCTCTTCATCTGATATATAATATCTGTGGCGAGCTGTCTCGTCGCTTTATGCTTGCGTCATTTTTCATCTTGACTCCTCTGACCTTCGCTGTCAGGCGTACAATGAGAGGCGGTTGTTGTGGCTTTTTGTTCTCCTCACTGTTTATAGTTGTGATTGTCATTTGGCTAATGTATGCGTGCATACGTACACGTGGGCCTTGAAGCGAAAGCCTTGCAGAGCTGACAGTGGTAGTGTGTAGTCTCACGGGGTGGAAGCAAAAGCCTGTTTTGATGGCGATGAATATATAATTTTTGTGTTATTTTTCCGCTTTTCTTCTTTTATATCTGCGCTGTAGCTGTCTGCCTTTTTAGTCCTCTCTCTCTCCTTAAGTTCCTCTGATCTGCCTTTGGTTTGAATGTCATACCATCTGGATGAGCTCACTCTGGATGAATCTCTCTCCACGAATGCTCAAATAAATATATGTTGTATCAGGAATGTAATTCCATATGTTCATGCGCTTTACTCTCGACCACATGCATTTTACTCCCACTTACTCGCGATGATACGCAGTGCATTCATATCTCTGTAACTTCGTCTCACAAAGAAGCATCGATACTCTTTCATTACTTCACAGCGGTTAAAATGAAAGTGGAGTTTTAATACTATGCGGAACAATTTATAGTGATACCATAATATAGTGCAGGAGACACCGGTAATGACAAGATCTCCACAATGCCTGTTGAATTTATTGCACTATTCCATCTGTCGCCGTTATTCAAAAGCATGCACTCCTCCAAAGAAAACAATCCGAGCCCTGCAGCATCTCATTTGGAATCTGTTTAAAAGGAGATCAAAAAACATTTATGAGGGCGAGGAGCATATCCATCTCCACGAGAGACAATTACATTCGACTGTTGATGGGGACCTCCCTGGCAGCGTGTTTGACGGCAAACAGCAAACAGCCCCGGCTGTGATCGATAGACTCCTGGCCCCTGTCTTCCCAAGTGCCTTGTGGTTTTGGAGGTTCGGAAAATCCGCCACGAAGCGGGGCCCTCCCATCTCGTCTGAACCAAACATTGTCCGGGTGGCTCCTGCTCCCATGCTCCTCGCTCCCTGGAATGCCGGCATGCTGAGGATAACAGGGTTTCCTAAGATCCGACCGGGACCTCTCTAATTTGGGTATCCACTCCTGCCACTTCCCCTGACCAGAAACCATTTTAAATTGGTGGCCACGTAGGAGCTGGCATTCCCCTTTTCCTCCTTTTCTTTAATGGTTTGTTCACTTCTGTGGCCCTTTTTTTTTTTTTTTATTTCTAACTGTCTCCTTCTACCTCTGTCTTGGCAGGAACTAGAAAGTGTTTTTTCCCCCCTCCGCTCTGTATTATTGTCCATCATATTAAATTGTGGGCTTAATGCACAAACACAAAACCCCCACCGCCACCACTGTCGTCAATGCCACTCCACACATACTGACACTATCAGCGACAGGCGCAGCAAAACAGCAGCGATGTGTTAGCGCTCTCCCAGCTGTGTGTGCGTACGAGCAGGTTGTTCCTGCCAGTGAGCGCTGAGAGAGTGACAGACCACCCACCTGCTCTGGCTCTTCCTATTGATGTCAGTTTGGCGTCAGTGGGAGGGCAGCTAATGGGATTTCACTATCAGCACCTCAGTGTAGCCACCATGTCAGCTCTCCCTCCTCCGTAGCGCTACGCACAGTCAAGCAAGGTAAAACTGCTTGGCTTGGATTGCTAAAGACTGACTGTGAAAGGCATAAGATGTTCAACACAACATAATGCAGTTTTTCAAAAAACAGACACTGTAAAGCAAACGGTGACTCACAGGCAAATGTGCTTAGGGATAAGGAATAAATCAACCTGTTAGTGAACTCGCAAGGTCACCTCATCGTATTTCAACCCATCCAGCAGAAACGTGTAACGAAGTCACATTTTACCAAAACTTATGTGAGTCATTTTTTCCGTGACAGGTCATAAAATTCAGGAAGTGCATTACAGTAAATAACAAAACGTTAGCTTGATGCACTGTTTGGAGGTTAGCCTATATCGAAAGGGGAGGAATGCCCAGTTACCTGCCAGCAGCTCAAAAGTTGCCTTACTTACATGTTGTGTCCTTGTAGCTTCCAGCTAGCTGCTAGTAGCTCTGTCTACATATAATTGCTTGCAAATACTGTTCATTAAAGGTGTAATATGTAAGAATTGGCAACCTGCTGATTTCAAACTTAAAATAAACTAAATAGTAGGCAGTACATCGCCAGAGCAACCGCTAACTGCTGATAGCTGTTGCTGCTGTTAGCTACTTAGCTCAGTTAACAGTGCAATTAGCTGTGCTGAACGAAGTCTGCTGTACCAGAAGCTTTAGCACAAGCTTTGGACCACTGGAAGGCGGAGGTTTCCAGGCAGGAGGTGGTGGGGGACCCACACTGGGGGCTAGCTTGTATTATTGAACAATGATGAAATGTGATGATGATGAATTGACATGCCCGAAATAAACAACATAAATAAATAAATAGCTAGTTAGCATGCATTTTAAACTTCTTTGACAGAAACTTCAGATTCTGTTCATAATTGTTTTTATTTTTTGAATGTTTTAAAAAAAATTCTACATGATGGACTTTTGAAATGCATTTATAGCCGTGTACAACTTCTGGTGCATTATAAACCATATACAGTAAAAACACAGCATGTCATTTCTGCCACTAGGGGGCTCTCAGTTTAAACAAATCGTGAGCAGCATGGGATCATGGGAGTTGTTGTCGCCATTGTTAAACAACCTTAATGGTTGCACGGTTAACTTGAGTAAACTAAACTAGTTGTTTTTAGACATTTCAATGTCAAGAATATGATGTATTACATCTTTAATAAATGTTTGTGCACTGCTCATGATGCCAAATATGGACACTGAAAATAAAGTGTTGCCCATTTTCAACTAACTTGCTGCTGTCTGTAAACCTGTTTATGCGTTTTGATTTTACTCTAACGGTGGGGTTGGTGCGGGGGTTGGGGGGGAGGGTGGGATTTGTGTGCTTTGGGGGTCGTGATTTAATTGTGAGGGGGTGTAGGTGGGGGGTGGGTGGGCGCGAGGGGTGTGGGGGGTTGGGGTGGTGGTGTGGGGGGGAGTGGTGTGGGGTGGGGGGGAGAGTGTGCGGTGGGGGGGAGGGAGGGTGGGGTTTGGGGAGGGTGGGGGGAGAAGGGGGGAGGGGGGGGGGTTGGGGGGGGGGGGGGGGGGGGGGTGGGGGGGGGGGGGGGGGGGGGGGGGGGGGGGGGGGGGGGGGGTGGGGGGGGGGGGGTGGGGGGGGTGGGGGGGGGGGGGGGGGGGGGGGGGGGGGGGGGTGTGGGTGTGGGGAGTGTGGGGGGTGGGGGGATGGGGGTGGGGAGGGGTAGGGGAGGGTGGGTAGGGTGTGGGAGGGGGGGGGGGGGTGGGGGAGTTGGGGTTGGGGGGGGGTTTGGGGAGTGGGGGAGGGGGGTGGGGGGGGGGGAGTGGTGTGTGGATTGGGGTTGGTTGGGAGGAAGGGGGGGTGTGGGGGGGTGGTGGGGATAGGTGGTGTGGAGGGGGGGGAGGGTGGGGGGGGGGAGGTGGAAAGTAGGGTGGAGTGAGGGGGGGGTGAGGGAGGGATGGGGGAGGAGGGTGGGGGGGGAGGGGGGAGGGGGTGATTTGGTGTATATGGGTAGTTTGGGATATTAGGGGTGGTTGGGGGGGGAAGCGTTGCACATATTTTTCTTTTCCCTTTTTCTTCTTTATTCCTTTCTTCCTCGTGTGTTGCTCCACATCAGAGATCCAGAGAGGGGCCTTTTGTGTCTGACTTTGCCCCAAAGGCAGTCGTCTTGCAAGGCAGATTAATAATTACAGAGTACACAACATCGGGGAAAACAATTTCAACATCTTTGATGTCAAACATGAGAGAAACCAAAATTACAAAGAAAAAAAGGATGACGAGGAAAGGTCTTGAAAGATGGTCTTTCTTTCTGTCTGCCTCTCTCTTGGCAGTATTTCCTGTTATTGTTGCTTTCTACTGTTTCACAGTGCATTAAAAACATTAAGGAGGACTTTAAAGAGAGAGGCGTCTGCCCCTGAGGGCAACATTTGAGAAGTGGCATGGCAACTATTCTTTGTGACAGTGTCACTGAAGATGAGAGGGAGCTATATATAATGTTTCATAGGATTTGGTCCATCTGTTTACATGTTTGGGCACATCAATAAGCTCATGAGATGTTGTTTGTTTAGTGTAACATTAGGATAAATAGAAACCATGGCCAAATATAGGAGGACAGAGCTGTCGTGGCCGTGAGTTATGATTATGGGCTGTAATTGAAAGGTTGAGGGTGCTCTTTCCTTTGCTTCACGATGAAGCTCCCTATAACTGAGAACGCCATGGATCATTGGAATGAGAATTTACAGTCTCGCCTGTCTTGTACTTTGCTAAACCAATACTCTGTTTTGTCTTGTACAACATAGTATGATTGGCCTCGGGCAGCCATCCAGACACAGATGATTACTATCCTCTTTTAATAATAATATTGAATGAATATCAACAAATCACAAACAAAGCGACCACAACCACAACTGAAATTTGAACATGTTCCCTGTGAGATTCTGAAAATCCCTTCTGACAAAAGCCAGCCCTTAATTTGGGTTTGTTGATGTTGTTTTTCCTCTGTGTCTCAGTTCTTCTCGTGCAGTCGAAGTTTGCTTTGGGATTATTAACACCCAGTACTTACTGCCTAGTCCCCATCTGCTTAAAATGCACCCAGTAACAACAAAAAAATAATAAATGAATGTTATCTTTGTGTATTTTTGGGAAGCCACTGTAAAGTGTAGCTATGAGGATGCTCTTCATTTCTAAGTGGCAGCAGACAACTTTGCTCCATGCTGTTTCCAAGTGGTGTTATTGTTGGGGCCGCTTCTTCAAAGACAACTGGATTGTTTCAATTTCCCCCTGCAGTCACAAGTAACAACAACACAGGACAAAATGTGAAGTTATTCAATCATTTAGTCTATAATAGAAACAGATCTCCAGTTAACCCTCCTTTTCCCAGTCAACCACATGCCTGATGGCAAACAAAACTGTGTAGTGATAGTGGGGTTTATATGGGAACCAGCGTAAACGCTGATGTTCTACATCTTATCTACAAAAGTTCCCTGACGACTCTGCAATCGTCGGCCTCATCAGAGAAGGGGACGACAGAGCCTACAGAGAACTTATTCAGGACTTTGTGGACTGGTGCCAGCGGAAATGGTGGTAGATTTCCGCAGGCACAGACAACCCTGTACACAGGTGAACATCCAGGGAACGGACATTGAGATGGTGACATCTTACAAGTACCTGGGAGTTCACCTGAACAATAAACTGGACTGGACTGATCACACTGCAGCGACATACAAGAAAGGTCAGAGCGGACTGTATCTGCTGAGGACGCTCAGGTCCTTTGGAGTGCAGGGGACACTCCTGACCTCTTTCTATGACTCTGTGGTGGCATCAGCCATTTTCTATGGAGTAGTCTGCTGGAGCAGCAGCAGACAGGAGGAGACTTGATAAACTTATCAAGAAGGCCAGCTCCGCCCTGGGATGCCCGCTTGACCCAGTGCAGGTGGTGGGAGGGAGCAGGATGATGGACAAGCTGTCATCACTGCTGGTGCAGGAGTCCCGCCCCCTTCAGGACACTCTCTCAGCACTGGGCAGCTCCTTCAGCAACAGACTGATACACCCCAAGTGTGTGAAGGAGAGGTATCGCAGGTCCTTCCTTCCTGCTGCTGTCGGACTGTACAACCAGTACTGCTCCATATAGACCTAGCCCTGTACTCTGCACTGTGCAGTATGTCTGTACAAAATTCACTTCTGTTTTTGCACTGGTCAATTTCCTAAACACCCATATTTACTATTTGTATTTAAAATCTGTGTATAAAAATGTGCTGGTAACTTTGCACTATATCATGTAAATATGTACACACATCTATTCTATTTCTTCCCTTTTTAATTATATTGTTTATTTTTGCTATTGGTTTTTGTTCTGTAATATTCTGTCGCTGCTGGGACAAACAGATTTCCCCGTCTGTAGGACATTAAAGGGTTTCTGATTCTGATTCTGATTCTGATGTTGTCATTGTTCCGTATCCATTACATTGCACAATCAACATTTACTTCATAATGATATGTTGGAGCAGAAAACTGTCTATTGCCAGTTTAAATAGTGAAACTACAGCAACAACACACTATTGTAGGGAGCACCAAGTTGTTCTTAAAGAGAAATGTCAGGAGAAGAGGAATATCTTCACCGGTTGAGTTTCAGAATACAGTTACAGGGTAGATAGCAGAATAAAGAATAACAGAATAAACTAAATTAACAAACTGCGCTCAAAGGACAGCACAATCTGTGTACTGTTTTTCTATGTGCAGGTTCCTTCTGAGTGAGTTTGTGTTATTACTTCATTTGTATTATAAATATTAACTTCTTGGGTTATAACTCAGATTTGCTTTAACGGTATTTGTTTTGTGATGTAATTTATTACACCACATATTTACTCCATAATAATACACTGAAGCAGAAACTGTCTATCGGCAGTTTAAATAGACAGTGTTATTTATTACACACATTTTTCTTTTTACAATAATGAATATAAAAAGTGCTTGCTCATTGGGGTAATCTCTTTAACCCTAACCAGTTTCATCTGGTCTATCTAGTAAACTGGAAATTTAGCCCATACTGGGTTTATGGGGTGATTTTAATATTACTACTACTATATTGGTCGGGATTATTATAGTTTCCAGAGCCAAATGTGTGTAATTTCACCTTCCAACCATCATAATTATTACAGCTCCAATTACCTCCTTTTTTCACTTCAGCTTTTTTTTTTCTCCTTTAATTCCTGCCCACAAAGATAATGCTTTGCCATCAAATAGGAGCCATGTCTCTGTATGAGATTTATAACACTGCAATATTGCAGCGAACAACTCTTTGAGATAAGATAAGAGTGAGATCCTTGTGTGTTGTAATCTGAGATTTTCCATGACGGCCACAGGTGTCTGTTAATCAGTGTGATCCATGCTACACCAACGCTACTGGGAAAAGTAATTCATCTATACAGCAACAACACAAGGTAAACAGCACTAAGTAAAACCAGCCAGCTAACATTATTTAGACTTTCAGACTACAGATGTGTGATACAGTATATATTTCATGCTCAGTACATGCACTTCAAATATCATGTGATTCAATTTAAATATAAGAGGGTGAATTGAAGGGCTGTGTGAAGATTCAAATCTCAGCCGTGAAATTTCAAGATTTCTCTTTGCAAACACGCAAACGTATTTTTTGTGTCATCCGACATTTCTAACAGCCTGGGTGCTGTGGAGGCTGAGCAGATGTATTTTCTCAACAGCGGGAAGAAAACACCGAAGTCAGAGGCACAGATCATGTTCCCCATGAAGGTTACACCAATATAGAATCCACAGTTTCTGACACTTATACTTCAGGACGTTCGTAATCATACACCAAATCACGTTCGCAGCGGCAGCAGAAACATGAAATGGAGTTTTTAAGGTGAGAGGAAAGGCGGCGTTGACATTATGAGTGTTAAACCTGCTGTACTCTGAGCTTCCCCGCCACAGACAAGTCTGGATGTACAGCGTCGAATTTTGACAGGTGTCAGTACGGAAAGGCTTGTGTTTTGCTTTAAAAACATTGCTCGGCAGTGTTACACTGTGTGCTTTCACCGTGACAAGAGGAACTGAGGCGTCAGGCGACACAGAGGGAGAGCCGCGTTGGACTTGAATGGTGACAGCGAGCCCTCTGTGTGGCGGATGTCGGAGCGCCGTCACAGATGTACAAATATTCGCTGAAAACACAACAGTCATCAGTCGTCTTTGGAAAAAAAACAACAACATAAATATATCAGAACATCCTGTCATATGGAGTCTATCTGACTGCAGTCCGTGCCGTGGCTCGTTGAATACAGAATGATTTTGAAGGGTCATCGACGAGTCAACATGCGATGAGTGCAGCGTAAAATGACCCCATTACAAGCAATTCAAGGTTTGTTCAACGCACAGGATTTTATTGACCTACTTCTGATGCCTACTTCACCTTCTCCTGAGTTTATACCAGTTAAGGATTAAGCAGTTATATCTTGACAAATGCATTAGTGGACCACTTACGTAGCAGAATAAACGTTGGAGGAATAAACACGTGCACACCACAAATATGTTGAATGCTTCCATATGTGGCAACTTTATGTTTCTTAAAGGGTAACTCCATCAATTTTACACATTAAAGTGTGTTTACAGGTCTTGGTGGGTACTTACTGCATAAGTGAAAAAAAGTAGAATGAAACCTTTTGTAGCGTCAAAGGAAATTGCCTCCAGTTTTGCCACTCGTGGCTAAGTTTCTTTGAAAACACATGCACGTCACACACATGAAAAACAAAAAGGTAATGTGGATCAGCGGATTTATAATCATGTTTTCCTGAGCTAGTGCATCCAGCTGGAAAAAGACGCCTCTCACTGCAAAGACCGTGCTCTGTCTGACCGGGCCCTAAAGCAGTCTGTGGGGTGGGACTCTGCACCACAACACATTGAAATAGCTTGGCTCCCTGCAACCCAACCACTCACCCAAGTGGAAAGAGAAAATAATTGATGATTTATTGATAGACATTTACTCGTACTAGCATGGCATCAAAGATACATGAAAGAGACGATTGGCCTTCCAACCTGGGAACGCTTGCTGTCATCCAGCAGCTGTCCTGGGGTGAAAACGACACAGAAAAAAGGTGGAGACACTTTCATGTTGTAGGCAGCAACATAACGGAAACAAACATACCCAATAACACCGGGAAGGAGGTTAAGAAAATATTACCCCCTGTCGAAATAAGTTATGTTTCGTTTTTTTTTTTTGGCCCCTTTAACTCTTTTGATCAGTGGACGCTCACTGACTCAAGGCAGTTATCGGTGAATGGAAACTTAGTTCTTATGGTCCCTGTAAATTAAGTCAACTAAATTGTTGTGAATCTAACTGTTATGAGTCACTTTAATCCAGTTTAAGGTCTTGTTAGGTTAAAACGCAAAATTCACTTGGTGAGGGGTTAGGAAAAGATCATGTTATGGCTTACCTAGTTCTAAAAAATGTCTCACTGTCTCTCTTAGCAGCCGTCTGCCTAGCTTGGTTAGGGTTAGGGTTACTGTTAGGGTTAGGGTCATGTCACCACCCTCCCTTCGTCCTCCTGACCTCAAAGTCA
This sequence comes from Diplodus puntazzo, assembly GCA_963678695.2. NCBI lineage: Eukaryota > Metazoa > Chordata > Actinopteri > Spariformes > Sparidae > Diplodus > Diplodus puntazzo. The sequence goes on from OZ023156.1 coordinate 30,367,614, forward strand.
GCACACATACATGCAATATGAACATGATGTGGCACGTATTTAGACATCTTGAGATGATACAAAGTTTATGTATCTGTGCTTTGCAAAAAACATACTCTGGTTGAGTACGCTGTGTCGAGCGGAGGTTCTTTCTGTTCCATTAGGGTTTCCAACTAACAATAACTGACAAGTCATTGTTCATCTCCTTCTGTAACACACATTTAACATCAGATGAGCACAAACTGGTTTCAATTTCTGTAAATTCCATTATCACACAACAATTGAATCTGCTCTGCATATGAAAACATGGCAGCTGTTAAATTTCATTAAAGAGAACATGTTGAGGTTAAAGCTGCGCAAGATCTTCATTTTCATATCAACGATCCAAAAATATGTGCTCTGCAGTAAGCACCTACAGGTCCTCGTTTTGCCAGATTTGGCTGCATCTTCTTTTTCCTTTGCAGTGTTCAAACTAATCAGCCCACAAAATGTTCTTAAATATCCAAATCTACCCTTTTACTGGACCAGGAGAGTTAAAATGGCTGGCTAACCTTGGTGTTGCTTCCAGTGGTTTGCTGATGGAAACAGCTGCAGGAAGTGTTCAAACTGAATGAACTGTATTTAACATGATAAAACCCCTGATTACCGTTCTGATAGCTGTGCTGAGGAGAAATTAAACTTCTGAAAGTTAAACACGTCGTTTAAAGTGAGTCATTAGCAACAAGCTGCAAAGCTATATGAACGCCAAAAAACCCCCCAACTGTCTCAAGTCCAAAAATAAAACTTCAAATAAACCACTCCCGATATGCTCGGTTGGTGTGGCACCCGCAGTCACAGGCCAGCCGTTAAGATAGCCCTGCTGATGGGAAGTAACGGGTTTACAGAAAGTGTGGGCAGCTGCTCGCTCAGCAGGTAGGAGCAGCAGTGAAACCACACGGAGCAGGTGTGTGTGCTGGGTGGTGAGGGAGCTGACGGCCAGCAGCAGGTGGGAAAGACGTTTCAGGCTGTAACTGTGAGGGCGCAGACGGACACAGAGAGGTCGACTTTAACATGACGACCTCGCATACCCTGACGACTGCTGTCCTTATGTGGACTAATGACAAATCAAGGTTCGCTGTACTCTCAAAGTGCTGATGGTGTTTACTGTTCAGTCTTTTCAAAAAACATAAAAAAACTATTTATGATACACTTCGATGAGAACTGTCCCAAAAAAATGTACCTACTTTTTTTTAAATCTTACTTTAAAGCAAGTCTGTTTGTCTGTCATTCTCACATCTTGAGAACCTTTCATCTAATCTTTGTCACACTTGACAGATGTGTTGTTCAGGACCCAATGAAGCGCAGTGTCTAATCTGGTGCAATTTGGACCTGCAATACATTCAATATTAATAAATCTTGAATCAAAGCGAACCACGCTCTGTGCCGTAGCGGGGGCGTGCTCTGCCCTCATGGCTCTGCACACTGAAGCTGGGCTCACAGGTGATCCCTCTCATGTGATATCATGAAGAAGCACGCTGAACAAAATGAAGATTAAGTGTTGCAATAACTTGCTGTAGTAAAACCAAAACAGAAGGTTAAACCACTCTGGATGATGAGAAGACGTGGGCTACACACTGAGAACTGGAGGTGAGATTTGAAGTGTCAGTCATCAGTAGTATGCTAGCTAACGTTAGCCTCAAGGGCTACAATGTTTACCTTTGCTTGGCAGGACCGTCAGCTGCTCTGAGAGGGACTTACTGGTTGTTGTGGTCCGGCACACAAAGTACCGCTGTAATCATCCAGATTTAAATCGTAGATATCAAACATGTCTGATATTATCTCAATGAGTCTGTGAGCACTTCAGAAGGCTTAAGACTGGAGCTGTAAACCTCTCGCATTACCAGATAAGTTGGATAGTTTACGTAACACCCAGTTTGATCAGATCAGGTCAATCAGGAGGCCATTAAATATTAACAATCTGTCTTTACACAACTTTCAACCTTCCCACCCAAAGTGTGATATGAGAGGAAAATGGCCACCATGTGAATATAGTCGATGGTGGGCCACGGACCAAAAGCAAATATATATTGGAATTTTGCGATGCAAAAATGGTACTCCAAGTTTCCTGAATTGACTTCATGTCACTCTGCCTCCTGTGCTCTGATAACTAAAATAATTAGGGATCCTACAAAATTTACCAACATTTGTACCTTACAATTTTTTTAAAAGCAAAAACAGCTATTTATTTTAGAATGTTGGAAATGTTTTTCACTGAAAACATGTGGTGGGCCAAATCAAACATTAGCACTAAAAAAAAAACAAAACGTTATTTTGCATAATAATTTGTGCCTGGAATGTTTTTTCCTGCGAAAAATTCAGTTATGTTGTTAAATAATTTTAAAGGCAAATGCGTTCCTTCTACCTCATAAAACAAATAAACAAACAAAAAAAACCCCAACACAATCTGTGAATATGCCAATGTTTAATTTAAACGCACAGGATGTCATTTCTCCTCCTCAATCAAAGCAAAACAAAAGTCAGTAGTGTGGCATCATGGTTGTTGCTGACTTCATTGTTAAACAATCGCCATAGCTGATAAAAAAAAAAAATTGCACGACTCGCAGAAAATGTTCACCGCTGAAGTCATTTTTCAAAACATTTATTCACGTTATGCTTAGTCACGTTCACAGACTTCATCGATTTCTGACTATCGCAGAAGTTAAAGTGACAAGCAGCCTAATGAAATGTGTTCCCTTGAAATACAATTATAAAATTGGGATAATGTAATTATTATTATTATTATTATTACTATTAATGTAAACACAACTCAATGAAATATATAACTAAGGTCTAGTTTTGGACATCTTATAGCAGAAATGTTACATCACATATTTAACCACTGGATGTAAAAATATATCTACTTTACTAAAAAGTCTCTTCTCATTGTTTGAGTGTTGGAGACTTTTGCGAGGTTTTCACATTACTCTTGTGTAAGCAGCTGTTGGTCTCCAAGTTAGTTGTGTTGTTGCAAAAATCGGTGTGTTGCCATGTCGGGCGAGCTCAGAGAAACTTTCCTTCATCGGCTGATGAAGGTGAAAGCAGCGGTGTAATGTCAAACTGCACCGTGAGGGTCAAACATCCAAGTGAAATAAGCTTTTTGTGGCGTGGCTTTAAAAATGCAAGGTAACTGGAAAACACCCTTTTTTGCATTTTTTCTCTCGATGCCATTCCTGAAGCATCATTCTGTTTCTAGTAAAATAATTAAATTAAAAAAAACAAACATTAGCAGGATATCTAGATAGGAGAAAAATTCCACTAGTGAAAGCTGACACAAACAAGTTGACTTGGAGCGGTTTGGTTGAGATATAATGGGGGCAACGGGAAATGTGTCAGCAGCATTAGTCACACTCTCAAGCTGCTTCAGACTGCTCCACGAGATCAAACTGAGGCTCCACTGATTGACTGCGAGCCTGACATCCACTTCCAAAGACGAAGAGAGGTTGTGATTGTGAAATTCCTGATTTTCCCTGTAATGGCTGACGAAGACATTCTGCGAAAATCCCACAGAGGGCTGCAAGTGGGGGGAGGGCGGATGATGCCGTCCAATCAGAGGCATGCAAACATCAGTGGATTTACAGTAAATGCAGACAACCCTTCACTCCAGCCCAGGATCGTGATGGTAAAGGGCAAACATTTCCTAATTCTTCCCCCTCGTTTCCTGAGCAAAAGTGTGAAAAAGCAGAGTTGAAGAGAAAAAAAAAAAAAAAAAAAAGACCCGTAACACTGAAACAAACAACAGGGTCGCAGCTGCATTCAATTTCCTGCAGCATGCTGTTTCTATCACAAGGTCTTTTCAGATGCACCAATTGAGTCGAGGTTGGGAATGGCCATGAATCTAAACCAGTCTTTCCCTCCACACTTGGCTTAATGAGGGCTTCATGTAGGAATGTCGGCTCTCACTCCACACCTTCTCCCTGTGGGCTTTTTCAGAATGATAAGGAGGAAACAATGTGTTCTTTAAATAATGTTCCATCCCTTGTGGCCGTATCCTGAAATCCATACACAACTTGATATGAATCATTAGCAGGATCATAAACAAATTGAATATTTTCCAGCGGAGCCACAGACCCAAACTGTCCTCCTGGTGTTGCTTCTGACGTCTCGAACTTCCCAAATTGGTTCCCTGACATGTACGCAGAACTTCCATGGTTTCACTGCAGCGATAAATACAAAAAAAAAAGAAGAAGAAGAAGAAAAATCAAAGTGGGACAGTGAATTTTCCATCCTCAATCTTTCTGGAATGATACGTTCCATCTGGTTGCGAAGAGAGATTGTTTTTGTATGGCCAGATGAAATTGCAAACATCCCTGCGTAATTATTTCAAAAAGCATCCTGTTTTGAATAACACTGGGCTATGAAGGGAACTGCGCGCTGGTAAACAACAAGTTCCTCACATGGCCCTGCTTTTCTTATTAGAGATCTTTATTTCAAGTCCCGGAACCTGTTTCTCATAAGGTCGCGAAGAAACGTGTCACTTTGCTCTGGATGGTGAAATATCGGCAGTACCGAGGCGAGCTGTTACTGTTCAGAGCAGTTTTGTGTGTAGCGAGTGTCCCTGGACCTCATTAGCTCATGTCCTTATTAAGAGTCTCCTTGCTATCCCCTGGAGTATACGGGCGAGAGTCTTCCCATGTCATCCTCCCTATCTCTCACTCGCTCCCTCTGTTTCTCTCTTCCTTGACACGCCCTTTGAACTCCCCTCAGTCTGCAGTCCCACATCAAAGCTCTGACAGAGGCTTCCTCTTTCCTCCTCTCAAGGTGAAGCGCTGGCTTCATGTCCACGTGTGGAGCGAGAAGACTGAGATGGCCAAAACAATTAAGGCGCTTTCTGCCCAATGTGAATTGTTACGTCCATCATATCCTATCTCATCTCATCCAGTCAGGTGATGTGGTAGTGGTAATAGTGAAAAAGAGCAAGTACGGTGGAGGTTGGTGTAGATGGGTGGATGGGTTACACGAACATCCTGGAGATGTGAAACCAAAAGTCAACGCTCGCTTGTTTTGACTTGCTGTGTCTTGCTTTGTTTCAGTGTTTCAGCCCAGGCTCACTCCATGAATTTTGTGACAAACTGGAAGATAAATGTTTCAGTAGTTGGGTTTTAATAAGGTCAGAGGAAAAGGAAAGAAGAAAAATGATTCATTTCTGTGTGACCACAAACAATAAAGACAAACGACAAAAAGAAATGACACGACCACCAACAGCCACTGATGTTAGGCATGACAGTCATACTTTATCATCTAATTCCAAGCTTTAAAGTTACATTATGAAACTTTTATCTTATAGTAATGGATTCAAAATCATGTTGATTGTACAGTGTCTCGTAATAGGGTGAATGGTGTCTCTGTCAGAGCCACTCCAGCCCTCTATCACTTGTTTCTGCACTATGTCACTTTGGTGAGCAGGTAGCATGACAGTTTGTAACGTTTTACAGCTGTACAGCTCACACAGCACACACAGCATCGACTATAGTTTTCTGGTCGTCCCTCTGTTTCGTACAGTAGCTACAAGTTAGCTCTGTTAGCTGACTCTGCTGGGAGCTCTGGTAGTTCAGAAGAGAAAAATCGAGAGTGACTCAGCAAAAGACGAGAGTCTCAGACTGGCGTTCGTGACTGCTTTGCTAAATAAAAAGCTGCATATCAGACGCAAAGCTGGATTTGTTGCTGTTGAATTGTAAGTAACAGTAGCTTATGTTAAATGTCTTGTGTTGTTCCACTCACCTGATGTTTGGCTGTGTTAGCAAAGTTGTCAACCCGCTAGTTTTTGATCGTTAGCCAAGTCAGCACATTTCAACAGAGGTTTAACTGGTATTATACAACAAGTAGTTCCGACCAAGCAATCTGATTGGTCAACAAGACAGTTCGACCGTGCTCAAATCAGCATGACAGCACGCCTGATCCATCCAAGTCTGTGTATCCATGGCAACGTAACGTTAGTAACTATCAGAGCTGGAACAAAAAAATAAGAAAGTACGGCTTAAAATTCAAACTTTCTGCCGTAAAATATGCAGAGGAAAACTCGGGAGAAGCAGCCGCTAGATGTTTCTCTGTCGACCCCAAGAGAGTGAGAGATTGGTGAAAAAATAAAACGGAGCTGTCCGAGGAGGACAGCAGCAGGGCCAGGCTGCCTGGTGGAGGGAGGAGCCTGAGATAAACATGCGGAATTAGTTATCAGCAAACGGGCACGCCACGAGAGAGGGTCCTGCAAAATGATCAGGGCGATGGAGAAACAAATGTCCGCCACCGTGAGTGACAGCAGAGATGCAACTTCACTTGCAGAAGGATGCCAGAGAATTCACCGAGAAGCTGGCGAAGTTTGTTACATTTTCATCCCAGATTTTTGAGAGGAAGGAATTAAATGCCTTTCCCAAGTTGCCGCCTGGTCCCAAATAAATCCATTAGTTTGTTAAGTGACTTAAACAAATAAACACCCCAGCTAGTATTTGGTATTTTACGGTAGTTGGGGAAATTCCGAGACCGCGATAAAACATTAACGTCAGCTCAGAGTTCATCATCTGGGACTAGAAAATCCTTTCTGTTGCTAGGTCGTTACAAAGGGTTGGATTATTTGCTGGAGTGGTAAACTGCGTTCCATTACTCATATGAGTCTACTGACGTGACTGATTTGGTTTCAGTTATTAGTCAGACCCCATGTGTTTCCATGGAAACACACTCACAAAAACTTTTAAAATCTGAGAGCAAAATGTCCATCAATATGGATATATTTTGATTATACATTTTATTTGTGTTGCTATTACTTGTATAATCGCAATATTAGCTCATTGCACTTCAGTGCTGCTTGCGGACCTCGGTGCAAGCGCCTCGGTCCTGACCGCATCACTGTCGTGCTCAAATGACGTTAAAGCACACCCTCTCGGGTAATATTGCTTAGGCGTGTTATAACCAGTCACTATACCTTGTGCGAATTTAGTCTGCCGTATGCTTAAAAAAATGCTTGGGCATGGATGTTTACTTCAAGACCCAAGTTTTCAAGACGTTACATTGTAATGACGTGATGAATTTTTTTTTTGTAGCTAGCACGTAAATCACATCTGACTATTGTTACAGAAACCTGGAATTTGTATTCATGAAAGCTGTGTTGCACTCACAAACAATGTGGGGCGGTACATCACAGAAACCAGCAGCTGTGGCTCAGGGGCAGAGCCAGCATCTTGTTATCGGAGGGTCGCTGGTTCGATTCAATACTGAACCCCAAACTGCTCCTGAAGTGCTGGTCGGCACCTTGCATGGCAGCCACCGCCATCAGTGTATGAATGTGTGTATGAATTAAGGTAAGTCACTTTAGACAAAAGTGTCTGCTATATACAAATTCCTGCATAGTGTTATGTGCTTTGGATGTTTTTCCTTGACACTTTCGAAGAAACTGGAACCTGTTTTTAATGTCTGTAAAAAGTAATTTTTCATTTGTGAATGTGATTTATTTTTGTGCTGGTACAAGCAAGTACAAAAAACAAGATGTATGCTCTCACCTTGACTCTTTATTTTCTTTCTTCTCCTTTTTAAAAATGTATTGACAATACTTTTTTTTCCTTCCGCTTTGAAATAAGGAAAACAGCGAAAAATACATCAGCTACAAATGAATAATGGATCTAATGCTGAATTATAAAGCTCTTCACTAATAATGCATACCACAAACAGTATTTACAGCAACTGGATGGGTGATAGCTAGAGGAGTGGTGTGCATACTCACAGACCCTTTAATGAATAAGTCAAGGTTGATGGAAATAAAGTGCTGTTCTGCACATATTCAGTGTTTTCAAATGACGGTCGACGTGAGCTTTTCAACATGTGGAAGACAAGTGTGTAATGCAACTGTGCGCCTGTATCTGCAGTTACACTTGTGAGGCTGAAATGCCAACCTCATGTCAGTGCAGCGGAAGTAGGTCAAGTCCAACACACACACACACACACACACACACACTCACATGCGCACGGATAGATGAATTACTCATTCTCTTTCATGGCCTTTGTAGATGGAGGAAACGGATGCCGATGCAAAAAGATCAAAACCTCCCTGCGCGAGAAACAAGTGTCATCCTCCCAGCAGCCGAGCAGGAGGGAGGAAGAGTCGCTCAACAGGTTTCGCGCTGCTCCTCTAACTCCGCAGCGTTTTCACGGCCTGTCCTTGGCTGCTCTGTCCTGCCAGGTATCTGTTTTTGGATCCCTTTCTTTGTGGAAAACGCCTGTGCTATCTGCACATCAGTTTGAAGCTGCTTTTCCTCTTCCTGCGTCTGTGGAAAACACAATCAAAGAGAAAAATCAATGTATCCTCAAGCAATAAAAAAGTCAATAGCTTTCATAGAATCTATATTTAGTGTGGAGTGATGTAGAGATTCTTACTCCTGCCCGGCTGCGATTTGCGGGAGGGATCCATTTTTCCACATTCATTTATTCATCATTCATTATTTCCTCAACCCTTGCTTTGTGAATCATCGCTCCGTAAATGTATTTTTTCCATCCCACTGAGGCATGCATAGATCTAGGTGTGTTTACGTGTAGGAGGTGGTGGTGGAGGTGGTGCCTCTGATGCTAATGTGACGCTATCAATTTTCCGAGCAGATTGAACGTTTGTACCAATTATTATCTTATGAATTTAGCCAGGTTCATTCCTGCTTTCATTATATGAGCTATATTACATCCTGGACATATCTAATATTAGCATCACCTAATCTTGATTAAAATCTTACCTCATTCCGCTCTGTGATTGAAATATATCATGCAGATGACTTGGAGTAATATATGCAGACGCAGTTCTATTGTTTGGGGGTAAATGGTTTCTTTTGATGGGAGAACTGCCTATTAAAATCCTATCCGAAGCATTATCTCAGTGCCTGTGTGGTTAGACATGTATACAATGCTGCAGCCCCATCTGCACTGATAAATGCATTAACCAATCACCATCGGAGCGCTGCAGCATCAGGGACTCCCTAGCAACAGCTGGATACCTGTTGGCCAAACAGTGCTGTTGGCATCTAATCCAAGCCACAGCTTCATTCCTAACCATCGGATACAGCATGTGTGACTGAACAGCACTTATCCCTCGTTGCACCACGAGCCCGCTACAGCAGCACAGAGTTGGTGGAGAAAAAAAGGCTAAAATCATTTAGAAACTTTTAAATGAAGAAGTCCCTTTGATGGTAAGAGGTCCAGGGAGGGTACTCTCTCTCCAAATTATACTTCAGATCTGAAGCCAGTTTATAATTTCTTAGTAATAAGTGTGTCATATTCTTGATTGAATTTCAGCCAAGTCAAGTTCAGGGCCATGTAAATCTGTGCAGCTTTTTGGGACACACACACACACACACACCCACACACACACACACACACACACACACACACACGTGCGTACGCGCGCGCGCACACACACACACACACGCACACACACATACACACCTTTATTTTTATTATTTTTAGAATATTTTATTGTAATTACAACAAAGTCATTTTATTTCAGAATTATAGCTGTCCAGTTGCCAGAATAAAATGTTAACACACATTTATACTCTGGTGGCAGAGGCTAACATGCAAAGCACCACCTGCTCATTGAAGCAGTAACCATGTATGCATCAATAGAAGAGCGCCCGGGATCAATCTGGGGTTTTGCATATTTCTCACTGACACTCTGACAGATTGAACCACTGACCACCTGATCGGTGAACGACTGCTCTACCTTCCGAGCAACAGATGCTGAGGCTATGCAGAGATGTATATGAGGTGTCCCAGGGACAGAGCTGCCAAGTGAGAGACCATTGTTAGAGATCACCAATGGGACATTTTCCAGCCTTCTTTGTGATGACATACGAGGTATTTTAAGCCAACACATAATCTTTTCCTAACCCTTATCAAGTGGCTTTTATGCGTAAACCTAAACAGACCTGAAGCAAAGCGTTATTATAACATAAGATAAAAAAATACCAACGTTGTTACCAACGTAAAATGCCCCTTTAATTGTTGAGTATGGTGCATAGCTCACTTTCCTTTGCTTTCAAGCTTGACATGTACAACGCAGTTCACAAGTGAAAAAGCTGTTGTGACCAAAGCCAATGTTTTTTTAGAATTCCTGCTACAATATCTGTGAATGGCAACTAGGATATGGTTTAGGTCAGGGAAAAATGATGGTTATGGCAAAAAAAAACTATGGTTAGGGTTTGGCAACTAAAACACTTGGTCAGAGTTGGAGAAAAATAATGGTTAGACATTCATGTTTTCACAAGTGGGAACATGAATTTTATATTGGCTCTTTTACGTTTTCACTCATACAGAAAAAGTAAATTAGGTCACGTCACTGAGAGGAATAAGTGCTTTATTTAAAGGACCTTTTCACCCAAAACACAAAAAAGAAAGAAAGAAAAAGAAACACAGTTATCTTATAATATAAGTATGATGGTCAAGATAGGATATTATTATCTTTTAAGGCGAACTCTGCCAAATACTTTTATCGCTGCAGTTGGAGCTGTGTTAAATCTAAGACATTGTCATGTTTAACAGCACAAAATACATTCCATTGACCTCCATTATTTTAGACTTTTTATAAGCAGATATCTCAAAACCTTGGACCATGAAACCAAAACTATCCGCACCTCGATCTGATGTTGCCTTATTGGTGTTGTTCCAGGGCGATCATTGTCAGTGACCAATCATGTCAAAGAATGTTATGAAAAATACACAAATTGGAGAAGTGGAAAGGGTTTAATTTAACCCAAACCATGTTTCCCTAAACTTGACTAAATATTTTTGTTGGCTAAACCAAACCAAACAGTGACCAACATCTGAAGAAACTGACCATAATTTGCTAACTTGGAGTAAAAATAACAAGAAAACAGTGTAATAATATGAACCCAAGTCTCCTGAGTGAGGGTCCCATACAGCACAGACACAATGACTTGCTTCAGGTGTGGACTTTGCTCTCCTCTAAGTTGAAGTTATGATCCTGGAGAAACAGTAATCATGACGTGGTAACAACACCAACACAGTGATATCAAATACACCGTACTAATCAAAGTACGTGAAAAAATATGTGAACCGACCCTTTCAAATATGTATTTACACCATTCCTCTTAACCTAGCACGTTTTCAGGTTAAAACATCACGACTAAGTTTTAACAGCTGAATGTGCGGGCTATCCCGCCTTCCGTTGCTTCATCTTAATATAGTTCCAAGCTGCAGTCATTTGTGGTCCTTCACTGCTAATAGCATCCCCTTAAATGAGCTCCCATTTCCTCATCTCATCTGAGCTCAGCATGACCCACGGATAGGACCTTGTAAATTCTCCCCCCATCTGGCTCCTTTTAAGTCGATGTCAGACTGTCCATAATCGCTCAGTCAAAATGGCATCCCGTCACCGCCGCTTGTTATGAGGTAGCGCAGGGCAGGAGGCTGACATACCAGAGTCAGAGCAGTCTAGCGAGCCTGCCAGCCCCCTTCATGTAACATGAGGAAATGAGTTTGTGTCAGGACTATTTTGGAGTTGCTTTGAAGTCTTATTTTGCCCCCTTTGCCTCCAGGGGGACAGCACAGAAGGCGAAGGGGGCGGGAGGGGTGGTACAATGTGGGGAAATCTGCAGAAATGCCCTGATAACCCAAAAGGGGGTACTCTCCTGATCTCATGCCTGGGTGGTCAAAGCACATAGGAATGCATCGGCAGTCAGATTGAATATGTATGTCACTGTGTCACATACTGAGCCGCCTGCTCCGTCGTCTGACTTGTCTTTTTATGCCAGCTGTGCTCTTCGTTCCTTTCTGCTTGCTAAAGCATGTCCTGAGGAGAGACTTTCATTATCCTGAGGCCTTTTCTCTGTTTTATTTATGCATTGTTTACATTTTGAACTCATAATTTCTGTGCTCAATGGTATTCTTTTAGAGCTTAAAGCCCAGTTCATGTGTAGCAGTGCAAGAATCACTGCAGTGACCCGACCACAGAACACAAGATTCGAAGTGTTTTCTCTGTATTTGACTGCTGATGCACAGGCATTTAAAAGGAGATACACACAAGAGATGAAAAAATTAAACAGACATCATAATCCCACTACTGAAAAAGACATATTGTTATTATCATTTTGTACAAATTCATAGATCAATAGTCAGCAGAGGGTCTGTCGATACAAGCCGGGAGCGACTGACTCCTCAGTGGAGAGAAGAGGGGGAGGGGAATATTCCTAAGGCGCACCGAACAATGATTTTTATTCACTCACAGACAAACACAAATATGTTCACACGCTAGGGAATTCCTTAGAATTGCTTCACACACTGAGGCGTAAATGCATTAAAAAGTAATAAGCCCGTAAGTGGCCAGTAAGCAGCACCTTGACCTTGAGCACAAGTTTTTCTGGGGTCAGTAAAGGGGCCCATCTTGTCTCAACCCCCCCCATTTGCTGCTATAGCATAAGCAGGAACAGCAGTGATGAGCTGCAGGAAAATCATGTCAACATGTGAATTCACACATGCGCACATGCACACACACACACACTTTGGTAAAGATGGTGGATGTTTCCCACCCCCTGTTGCGTCCGGAGCGATGTTCCTGGAGTGGGGACAGCAAGAGGGCATCCCGCAGTGCTGTTTGAGCGTCCTTGCCAGCGCCAGACAACTTCACTATCCCTGCCCTAGCAGGGGGCGATAATCACATCAAGCTCTCCTGACAAGAGGCATTGAATTCAGCTCCGGTCCCCTTAAGAGTCTGGCATCCAGCAGTCTCTCCTGATCATGCTGCTGACGTTACAATGAGAAGGTTTGTGTTTTCATTTTTTCACTCCGTGGCGTCGCTCTTTTTTTTTTTTTCTTTTCGCCGCCGCCTCCGAAATGTATTGGGGACCGATTTGGGATTCTATGTCACCGAGGTGAAAATCTGAATTGGCAGAATCGAGTGTTACCGCCATTGCCCTGTGAGAACAGTTATTGTATTGGTTCTTTCTGTTTGTCATGGTGAATTCTACACAATATCTAGCTATTGTTAGTCTGTCCTGAGGAATATTTTTGCAAAGTTTTCATGAGAAATTGGTTTTTTTATGAATGCCATTTAGAATTTCTACAGATTATATCCGTGCGATAGTCGCCATCGAAATGGTCAAGGCACTGTCAGTGACTCTATACACAGAATAAAAGACTAAGGATTTACACACTATCAATACGTTGACATGGGTTTACACTCAAGCTCTAACCCATGCTGGGCGGTGGTTAGAATAAAAAGGATGCTATCGCTTTAAGAGGTCCATGTCTTCCTTCAAACCACGCTTGATCAATTTTTGCCGGCTCCTCGGGTTAGCAGCAGTGTTATGATTTTTTTTTTCAGTGTCAGCTTTTGTGTTTCCCTACTTGTCCTTCCATGTAATAGCTTGCGAGAATCTGCTGACTGGTATCCTGTATCACACACTTGTTTACGTTTGGTGAATAACCAATACTCTTTACGATAGCTATTTTTGGAAAATGCTATCCACTGATCAAGACTTAGAATGCCAAGGACTAAGCGAGGGCATCCTTCTTTCTTCCGAAATCCACCAAAACAGATGAGAACCACACTGGACTGTTTTAAGCAGCTTTGTTGGCCTGCAGAGCTCCTCTGCTACCCGGGGAGCCTGGCTTCCAGCAGCTATACCCCATTCATCACCTGCTTTCAATGGCCACCACCAAGCCGCCTCCGGCTAAAAGGCCAGGTAGGGTGCCGGGTGGTGCACAATGTTTGGGGGATTAGCAATCAAAGGAGTACGGAGGCTAGGGCCCTCCGTCCCAGCCTGCCATTCACTCCTAGCAGGGGAGGAGAGCTCCAGCAGTGGCCAAGGTCAACGTCTCCAGCTCGGCAGGAGGTAACTGGGAAAGAACCCTGGGAACCAGCCGCCTGCTCTGGGCTAATCGCGCGCTAGCAGGCTAGCAGCACAGCAGGTGTCTCACCCACCAAACATTCATCTGTTTGTGCGGCTGATAGCATGGCTGACAACAAGATAATGCCTTGCTTTTACTTTCCTCTCACTTTCCCCCTCTTTTCTCTCTTTTTTCCATCTTTTGTTGATCTCTTTTGCTCTGTTCCAGCCTCATTCTGTGGGATTTGCTTTCTTTCTTTGAACTAAACTGTATGTTGAGTTAGCAGAACGATAAGCTTGAACAATGGTCTTTTTAGTCTTTAACTTGTCCTCAGACTTTCATTGGAAGGATGTGGGTGCGAAGTGTTGGGGTACAATGACAAAGGCCATTTGAGGATAGAGAGTGAAATGTCTTTCTCAGAAGTTTCTCTCAAGTTACCAAACTGCAGTCCCCTTTGTAAAAATCTTTTTTTCTTTTTTTAAAATGAAAGAAGATTATGCAGTGTTCGTCTCAGATATTTGAAGAACAAACTTTTTTGTAAGAGTAAGAAGTCTTTGTATCTGCTACCGGAATCCTGAATCTCGTGTGACAGAGTAGTGATTATGGCCATCGTTTTAAGCTGATTTGGTATCCCGTGGTGCGAGACATTGGGCTGAGAAACCCTGATGGGACAGCTGGTTGGAGACTCACAGATTGTAGCAGAGTGGCCCATACACTATACGAGATCGCTAACTGAACAGATTAGCTTAGCCCGCTAGGACTGACGAGAGGGAAGCGAGCAGTGTGGTAGCGATGATGTAAAATGAATCGTTGTCGTGTTCCAGTCGGAGGCAAGAATGCAACCATGCGCCCCCACCCCACCCTCCCACAAACACACCCCTGTTGGGATATTGGCAAGTTGTCATGACGACAGGGATGTTCTCCTGATGAAGTCTCGCTTAGCGCTGTCCAATCAGATCGTGGAGCTACAACCGCAGCGTGAACAGGGGAGGACGCACCTATTCCAGTTGCACAATGCTGAGAAAGGACAGGCGAAACCATGGACCACCAACGGGAAATTGGCAATCCGGGGGAGGCTGTCAATGGGCTGCCATGGTTCGACAATACACAAACAGCGGGGGTCGTGGATACAGGGGCTGCCAGGTAGGGGGTCTCCGTCATGTCTGATGCTCTTAGAGCCGCAATTCTTTGCTGCTATTAATACAAAGTAATAATGCATTATTTATCTTCGCTGCTGGCACGCAGTTATTGAACATTGCCATTAATATAGCTTATACGGTGTTTCGTGATGTTGTTCAAAGCTATCGGTCAAATTCAGGTGCACTTTACCAAATTGGCAAATCACTCCTGCAGGTGGTTTTTACTAATGGGCAACAGTCGGAAGAACCACAACGAAAAGCATGGGAAATAATGTGAAAAGAGGGGAAATGTCATTTAGCATTAACTTAAATGTAATTTTGTATTCATTTCACTGCGGGATGTGGACCAGGAGTAGAAGGGGCTGATACACAGAAACTGCAGGTAGCAAAGTGAATGAAAAACTCTCCCGGTGTTAGTTTGATTCAGGCCTTTTATTTCAAACCCAGGGGAGGATTTTTCTTTTCTTTTTGCTGCTGGCTGACCAAAGGAGAAGCCGGGGCTGTTTGTAGCTCCATGAAAGATGGAGGGCTTGGTGGGGGCGCACTCTGGTTTTTTTCCAAGCACTGCAGGTAGCTATTATGGTCAGCGTACTCTTAAGCTTATTATTTCAACCCATCAAATTGTAGCTGTCTACGATTAATACTAAATTTTTCTGCTGGCCTGTTCATTAGATGATTATGATTTGCATTTATATGTAATAGCAGTTGATTTGAGCACCAAACCTTTTCATACCCTTTCTTATCCCTCCCTCGCTCACTCCAGTCCCTCTATCATGGGGTCTCTGTGGGACACCATTCGACAGACTGACCCCCAGTAGTGGTTGTGTTTGACTCTTCCAACTTGAGATTTAAATGCAGGTTGTCAGCATGGAAAAACCACATTTATTTGCTCCTGGCTGGATATCAGCACGTTTTTCTTTTCTTTTGAAATGTTCTCTTTAGTTGAACAATTTTGCAAATGATGGCTCCACTGTGAGATGATCAGCCCAGTGAGCTGGTCTTAGGGTCATAGTCTTGTTCCAAAGACTGTTGAAACCAATAGTTTTGTCATTTTGAGGTGAGGTCTGTTTGGTAATGTAAAGCTTAAACAAAAAATATTGCCCATGTTTTTGTCTCATACTAGTTTATTTAATTGTGTTTGGGTTATTTACTACAGGCTGTTGGTTTCACACAATGCAGAGAAATTTAAATCTGTGGTAAGTTAGGGCCTAACTGACAGTGAGCACAACTGACTTAATGTTTTATTCAATGTTGTTTATAATGTTGTGGATTGATATTTCAGCCCCAAACAATGGGATAAAACACGAGACAATGATGGTTTTAAAGTAATTTATGGAATAATAGCAGGCTATGTATTACTTTTACATGCCCCCCTTTTCTGATTCCATATTTAAGGTAAAGGAGTGAATTCAGAGTTGTCAGAGTCTGGAAGTTGGTCTCAGGTCACAGGCTTTAAGTAAGACAAAGACAGGCTGTCACTTTTTTCACCGCCTCAGCATTTTAATCCAAGAAATGAACATACTCTCACTTTACATTAAAAACACTCTTCGTGAGGCCTTGTCAGACAGTTTGATGTGTGATACTGGAGCCATTTTGCCTGAGCAGGTACTGTGTGTTTCAGCTGAATGATGGGAAACTGGATTTAGGCATAGATACAAAGAGCAGCTCATCACTGCGAACTGATTGTTGGACTATTAAATCATTTGCAATAGCAATCAGCATTACAGCTTTACTTGTTCAACCTTCATGCAACCCCAAGTCAACTACAATCCAAGCTGATGCCAACCAAAGTGGAAAAAAGTTGAATGACCCTTTGACTGTTATCTTACGAGTTTAACTCACACATAGACTCCAAATAGACTTACTATACTATAATTTTTCACCCATGCTTAACATCTACCCTAGGGTTAGGGTTAGGGTTAGCCTGGTTTCATGGACTGAAGCATCTCGATGGGTGTGGATGTCATTTTGCTCAAAAAAACAGTCACTCACATGTGAAACCACCTTACCAATGAAAAGTTGCTTATTCACGGTCAATTCCAAGTTGGAGGGAAGGGGTTTTCCCATTTCTTTCAAAGTACACACCACAAATGTTCTGGGGAGTCTGCGGACAATGATGTCAGATTGTTGCAGGGTGAGAGGGTTTGTAGCAGGAAAACCGCTGAAGTGAGATGATTGCTGTTCTTGTGATGCAGATTAGTAACATTTTGGCGACTGGGGTCAGATGTGGTGAGCTCTGCACCATCCTGTTTACTTTCTGACCTTGAGGTTCGGGACGATGTGAAGAGCATTGTGTTCGCTGTGAATGGTGGAGTTTGAACGCGAGTAATGTGTTGTGAGGAAAGAATTAGAGACGTGTTTACATGCAGGATTAAGCCTTTCTTACAGATGTCTTAAGCGTCTATTAGATTCTTGTTTTTGTCTTTTCAACGCTTTTTCCAAAGATCCAAATTTCGACCCAAGCTGGTTTGATGAAGACGTCAAAGAAGCCACAAAGGCACTTGGGAAATCCAACACAACCTGCTTGGATTTCATATACATCATCGTGTAATCAACCGTTGTCCAGATAAATCCCAAATTTGAAACATCCTTAGAAAGAGTCATAATAAGCTAACGAATCAAGGGCTGAAATCAATCTCCAGAGACACATGTGTCACTAAATGTCATCTTGAGGTTGATTGGACCACCCAGAGGTTGCCCATTACAAGCCATGCGGTTTTCATTGAAGAAGTTCCAGGGTTGCAACCCCCCAAAGGCCGTTCCCCCTGCCCACCAACCCCACAAATCCAGATCCTGTGATCTATGACTGGGGTCCCCTTCCGCAAATTACTGCATTTGAAAAGAACCCGAGCATGGACGAAAAAGAAACAAGGCCCCCAGACTGCTCCAGAGGAAAATGTCATTCCTCACAGTTAGCCTGCATTCCTCAGAAGAAGTAACCAGAGCTAGAACAAACCATCTGATGACATTCATACAGCAGACACTTCACTGTTCATACACAACCCGGCCTGGAAGCGTCTATTATGACCATGTGAAGATGGGGGAAGTAGTGGTTGCAAATTAATTGCCCATCAGTTGTCAGTACAGGGCAGGAAAACTAGCACTGTGCATCCGTCTCTCTGAGAAGCTGTCAGCCAAGGACAATGAATGCATCCCATTTCTTTCCCACCTTGCTCCATCTGATTTAATAGAGAGGGACGTGGACCACAGACAGAGCTGTGAGAGCGCGTACAGCAGCGATGTGGTCAGGTTGTAAACACACAGACATGAAGAGGAAGAGCGGGATTACAAACAGGTTTGATCTCCCCCGGGCTGTCCAGACCGGCTGACAGGGGAGGAGGGGAAAGGGGGTGGAGGCGGGTGGAGCGGTGATTTGTGCTCCTTTTATTCACTCCTCTCCCGTCAACTACCTCTCTCTTGCCGGCAGCGTTGTCATTTGGGCTGTCCGGATACAACTGAAGGTCCGGCATTGAAAGGAGCACTACAATGAAGCAGGAGACAGACAAACAGGCAGACAAATGCACCTGGAGGCTGGAGTCTCGGAAAGCAGCTGAGACCCACCAATTTGTTAACAGCACAATTTTCAATAGAGTCATAACGTTACCACCCCTCCCTATCTCAATCTCTCTCTCTCTGTCTCTCTCCCTCCATTGTTCATTATTTTGAAGGCACTTTGAGAGAGAAGCTGCATTAATTTCTTCATCCAGAATGGTCAAAGGAGAGCCCAAACTACCTTTAATGCCCAACAAATCCAATTGAATTCCTTATTATCGTTTTCTTGTTTCAAACGAATCAAAAGCTTGTTTTAATTCCAGTGAAATTGAGTTTCATTTATCTTTATCCAGCTGTAATAGTATCCTCTTTGTTCATATCCTATTGGTCTAGGGACGTCTAGAAATAGGCAGATCGTGAGATAATGATGGTGGGCCTTTCTTCCAGTGATGAGGCCCAATGTGAGGATGACACGGTCTAAAGATGAAGAACTGTCCTCCCCAGCCAATTTAGACAGGAGAATTAAAGGTCTAGCATAGCTAAAAAGTGAATCACGTCCTTCAAGTTAATGTGTGACATCGAATATCATTTGTGGCTGAAAGGCAGATGTCTCTTCTAAAATGATTAATTGTACATCTGCAGGAGGAATGTGACCTATCAGTCGAATCTCATCTCCTTTAAAGAATAAGTGTGAAAAAGGGATGATTTGGCGGTGTGGTGGGATTTAAATCCATCTTCATTATTGTCTCGAGTTAAGCTCTGAAACAATTTTAATGATTTACTACTTTATCTAGTTTTTAGCTCTCCACCTCGCATGAACTGCTGTAGAATTATCTAATTACTCTTTAAATATTCTTAGTGTTTTAATATTTAATGATTACAATTCATGGATTCCCAAAACACATGTACGGTTTAATGCACCAACAGCCTAACATTCAGATGATAAAAGACCCAATATAGTGTATATAACGTATGTTTTTAATTAGATCTCTAGATAGAATACCAGATACTACAACTCCTACAGTAGTTATGATATCATCACTGCAAAGCCAGCCTTTAATGAAGTAGAATATATTTACCGGACTTTTGCTGTACCGTGTGCCTGTGTGTGTTGTACATGCAGCCAACGTGGAAAGCAAGTCTGGTTCCTATCATGACCATGATGGGTTTATGTATGTGAGCGGCCATGATGGATCTCAGCAGAAAAGAGTTGAGGGAGATGACAAATGGTATTGTCCTGCCCATCAGACTCATAGAAATACACACACACAAGCATGCACATGCTCACATCAAATGGAGCCGGAACATCTGTCAGACACCGGACCAGTGGTTTAGTTAAAAGATGAGGAGGGGTCTGGTGAGCACTCTGCTATTCATTTATCTCGCATTGCTGCCCATTGGTTTTAATTATGGTTGGCTCTTTCAAGTCAGAAATAGGCATGCTTCAAAAACAGAGCTGTCCTTTTTGTGTTTTACCATTGTTTCTGTGGGACTTTGCACATGGGGACAAGAGGGTGTGTGTGTGTGTGTGTGTGTGTGTGTGTGTGTGTGTGTGTGTGTGTGTGTGTGTGTGAGAGACAGAGAAGAGAGAGAGAGAGAGAGAGAGAGAGAGAGAGATATCTATGTCTGCTTATTCCTTCAGTCCGCCTTCCTCTTCATCCATCTGTCTATTTGCATATGTGCTCACAGTTCTGCAATTGATGAGCAATTTTGGTGTGTTCCTCCTGCGTCTGTGTGTGTGCACGTTAGCGTGTGCTTTGCCATGTATGTGCAGATCTGCTCTGCCTTATTTTCCCGGCACAGCTGCAATTGGACTGGATTGATGTGTAACCCAAGCCGGCACTTTAAAGGGCGAGAGGCCTGGACAGACGTGGTCTTGCTAGTATACCAGATGGGGCTTTATGATGAAAAGAGCGTAATCCCCATCCAGGCATCACTTCCATCGCTCGTGCACTACAAAGCCATTCCTTTTTTTTATTGCGAGAAATAATCTCTTTTTTTCCACAGTCCCAAACACAGCATAGTTTTTTTTTTTTTACATTTCTCTCCTCCTTCTCTTGCTTTCTCTCTATTTCTATCTTTATTGCCCCCTCTTCACACCCCTCTGTTTCTTCATCCCTCTGTATCTCCCTCATCTCTCTCTTTGCCCCCCACTCACCCACTCTCCCTTTGCTCTTGAAGACTTGCAAATGTGGCATTAGCTAATATTCAGAGAGCCAGGCAAGCGATCCCTTTTTATCCGCCAGGGCCCTACTGATTGAGCTACAGTGTGTGCATTGGAAATGAGTGCTGCGCCGGGGCTGGCAAGCCCCATGTCTCTGATTGGTATTCAATATACATGTCACTGCAGGACATGCTAGTTTGGGGCTACGGGTTTACGCTCTCTCTCTCTCTCTTGCTCTGTGTCTCCCTCTCTCATCCTCTCCTAATTCCAGTCGTAGAAAATGCCTTTCTTTGCCTCTGTCACTTACATAGAAGACAGCAAATTGGACACAGGGGCAATTAATCGGCCGGGCCAGGCTTGTACTGGCAATGTGGTTGACATATTTTTTCCCCGCTTGTGTTGTATTAAGTAGCGTGGCTTTGAGAGAGTCCACTACATTTGGATGTATCCCCTCCCCTCACTGCTTTGTAAAGGGCTACAGTATGTTTTATAGACGACTTTATTGAAAACATGGGAGCTTTACACAAAATGTAGGTCTCTCTTTAATTTCACTCCCTCCCCCACTGTGTTTGGTTCATATACTGCGCTCTCACACACTTTCAGTTGTAAATATAGTAATCAAACATAGTAATTGCAATTCAGATGGCACACTTTTTGCATATTATCCCTCCACAAGATAGTTTCTATTTAAGTGTTTGCCACAGCGTATATCTCTGTCCTCCTCTCTGAAGTCCCCTGCTCTTTCTACACTAAGTAATTCAGTTTTTTTTTTTATCATAAAGTACATACAGCTGGTCCTCCCTCATTCTTTCTCCTGCCTGTTTTCCTCGTTCTTAGAGCTTCACTGCGAGCACCAGGGGAACAGAGGATTTCTTTCTGTCTTAGACTTACATCACGCTTGCACAATATGTCAGGGATTGGACTTGCATTTACATGAGGTGTGGCGCGCATGAAAACTGACATGGCAGAAGTGGTGTGTGGCTTAAGCGCAACTTAGCAGTGATATCCCCACTGGGGCTCGAGCGGTGACGTACGCCGGAGCACCTGTGCATCAGCGGCGGATTTGCTACTGTGATTTCAAGGAAACGGTAATCGCATTCAGGGAGAGACAGAGAGTCGGGAGAGGAAAACAAGCGTCATACGCAAACACAAACTTCTCATTTAAAGCATCCAAATGAAGAACCTGTGTTTAGTCACTGCAGATCAGAGACATTCTTTGTGAGGAGATATTCATGTGATGAGGGAACTCTTTGTCTTAGTTTTTCGGGCCAGCAGACTGTTGAACACATGGATCTGTTTCCACTCCAAATCTCCTTTTCTATTCTTCCTTTAGGAGAGAGAAAGGAGAGAGTGGGGTGGTGTTGGTGGTTGTGGTGAGTCAATACTCCACTCCAGCCCAAGACACAATCAGTCCGCTCCTGCTGAAATCTAAGGCCCTATCTGCCGGTTCCTTCTCTTGGGCCCCGTTCCAGGTTTGCCTTGGCCCTCGTCCAGGTGTGGGAAGTGAAGTGTAAACAGTTTACAGATCTGCTGTGGCTGGGGAGGGCTAAGGGCTTTAGCTGGGAGGAATGTAACCTGAACACCACTTCATAGGGAGGCAGCACTGTGAGATGGAGCATTCATGCATATTGTGTCAGGGCCTAACAGGAAACTGACCCAGCAGTTCAAGGGAGAGCCGGCTGGTGAGAATGCCTACTGACGTCAGTGATCACGTGTGGGGTTTCTGGCAGAGGCAAGGAGGCTGCTTGGCTTTTACCCCACAAGGCGTCACTCCTGATACTTTACAGTTGATTCTAGCAGGTCTCACAACATCAAATACGTAAGCATGCACTGTACAGGCTGCTCGATGTAGAGTGTAGACTGAGGCGCCGTGCATGATGCAAGCCCATCTCACCAAGCAGCTAACTGCGCTGTGGATTATGATGGAACGTGAATAGTCAGAAAATTAATTTTCTGGCGTGTTATCTCCACCCTCTCTCATTAACTAAAGCAGTGTGGTTACAGAACTCTCTAAATTCACAGACACTCAAAAAGAGACTGACATTGGACCATTGCATGTGCATTGTGGATGGCTACATATTAGTTCAATTTAGTTGAAATTTAGCTGCAAAACATGGTGAAAAGAAAAAGCCAAACTACCCACCAAAAGGATAAATCCGCAAATTGCAGCAATGATGTATTTTGCACTTGCTTAAAGTTGGTGGATTCAAGAGAGACGAAAAACAAAACAAACAATGGTCGGAAGTTGTCTTTTAGGACGTATCAGAACAGTGTCAGCTCTGAGGAAAGGTCCCGCTGTACAAAATCCCACTCTGATAAAAATAATACGTTCTGGCTTGTTTGTATTTTAAAAAAACAACGGCCATCATGGGCGGCTCCAGGATCCAGCTACACTGCCCCTGCAAAATAATGTAAGGGTGAACATAATATGCATGTGGCGAGAAAAGGTAACAACAACTACATTGTTAAGGTTCGTGCTGTTAGCGACCAGGTTAGTAAAAGAGTAACTGGACATTTTCAGCGTGTAGTTCGCTAACTCGGAAGTTGTTGTTGTAGTTCCCTGTAATGACTTGGATTTTAAGAGCAGTAACACACAGACACCAGAAGGGAGGAGAATGCTGACTGAAATAGTCAGCCAATGACAGTCTTATACCAACAGTGCAAAGCCATCCTTGGCCATTTTTGGAACTTTAGGAAGGTTCTTCTGGAGCCACAGAAGACAACGTTTTCACACGCTTAGTAGTAGTAGGAAACTGAACGTCTTGTTGGAAACAATTACACTTCCCCACTAAAGTCCTTGTTCCATGTGGTGCATTGCCACACTTGAGGCTTTTGGTGTAAAAGCATGTGTAGTGGAAGCCTGATGATTTCACATCAGTCATTCGGTCTGACACTGTGTTCATCGTAGCCAGTTGCTTGTTGAGGGGGTTATTTTGTTTTGTTCTGCCCTAACAAACCAGTAGCAAGTGATCTGTCCCGTGGACTATATTCCCAGCTGCTGCCAAAGCAGTCATACACAAAGACCATAGAAATATGTTGATTTAAGAGTTATTAGGTCTGTTTCAGCCACCTCAGTCTCCGAACTCATCGTACTATTGTCCAGCGATGCTTTCAATGTAGCCAGCTGACATACGGATAACAGCCACTTTTGTGTCTTGGTCATACAGTGAGATACAGTCTGATTAGCAACTTGAAACATGACAGTTTGCGTTGTTATTGGACACTTCAGCCAATCTCTATAAACAGATATTTGCATATTAATGCAGATACATTTTTAAAAAAGAGCTAATAAAAAGCAAACTGTCCTCCAATTCCAGTTTGCTCTCCACGCAGAACATGGTGGGTCAATACTACTCAGACTACTAACAGACTTCAAACAGAAACTAGAGCGTTTCCAATACCAAATCTTGCCTACAGATTCTCCCTTCATATGCAGATATCTGCTTATAGAGATTGAAGCAACCTGTACAGATGTGTCAGTGTCTTCAGGATTGGTCACCATTTTTGTAGCAATTTCTCTTTTGCTGTTTTTATTGGATGTAGCTAGGCAGGTCACACTGCTGACATATCTGTTCTTAATCCCGCACACAAAGCTCTGATTAGTCAACTGCCTCTACAACTGGCTGAAAAGCCGGCAGTGGGCACGACACCAGACTTCTGTGAAATGCTAAACAAATTAGAGATGTGGGCGGCAATTCAGAGGTCTGGAACCGGTCCAGGTAAGTGGTATTAGCGGGCTCACTTGGCCTGTAAAATATGGCGTGCATTTTTATTTGACTGTGGCTTTACTCAAGTGAGATTAAGCGTGTACATCCCAAAAAAGTAGCTACTGTATTTTTTTAGATGATATTACCTGCAGGGTGCGCACGCGCACACACACACACACACACACACACATACCACTGGTGTATTCATCATGCATGTTTAAATCACCTGGTGCCACATGATGTGGACTTGCTCTTTCTGTTGTGTGAGAATGAATGCAGCTGAGCCTGCTGCTGCTGTAGCACTGAAACTCAGTGCAGGAAAATGAGGTGCTGGCAACAAAGAGCTTTGAGGAAGCAGACACGTATCTCCAAGGACACATACCACCCAGCAGATCAAAGGACCTAGAGGACGTGTTTGATGGGGGAAACCACACTGGTTTTCAAAGCATTGTAGTCCTGCATCTCACCAGCCCACCAAGGCCTATGATAGAAATTCTAATACGTCCGCCTGTCAGTTAATTGAAGCCCCATCCTGTCCCCTGGGGGACAGCGGGCTAGTCTTTGGAGAGCATCGTTGTCCTGCTGCATGCTCGCCATTAATTATCATCCCTCAGTCGCCTCCTCAATAACGCCGTTTATTGTCTGAGTGTGTTTTTGTGTCTTGTCACCAATCTCTTGTCTTGGGAGAGGACACTGATGTTTGACAGAGAAAGAGATCACAGTTATCCACATATTCACTCATATCTTATCCTTCTACCTTTGGGGATGTTTTGTGTTCGCCGCTGAGATGTTTGCTTGTCAGTGTTGCTGCATTTGATCTTGGGGGGGGGGGGGGGGAGGCTTCAGAGTCTGTACCTTTGTTAGTCTGCACAACAACAGGAAATATGGTAGAGGACATGAGGAGGACATGAGGAGAGATGCAGCTCCATGTTTGAAGGTGATTGTATCTTCCAAATCAGAATCATTGTATGTTTAGCTGTGGATATACGAATACACATACCTTCTCACGCACACACACACGCACACAAACACACACAGCAATCCTGTCACTCCAGATGCATGTCCCCTTCCCCCTGAGACAGACAACCTCCCAGACAGACAGGAAGTCAGCCCTGTCTGTGTGTGAAGTTCGCAGAGAGGAGGAAGTGATGAGCGATGGCAGCCGATCTGAGCACAGCGAAGCGCCTGCATATGGCAGATGTGGAGTGCGGCGCGAAGTATACACTTGATCTTTGTGAGAATACGCATGGCTCAGCATATCACACGTGTATCAGAGTTATCATGTCGGGTAATCATATCTGACATTGCACAAGCGCATGTATGTTTTCCAGCTAAACGTGTCTGTTTAGCCAGTGGGAGGGATGATGCTGCATTCTGCTGACGGTCCTGGCAAATTGTGTCTAAAATCCCTGACGGATGATATTCAGTTGCAGTGATATCATAGCCCGTCTGCAGCTGTGTCAGCCTGGAGCTCTCGCTGGGTGCTGTGTGGATGTATATGATCCTCCAGTAATAGACACTGGCTCTCGTTTGGGGTCCAAAGAGCATTTTGGAACTCTTGAACAGATCATCTCCCTCGCCACGGTTCACTGCCAGCATTTCTATAGTTTCCCACTCTGTCTCCGTGACCTCCTATCTCCAGCCCAAATGACCGGTTAGGACATCGAAAGGGAAATTGCGTGCATTCCTCCATAATCGTAAGAGGTATTTAAATATGCTCTCTAAATAATTATGTGGTCCAGCCGGGAGCATCCAATGAATTTTTCACAAAAGCACTTTCTGCTATTTACATTCCTAAAATGTAATGTGGTTTACTTATGCAGCTGGACGGCCCGAATCAAAGCATTCATTCCCGGGGACCAAGTGCAGGGAGAAATAGAGGGAGAAAGAGAGAAACAGGAGGGAGGGGGGGGTGAGGAGAAAAAGTTCAAAGCGTGTGAGGTCAAGCTTGAGGGTCACTTTCTCAGTGCCTTCTCACTGCCTGTGTGAATACATAACCGGCAATTGACTTTCTAATCGGGAGGGGCCTCATAAAATATGCACTTTAATAATAACGGTTATCATGGGTCCTTTTTTGTTTCCACCCTGTGTTTTAGTCCAGAAGCATCTAAAGCGAGCTGCGTATTAAATAATGATGGTGCTGCTGCCTGCCTTCCTTCGGCTCGCATGTTTTGCTTCTGAAATACAAAATGACAGCCGACCATTTCCCTCTGCCCCTCCCTCATAAAAGCCCTTCCCTGCTGGATTTTCCTCTGATTGGATCAAAGCTTTGACCTGTGTTGCCAGGTGACCTTCACTGATCCCACCGGTGCCTCCAGAGAAGGGACCCTTGCCGGGGCACCTGGGAATTACCTCGACAGCAGCGTAGTCGGCGGCTGTCACCGAGCCCTTGTCTTTTTGATGTCACCCCTGACACCGGCCTCTGTAGCGATCGCCAGGGAGATCTGACGCCCTTGCTGGGCTGTGAATAATAGAATATATCTACCTTTCTGCGACCAGCGTTGTCACCTGTGCTCCCCATGATGAAATGTTCCCATGCTTATCTTCAGGGGTGATGTGTTCTTCCTGTCTGTTCCAGGGTACAAAGGGAGGCGTCAATGGCGAACCACGGGAGAGAGCTGTCGACAGGGTGGCTCAGCTGGCAGTGCCCAGGGCTCCCGTGGGGCCGAGAGCTGCCTGAAGTGGAGAGTCAAGGACGCTGGAGGATGACAAGGGACAGCTGGAGAAGCCGAGGACTCTTCACTCTCTGAGCAGACTCTATGGACGGCAGTCAACAGTGAGAGACACCGATTGATGTTCAGTGTCTTTGCCTCTCCCATTTGTTCAATCACCAAGCCCCAATAGGACTCATACAAGTTTGTGTTTGCATTAGATTTGATTTTTGTATGTATGAAGTGTATACAGTGAGTGCCTTATGTTCTTTTTCATTCCAGCTTCTCACCTTTTTCTTTAATTGTCCATGCTTTCATATAATTGTAACTCGGTATTCCCCTTTTTGTGAACCTTTTGCTTTCAATTAGTGCAACCGGTCTCATAAGTGACAGCTCCCCCCTTCCCGTCCTCATGCCAGTGGTTTTCTAACAGATCTCTGGCCTGTCAGACTTACCTCACAAATCTTCAGGAAAGGGGATTCCACCGCTACTCACTCGCAGACTGTGTAGGAGGTCAACACTTTAACAAGTCGTTCCCTGCGAATGAGGTTTGAGGGTTTGGCTAGTTGACGCATGGATGGATGGATGCATGGATTGATAGATGGGTGCTGGGAAATTTGTAGAGTTTGAGGATCTGTGTGTAGCAGCCACGAGAAGGAGAAAGTTGTGGCTTGGCCCGGCGCGTCGCCGTTTCCGGAGCTGCTGTCACTCCTCACATTAACCGACCAGAAAGCACGTCGCTGCCAGTTGGCTTATGATGTGATTTTTTATTTGTTTGAGTTGAAATCAAAAATACTCACTTGCTGCATTCACATGATTTTAAGGTATATTCAGGAAGGGTTTCCCTCACATTCATAATGTCAGAAATTAGCAATAAGTCAAGAATGATTGTACGATAAATCAGAGTGAAAGAAATAATGAACATGGCGGTGTGGCGGTGAGGGTTTCCATCAAAGCCACTGTCCTCATGGAGCACATGTGTGTGTCAGGCATCATCTGCAGTGGATTATTGTGGTCTCGGAATGTCTGTGGGTTGATCCGGTCCCCACCATTTTGTCACCATATGTCACTGCTTATAGGCTTTTGAATAATTGTATCGATGTGCATAAACCACCAAGTATGACTTTTAGCTGACAAAAAACTCCTTTCTTTCTGCACTGTATTCTGAGACAAAATAAGGATTCATAGTATTCATTTTTGTGTTGGCCTTAATGGAACAACCTATTCTTCACCCCAAAAAATATAACCTGCTCCATGCTTATAATAATACAGTGTGATACAGAGTGATGCTTATGAACCTCAGCGCAGGCGCCTTGGTCCTGACCGCATCTTGACGTGCCACTAATGACGGTACATCTCAAACTAGTAATATTGCCATTATATAACAGCTACCAACAAAATAAACGATACTATCAAAATGTACGTTCTTCGGCAATTAGCTCTAAAATAAAATAAAGCCTTCTTGTTAATGTTATCTCTGTTTCCCCTGGAAATACATGGGGTCTGACTAATAGCTGGATAACAAGCAGGTATGTCAGTAAACTCCTCTAATAAAACATCAGCAATTAGCAGCAACCTCATGAAGCCAGATGGGAAATGTACTGTAGGCTTAAAATGATTGTACTCGAGGGAATTCATCCTCTGTGTCATAACCGCAAGAACAAACGTGCATAAATGTGGAAAACATAGGACATGAAATACAACTCGACTTGAACACAGCATGCCTCAGTGAGAAAGTTTCAGCCTCGAATGAGTGTTGATCAGTGGAAGGAAAACAAATCACTTTCAACACCATAGCCTACAATAAGCACGACTGGCTGGAAGGAGGTCACGTGAGGATCCAGATCGTGCTATCGTGATCATGTGAGGTTCAAACATGTGTCATTCAAACATGAGTGTCAAAAAATTATCTTATTATCGTACATTATGGCATTTTTCGCTTCATGTACAAATGGCAAAACTATTCTACATCTGGCAACGCTGAGCAGCGCCATGAATTGTATTTAATGAGGACAATTGACTTAATAAAACCATTAGACCAACTTAATTAATCAGATGAATCACTTGATATAAATATGTTGGAGAGCTCCTGCAAATGCAGTAGTTAAGATCAATTTCCAAATGGATTTATTAAATGGCAGAGTAATGCTTTTACTGATGTGCACGGTGTGCTGCCACGCCGATTTGATCGCGTCCTTCATGTCTAGTTGAGCAAACAGATTGCTTAGTCAGAACTACTTGTGTCAGTTTCATGAAGAGAGACAGATTAACTAGGTTCATTCTCCACTCAGCACCAGTGTCTAGAAATAAGATTCAGTAGTCTGGTAGAGACTACAGGGGAGTCTTTGACTGTTTACGCGTGGAGAGCCGAGTTGATGTGAAGGTACAATATAGTGTTTTACTCTAAGTCTTCTATACCTCTCTCTGTCCCCTTGTCTTTCTTTTCTTTTGCTTTACTTTGCTCCACCCTCTATCTCCCTTAATTTCTCTTTCTCTCCCGTATGCCTCCACCTGATTCTCCACCCCCTGCCCCTCCACCTCTTTCTGCTGCTCTCTAAGCCGGTTGGAGATGCATTCCTGTTTACTTGAATGCACATAGCAATGCTCGGTGCTTTGGCGTCAGCACTTCTTAAAATGGGCTGTTGCCACTGCTGCTCCAGCTGGACCTTCAGCACTTTCCCCCGTCCAAACCCCCATAAAATTCCTGGAGCCAGGAGGAGAGATGAGAGTGGGAGGAAAATCCGCTAAATCCACCAAACTCAGGAATGTATTTTCATTAAAACAAGTTTGTTTGAAGGGATTGGGAAGGTGCGGGAGAGAGAGGCAGTATCAGAAGTGATCAGGCTCAATAGCTCAATGGCTGCACAGTGCTACTGTACAAGTATTAGAGGAGCAGAGAATGGAGATACATTATATCTGCGGCGCACACATATACGCAGGCAGGAGGCTGTATTTGGCTGCAGGACCTGCTAACAGGAGTTTATCAGTCAGCTAAGGAGTAAGCTCCTGTCTCAAATCCCTGTTTCGGTAGATCGAGGAATATTGTTTCTACGTGTGTGTGCTCGCATGTGTGTGAGCCACCTCTACCACAAGCTAAAGCCATCATCCTTCTACATCTCCCATTATCCAGTCCACACACGTCTAGATTTATTTCTTGCCCTGGTCAGTCTCCAGGAGAGGTAATTACTGACCGAGGAAACATAGGACTTCCTCGAAGAAGCTTATCGGAATACACACACTATCCACTGTCTTAAATGTGACTGGCGAGCTGGGACTGACAGCACTGAGCTACATTATCGCCCCTCCATTCTGCTACAGTTGGGTACCTGGTTTTCTCTCTTGATACACACACAAAAAAGGCATGGACACGGTTTATTTTTTTCACTTTAACCAGCCTTTTCCCTTAAAGCTGCACTAGTCAATATTTTGATGTTAACAGGGAGGGAAATAGTTGTGTTTACTGTGAAAGGTGTTGCTATAGGGACAAACCCAACTCTACAGCTCCCTGTTCTTCACTGTTCTTAACAACCTTGTTTCCAGCAGCAGCATGCAGCTATTTTCAGGGGGATTGCTCTGATAAATGCACTGTATGATATCAAGACGGACGGACAACGAAGGCAACTAGCTGGTGAACACAGTGGAGCAGTTGGCGGCTAAGTTGCACTTGCCACAATTGGACAAACCATCAGTTAACATCAAATAAAGAATTAATTATAATTTTGGCAGTTTTGATCATCAGTCTTACTGAGAAGTAAGAGACTCATTTTGGCTGCTCGTATTAGCCTGGCATTGGCCGGCAATTTCAGTCGACATTCTCCTCTCCTGTCGTCAATTGCTTCGCTTTTTTAAAAAATATGTGCCTACTCATTTTTATGGGTCCGGCTGGTATTCTTGCAAAACCTGGCCTATTCCTACTCTGATCGGCTTGTGGCTTTCATTTTCATATGCCAACATGCTTCATGGTCCTTGTACTCTGTGCTAGATATGTCCAATATGTAGGAGATGGCAAGAAAAAAGTTCAACTGATAGGCGCCTTCTTCAAATCAAAAAAATTGAATGAATTTGAGAGCGATGTTTATGGCTGTAGTAGTCCACTGGACAACAAGATTGTTGGGAAAAAAATCATGAATCTACTTTAAATTAACCTACAAATGAGCAAAGAATTCATTAGCAACAGATAGGTATGTCCTATCTCTATGTTCAGTGGTTGTTAAACAGACAGACAGCTGATACAGCGGATTGTGAGCTGTAGTTTCCCCGGACAACACACACACCTCTTCAGCTTTCACAGCTGTGGTGTCTCTGTGCTAGTTAGCGGACCAGTGGTAGGGCAACCTGGCAGCAGCTCGCCCTGTGGACACCTAGCCTGTCAGCTGTGCCTGGCCTAGAGACACTCTGGCAGTAAAGAGCTGCTCCACAGGATGAGTAACCCAAAGCAGCAGCAGAAGACTGGAAAGGAGGCCCAAGATATAAAACTACAGCTCATTAACCACCGTATCAGAACTGCAAGAAAACCATAACCATGATAAACTATGAGTTAAACTTTGATTCAGGTGTAGAGAATGCAACAAAGGAAGGCGACCGATCAGAGGTGGAGTATGACGGTTCAGAAAAACAGCGGGATCCATAATGAACATGTCACTATTGGAAACAATAACCTCCAAGCTAGCAGCCTTCATGTTTAAGTTAGCAAGTTACTCTAACTCTAACCTGGCCGTTAACATGTACAAACCTAAACAAGCTAGCTGCTGTTATTCTTTTTTTGTGGGGATTTGTTGTGCAAGTGTTCCACCAATACCAGTTCCCCCCACACTTATTTAAAGGGGCACCGTTACTGCTTCCTGGCTTTGCAGTGAAAACCAAAAGAAATTGATGGTTATGGTTAATATTATTCAAATAGTCAAATTATTACCATCAGTCAATTATCAATTATTAACATCTTGTTTTAAACATGTATCACAATTAAGATTCCACATTTACTTCCAAATAAATAAGTTTTAACTGTTCAAAACTGTACAAAGACAAGAGCCAAAGCTACCAAAATAAGACCTAAGTCGTAACAAAACAAAAAAAAAATGTAACACCCGATCCAGGTGTCTACGTTAGGCAGTAACATCAGATCCTGTATTTTGGCAGATGCTCCTCTCTCTCTCTCTCTGTTTCAGCAGTTTCTAGTGTGTCTCAAATAACTCCCCGAGGGTCTATATTATCACCTAACAGACTGAAACCAGGAAGAAATGTATCAATCAATATCATTCTGTGGTTTCGGTAATCCCCGCCTAAGTGTAATAGGCTGCTGAGATCCACTTTTTCTACAAGCTGACTCAGTGAGATGAACAGACCCACCAGGCCTTTTTGGCTGCTCCTCCCATGCTGCTGTGCCCTTGATCAGCCCAGGGTGGTGGATGCACATGGGGACCACCCCTGCATTAAAAGAGCCTATTGCTCCCTTGATCAGCGGGAATGAATTCTTGCGTGGTTTTAAACACAGACAAACACTCACAGAACAGCATATGTGTGTGATTACACGTACACAAAACAGGAGGGAACATCACAGGGCAGAATAATATGAATTTAATTTGATGACACACAAGGATACACACAAATTGAGATATCCATCCATCACCAAATGTGTGTACGCATTTGCTGAGGCGTGTGTGCGAACTCATCGCCAAGTAGTTACACATGCACATATTTCAAAAGGAGGCATCATCAAATCATAAAATATGAATCCTCGTTCATGACCAGCGCACAAATAAACACTAGCAGAAAAAAACAAAAATGAGTTCAGAGGGGTACACCCTCATTAAACTGGTTCCACACCATGCTGTGTGTGGCTTTCTCAGGCTGCTGGTGGTGCCGAGGCATAAGCCGACATATTGATGCTGCTGTCATCAGTGGGCTGCAGTGTGTGGGCCAGTTGAGGCTGGCCATACGCTCAGTATCACTGCTACCAGAACAACTCCCGCAAGACCTTCTGTAACACCGCCTGTCAATCTCCCTCTGACTTTCTCCTCCTCGCTCCCTCTCTTGGCTGTTGCCATGGGGTGCAGGTGGGCGATGGAGGGTGTTTGAAGGCTGGCGCAGAGAGGGAGGGGCTGGATGGAAGGGCACGAGAGAGATAAAGGAATGGGGCAGTGGAGAGAGATAGGGATGAAGGAGAGCGAGGAGGGCCAGAAAAAAAGATTGCGAATGAGAAAGATGAGAAGAAGAGAGAAAATAGGGGGAGAAAGACTAAAGAAAGGGGATGGTGGGTGTTTCTCCTTTTATTGTTGTTTCCTCAGAAAATAGCTTTAGAATCTGTGCTTGGCTGATAGTACTGCTACTGGCACACGAACACACATTATACATGCATACACACACATGCACACACACACACATACACACACACACACACACACACACACACACACACACACACACACTCATTTTGCTTGCTCTACATGGCAATCACCATGGTAACAAAATGTACAGAACACAATCGGGGTGGGATATTTTTAAGTTTCAAAGGCATTGAAACAACAATAGGGACGACAAAGGGAGGAAGAGACGAGACTGGGGGGAGAGAGGGGGAGATAGAGGGAAAGAGTGAGAGAGAGAGAATGAGAGTTAGTCCATTCTAAGTGCAAGCAGATGGACGTGTGACTGTGTGTACGAGTGTGTGTGTGTCTGTCCAAGGTCACAGCTCAGAATCATCTGTATGGCTGAAGAGGAGAATGAGGGACTGAGGGTAAAAGTAGGAGGACAAGGCTTTGCGCACATTAAAGGGTCCTTTCACCCAAAGCACCTAATGAAATGTAATAAAAAAATAACTTTAAAAAATATAATACAAAAGTGTTTTTTGTGAGGTAAAATGCTCATAAAGGTGCATATCACCAAAGTAACCAGTAACTGTTGCTAACTGTAGCTGCTTTTTAGCAACTTCAGGAGACATCTCTGCAACGCAGGACATAAGTAACGTTTGATGTAACGCCAACACTGTTGTTTCCTTACACTCCGTTAATAATGTTAGCTGTGCGTGCTGTGCACTGCGCTACTCCGCGGGTCAGCTGTTTGGGTTGGACCTTCAGCAGTGATGTAAAGCACCAATAATGTTAAATGTCACTGACCAGGGGTTAGGAACCTCATATAACCCCACATTAAAGGACCCAAGCTATCCCTTTAACTGTACAATACAACAGGCACATATTGAGTTTCAGTTTTGGCATTTGACCGAAAGAGCTTGCACACCCCTGCTCTAGCGGTATCTCTACATGTAGCTAGTTTTGGCTTTATATTTCCAGGTTTTGAGATGTCCCACTTATAATGGAGATACATGAAGTTTGTTTGAGGTGCAAGCATTGAAAATTCACTTTTGAAAAAAGAAACCGTGTTCCTCTTATTCTGACTAGGCCACTGACCTGACTGTGAACAGGAACGTTTATTCAAGTCAAACCTGTTGACAGTATGTTCTTCTGAAAAACGTGCTGCTGGTGAACTATTCAAATTAACATTTTCGATACTGTAAGATCCTCAGATGAAATACCACTCATACTTGTACTGGATGCATAAATCTCAGTAGCAGATG
Source organism: Diplodus puntazzo (assembly GCA_963678695.2). Classification (NCBI taxonomy): domain Eukaryota; kingdom Metazoa; phylum Chordata; class Actinopteri; order Spariformes; family Sparidae; genus Diplodus; species Diplodus puntazzo. The sequence continues at coordinate 30,402,164 of OZ023156.1, forward strand.
TCTCAAAATGTGTCCAAACCAAACCAAAACTGGCTGCATGGCTAAATATTGATTTATTTATAATTTGAGTTGGTGAGAAAACACGTTTTTATGTTGATATAGCTTGGTTAAACTGATTACCCTTGAAAACTTTTTTTCAATGAAAACAAAATCTTCTGCCAAAGATAGTATAGTTTGGATGATGATGCTTTTCCTTTTCTAATTGCTTGAGGTAGGTGAAGCTCATTTGGATAAAGGTGATGTCACAAAATGCTGTCCACCAGTCAGTGTTCAGCAACATTTGAAACTGAATGTGATGATCATAAAGGGGGGGGGGGGGGCGTTGGCTTATGTTGCCCACATTGTCCATTCAACCTTAAACCACACCTGCATGGTTCTGATTAAAGGATAACGCCACCAATTATACACATTAAAGCATGTTTACAGGTCTGAGGGAGTACTACTGTATTGTGTGGAAAAAATGTAGTATAAAGCCTTTTGTAGCTCCAGGGGAAGCTACATGTTATCTGATCCAGTTTTGTCACTCAGTGGGTAAGTTGCATTGAGGGTAATGTAGGCAACTGTTTTTGAAAAGGAAAAAAGTGTGCAACACCAGACCAGTGGACCTGCAAAGCAACTTAGTCACTGGGGGATACCACGGAAGGCAAATTACTACCACTAATTATTTGCACTTTGAGTTTTAACTCTGATAGTTTTTAGTCCCAAACTTAACTTCCAGAGTTATTTTTTCATGAATATTTGATGTTGTAGAAAAATACACTTTACAGGAGCTTTATAACCACAAACAATGTCAAATTGAAACATGACATCTCCTCTTGTCCTTGTTCTCCATCCTGTGAAATCTTCTTCCTTCCTCATCTGAAGACGTCCATGTGTTGCATTCACACACTGTATGTGGGGGACTGGTTACATGCACACACACACACCTGTACGTGTCTTTGCCGTGGCCTAAATGAAAGCACGTGTGTCTTTGGGTGCGTGTTCTCCCCCCGATAACGGCTCATCCCTCCCGTCTGCCTGTAGATTTAGCAAGGACAGCTGAGTTCGTTTCAGGAGTTGAAGCGGGTCAGAGGTCGGACGCCGGTGTAGGTGGCCTCTTGTACACCGGACCACCATCGAGCAGTTGCCAAATAAATCAGAGTCTCGCTGAGTGGTTTGGCGAGCATGACATACTTCCCTCCCTCACACTCTCTCTTTCTGCCTTCTATCTACCCTCCTCTGTCTGCCTGTTTGTTTCAGCCTCCTTGCGCTCTCACAAAGGCCAACAGCAACCCAGAAAGCCACACCTGGCCTACATCTCCCCACCGGACATGAACAACACTGCCACCTTGAAACTCCTCTTCTTCATCTGTGGTATTTTCGACGGTGAGGTCACTTTAGTGTCAGTGCTCCAGATCCAAATATGTCCTCTTTTGTTCTTCTTTCTTCCTATTTTGAAATGTTCCAATGGTGAGATAAAGTTTGGCCCATCATTAGTTTATTTATTTGTGTTTCTTCTGTACGTGTCAGACTGCAAATCAAATCCAGATGCTGTGGCTAGTGCAGAGGGCATTCATGTAACACACACACACAGTAGCATATACACGCATGCGCAGGTAAATGTGGCCCATAAATGCAGATAAAGCGTGATAGTTGATGCAGATGAGTGTACGTATGTTGTAAATACCAGAGCTCCACTGTCCCCCCTCCCTGTGACCACACTGCCGTGCTTTCACACTTGTTTACTGTAGTTCCGTTTTGTGGTACATTTACGTAATGCTTTCCCCATCAAAGTGCAGCTGTTTACCCCTGTTGCCAGGAAACGATTTTGGCCTACGCAGGGAAATGAGCATGACTGATGGGAGTGTACCCATCCGGATGGCCTGCAAAGAAGCGACATTGTCTGCGGTCCAAGCTAAAAAACAAAACAAACAAGGCATCTAGTCGAGCTTGAAGGCTTCCCCTCTGCTTATCATCTACAAGAGCGCCGCTAATGATGTTGTTGTGACATGGGAAAATTAGACATCTTCAAGTCGGAGTATGGATTACATTGTTACGCCAGACAGACTGTATAACATTTTGACTGGAACAGATCTCAGGCAAGCTTGTTCCAGCAGACATCCGCTTGGAGAAAACATTCATGTTTCGTAGTTTTTAGGCAAACTACTCATGGATTTAGTGCCCAGTCAGAATGCTCTGGTCAGTAATTTGGCAGTAAGTAGAGTTATCCTGTGGAAATGTGTTTGTCACAACTCCAGTCCTGTCCGATGACTGCATGTTGCATTTTCAACCCAGGAACTTTCCCCAGGGACTAGGAGCCTTTGGAGGATTCTTTGATGCGTTGATTGCAGCACTGATCATCTCTGATTTGTAATCTGATCAGTTTCAGCCACAATTGTTTTCAAATCTGAAACCATGAACCAGTTTATTTTTTTTGTTCATTTGTGCTCTGACTTATCAACATTGCGTAACAGAAGAAAGCGTACACCAGTTGGACCAGTGACAAGGCCCAGGTCATCGTTGTGTTACTCCCTTATGGAAACTTACTTACATGATAGAAGTTGAAAACAAATCACTCTTGACTCCTGGTCACAAACAGAACACAAACTTCAGTCTCCAGAGGGAACGTCCACTGTATGACCCATCAACCCCCCAGTCTGCTGTAATTAACACTGCATATAACTTTTGACTAAAAATGGCAGCGTACCTAAACACATACCTCTGCTCTCATATGCATGTTTGCATAGCCAGGTGCTAATTCCTGTATTTGTAACAGCAGCACACATACATACCATGTTCATACAGATATGAACATTTCCATTCAGCGCAGAGGCCTAATGCTGAGCTCAAAGTGTCAGGTCGAAAAAGGCACTGCGTAGATCTGGACTGAACAGACACAAACGAGGCACACAGGACCCCACAGGTCTCCAGCTTGATTATAACACGGAGCCTGTGACTTCTACAGTCCTTGTGTTTTTTTTTTGAGTAATGATCCAAACAGGAGGCGACAGACCGGCGTCGTGTGCAGCTGCAGATAGGGCAGGTTGAGCTCCGCGTGCGCGTGACTTCTACCATGACGATATGCCTCAAAAGATAATTCGACGATCTGTGTGTTTTGCTGCCAGGTTAGCCCACCACCTCCACCGTCTCCTCGCGACCCCTCCTCCTCCAGTTCCTGCATTGCCGCGGTAACTTATTAATTTCTGTCAGCTGGTTTTCTCTGCCACTTAGAGATACTACCAAATCACATTATGTCTGTCATGGATTACGTGTACAGGCAATGCATCTCCTCGAAGAAGAAAGGGGAAAAAAGATCAAAGATGTTTCTTACAATCAATTCTAAGTGAATATGGGAGGTGGACGTATTTGTGAGTGTGTGTGTGTGTGTGTGTGTGTGTGTGTGTGTGTGTGTGTGTTTGCATCCCACATATGTTTTATGGGAGATGCAAAAGCCCAAAAAAATAATTAAAAAAATAAATAAATGCCAAAGACATTTTGCTCAGTTTCCTCCTAATATTATATAATTATCCGAACTATTTATCATGAAATACACTTCAGAGGTTCCGCTGAGTCCACTATGGAACATTTAAAGGTCATCAGTCGTGTTAGCTGTTGATTGAATGAAACGAGAGATGCATGTCTCAGGTTTTACCTCACTGAGCACAGTCTACTGAACCACATTCCCATATTTACCCATATTTGGCTACGTGTGTGTGTGTGTGTGTGTGTGTGTGTGTGTGTGTGTGTGGGTGTCTGTGTGTGTGGCAGAGGATTTGATGCTGTCACTTTGTAATTACCTCAGCAAATACAGGCTTGGAGAGAGTTGACTGAAGTCTTCCAGTTGGACAGCCCTGGGAGAAAATGAGAAGTGACAGACCACATAACACAGCGTGGGACGTAAATAACTTTTAGCCCCCTTAGTCTCTCTCTCTCTCTCTCCATCTCACTCTCTCTCTGTCTCTCGCTTTGTCGTAGAAACATGGATGATACTTCAAGGATTTTGAGAAAGAGAGAGAGGGAGAGATGAGCTGAAATGAGAGAATATCCCTCGCTTTCATCTTTAGAAAAAATCTCTGACATCCCCTCTCACTTGCTTTGATGAAAGTCTTTGGTTTTTGTGTGTGTTTTATCCTCTTACAGGAGGTGTATGTATTATAGTCTCGGGGTGTGCACGCGTGTTGCGCAGGCGCGCGCGCTCACACGTGTTATGATGAGCACTGGCACGCGGTGATGCCATTTTTCTCGGCAGAATGTGTGTAGGTGGCTCGAGGAATCTTGCTTTGTGCGCGTGTGTTCGAGGGACTTTTTCTCGACACCGTTTGCCGTTGGAGGGCCTGAATTTTTCCATTCTGCTCCCTCATCAAGTACAAGAAGTCCAGGGGTTTGAGTTCTGCCCACTAGCCTCTCCGCTTCGTTTTGTTGTGCTGGATTTACTTCACCGCTCTGTGTTCTTTGAGCTCTGGGCAGGTTGTTACTAACACAACCACAAAGTTCTTACAGCGTGTGTGTGTGTGTGTGTGTGTGTGGGTGTGTGTGTGTGTGTGTGTGTATGTGTGTGTGTGTGTGTGTGTGTGTGTGTGTGTGTGTGTGTATGTGTGTGTGTGTCAGCTTGAGTTCCAGCATTGATCACTGAAGAAACACACTCTTACACATAGATAGTACTGTATGTCTTTGAGCTGGAAGAAGTGTTCAGATCCTGACATGAGCACAAGCAGCCCATCTACACTGTAAAAAAAAAAAAGATTAAATCAAACATTCGATCAAATCTGACTTAAACATACTACAAGGGGTTTTTAACAGTCTGAGAGTGTTTCCCATATGTATACTTTACTTGGGTGGCCCAGTTAAATTTTTAAATCTATTTTAGCATTTTATACTTTTTATTGATTTTTTTTTTATCCAGTCGAGAGAACTGTGGCATCTGCAATCAATTAACTAGTCGACGATTTAACCTCACTCGCCGCCCTTCCAGCTACTGTCAATCACAAACGCTCTGCAAAGAGAGCGAGAGAGAGGGGCGGAGACGCTCTCTCATCCCTCCTGTGATGCAACCTTTTCCTATCTAATGTCGACCTACTTATGCTGCCATTTTGAACTTGTAAGCGCACCTGGTTGTTGCGACGTTATAAGGTGCTGGTTTTGCTGTTTTCCCGCTTCCCTTGTCAACAGAATGGCGAGTGGAAATATCCAAAACGCAAGGTGATGTAATGTAGCCAATGTAGGCGCCATGTTCTGAAAGCAGTCCACTGGTCTGGCATTGCCCTCCTATAACACTGTTGGACTCATTAGAGACGGTTTAAAAACAAATGACTAAAAGCAATAGAGCCGAACCAGGCAGTTTTTTTTCTCCGTACATACTTCTTGCTTTTCCAAACCTTGCGCCTACATTACCCACAATGCAACTTCGCCACTGAGCGCCATCACAGAAGGCATTTTATCAGATTACATGCAACTTCCTCTGGAGCCACAGTCTACTTGTTCACATATGCAGTAGCACTTCCCAACAGTGTAAAACATAAAAAACATATGAATATAAGCATCAAAATATATTTAAAGCAGCATTGTGTAGAAATTGGCATTTTGTGCAATTTAGCGCCCCCCACAGTGCAACATCATAAATACAAGTCCCAGGTCTGTAACAATCGACAGACATAATGCATGATACGTCATTACATCATCACAGCGTAATGTGTTGAAGACTTGCATGTTGAAGTAAACATGTGTGTAAGGCTATGATCCTTCGCTCTCACTGAAGTTACACCACATACAGTGCAGTGCACAAACAAGTGATAGGGAGCAGAGTGGCTGAGACACCATTCAGCCTATTACAAGACACTGTACCATCAAACTGATTCAGAAGCTGTTATTTGAAGGTCAAAATGTGGCATAATGTTGTTTTAAAGTAATAATTTCAATAATTTATTGTGCGGAATGGATCATTTCAAAGTACTATGTATAATATGACTGTATTATAATTGTTTTTTCATAAATGTGTAAGCATCACTGATGTTAAAGCAGGTAAAATTGACTTTAATCTGCCACTGACTAAATCCATATATATACAAAAGCATACAGCATAAAATGGATATACCCATGTAAGGAGCCGTAAAATGTACTTAAGTACAGTATTTGAGTAAAAGTACTCAGTTACATGGCACCACTGACCTCAACCGCACATAATCCCATTTATACACACACACACACACACACACACACACACACACACACATATATAGCACATCCTTTCAAGCTGTACCGTCCTGCCTCTGGCTCTATACCACCAGTGTCTTTCTCTCTTCTCCCGCCCTCCTTGCACCTCCACCGCTCTTCCTGGCTCCAGTCCAGCTATAGATTGTTAATTATGGCTTGTACGTGATGCGCGGTCTTGCCTCCAAATACTACAGCAGTGTTCTTTGGCAGACATCAAAGTGTCGGTGTTTCATTCCACGGGGATTAGTGATGGTAGTGTGTGATAATGCCCCTGCCTGCTCGCTGAATTAAACGCCCATGGCTGGGCGCAGGTACACAGCGCCTAATGAACACGCGCTCACACAGGCATTCATGCACAGTACATCCACTTAAACAATGAAACAAGATGCAGAAACATATGGGGAAACATACTTACGTGTTGGAAAACGGAGCTGAAAAAACTGGGCCTAATTACTGAAAAAGATAGCCGTGATTAAAGTGTGGACTAAACATCCAAGCGGACTCTCATCCCTTTCATCTCTCAGAAAAAGAGCTGTATGTTGGTCAATGTCCACAGAGATCCGCAGTACATTGACTGTCCTTCACTCATCTCTCATCTTACACCCCCGTGGCAAATTGGATTTTTAAACGGCTCGTTTTTGATCATTCCTCCGCACTCATAATTGACTGTTCTCTCTCTCTCTCTCACTGTCTGTTTTCCTCTCCCTCTTTCACTCCGTCTCACCAGCAAACTTAATGAAACAAGCGCTGGTAACAAAAAAAAAAAAATGTTGAAAGAAAATGCTGAAGAAAGAGCAGTCTCTATAGTAACTCTCGCCACGATTCGTACAAAGGACAAATGACAAGTGTTTAAAGGGCTGCGGGGCGTTTTAATGTTTAGTTTGTGCTTTCTCGCGTCGACTGAGAAGGTCTCGGGAGACGGCAGGAAAAACAGCCATGAAAGGGAAATTACAGAGAGAGACAGAGGGAGAGAGAGGGAGAGGCCGAGGGAGAGAGAGCGATGGAAACTCGTCCTTGCTGATCAATGCAAGTGCTATTGTCTGTTCTGTTTCTTTGTCCACAAGGACGAAGGCAGAGGAGAGAAGGCAAGTGATGCACATGAACAGTGTTTTGGCCCCTTATGCCAGATGTCTGACCACAAGCTGGGGATGAAAGTAACTGCACTCCTGCTAGCATGTAGCAGCGTCTGTATGTCATACATACACTGCAGGACATACTATGTACCAGCGGACGGCAACCCTTTTTGATATGAAGTGCCATTTTAAAATGTTCTTCTTAATCAGTGTGCCATATTAACCTTAAAGAACACTGAGTTCCTAATGAGAACATCCACATCTGAGTTAAATCATCCATCTTATTCATCAACTACAAACGTCTCCCAAAAACTCTCTTGTAGACTTCACTGGTGTGCCGCTGGTGCCCGAGGCGGCTGACCCCGGCTGTATACTACACATATGGAAATGTTGAGGGGACTCGCTTGAATCAAAAACTGTACATCGTCATCTCATGGCTCTGTAGGAAGATTCCACTCTAACACATTTGCACAATATATTTGCATTGCTAATGTAATTGTACTCATCAGTTCAATTGATGGGACATGTGAACACAGTGACATGCCTAAAAATAAGCACGACAGTGCATGAAAGAGGAGTAGTAAGACAATCAGATAAGGCCAATTTTCACCAAAACTATTGTGTTTACAGACCAACTTCATTTTTGTCCCACTGCACTTATTCTAGTCGCGCAGTCTTCTTTTGCATATAGACAGTAAATAAACACAGTTATACACAGCTGTACACACAAGGTTTAGTTTGTAAGTTGGGTGTGTGGTTTATAAATAGGGTATGACTGTGTTTGTTTGCTGTCTAATAAGGAACATATTATTTTTTGGTTTTTGTCTAATTTGATACAAAGCATTAAACTTGTAAGTACAATCTGAAATAAAGTGTCACCACAATTACCGCATATTTCAGTCGCACTCACCTGTGGATTATCTTCCAAATAAATGCAGTTGGTGAGAAATTTGTTGGTTGAAATGATCAGTCGATATCACATTTTTACAGACACGGTATTGATAGATAATAAGACCACTGACGACTTCATCTTGCATCTATGTCCTGCTCAACACATAGTACACCTCACAATACTGAAATAGCCAAATGGAAGGAATCCTCAACCCAGTTGTATCTCTACTGACCCAATCTCCATGAAGTGGCGTTACAACAACAGTTACTTCTGGGTAGAAAACTGCCTGTTGATTTGCACTGTGGCGATATGAGAAATGTGCAAACTTTAATTGTGTTGTCACTTTCATCCATAACTGTAACATTTAATGATATATAGTAAAACATGGTGCTTCAGCCTCTCTGATGTTTCAGCTGTGCTTATTTAATGTACTGTGCTACTCTGCCAGCGTCTTCGATATCTATCCAACAGCACATCTTGATCTCACTGCTGGTTTGGGATAAATTCAAACAACACTTTGAAACAGAATCCTGAAAAAAAAGGGGTTTTCTACTTGGAAGTAATCGTCAACAGTCATTGTGGTTCTATATTATGGGCTTACATTCAAGAAACAAAACATGTCCCATATATCATTATTGGTACCAGCCCTAAATAACCAGTATCAGCCGGGCTGTAGTTTAGATCAGGAGCTCTCTAACTTATTAATGTCAAGGATGCATAAACTGAATCAAATTTGACCAGTGACCTCGTTTTCAGATGATTTATCACAGAAAATATATGAAACCCCTGACCAGAAATGTCATTATTTGACTAATGGATGGAATCAAAGTGTGAATACATTCACAAACTTTATGCTCGATAGCCCTCAAAGCCCCCCCCTACTGAATGCCCAGCTCTGCTCTGATTCGTCAGTGTCACACACGCCTGAGCCTGCAACCACTAACAACAACAGAGCAGCTGTGCTAAATCAGATTCTACGTGCCAAACTACCAACTACGCATAAGTTATGTGAAAGTGACAAATGGTGACACAGTGTAATGGACTGAAGGCAGGACTACCGACAAGGCGTTTCAGGCACTTCAGGAGCCGTGTTTTCTGTGGGAGAGAGGAGCTTCTGTTTGCGACGGACTTTGGCCTTTTTAACTTTTAAAATATAAATAAATAAATAGGTCTGCTTGGCGATATAGGAAACGCATGGAACTTTGTGATGGAAATGTGCAGGGTGCCTGAGTAAAAATTAATGGTGAATAGGTGTACCTTCATATAAAGTGTTACCAAAATGTTAAACACACATATAGAATGAAACATTAAGAGTACAAGACTGTAATAAACCAATATGTTACTTTTCAAATTGCAGAGTTTAAGCAGGTTCCTCCGTTCATGACTCTGTGCTGTCTGGAGGTGATGTCAGCCTAAAGAGGTTAAAAGGTTGTGCCAAGGGTGAAGCTCTCGTCTCCCATAGCAAAAACTACACCGAACAAGTAATTTAACCCTATTATTTGATCTTATAGTGAAAGGTTATAGTTGTACTTAGCAAATGTGCTTTGACTAGTGATGAGAAGCAGGATTTTTTTGTTCTTTTTTTTTCGGATGCACACAGAGCCTGAATAACAAAAATAAAAGGAATCAAAGCGAGAGCCTTGAGCCTGTTAGGCCAAGTTAGAGTAGCTGTGGAAGTGTAACCTGCATCATTTATGTGATTATTTCTGCTCTTCACGGGCTTTAAAATGTGTCTTGCTTACTGACAACACTGTAATCCTCTCCTCTGTTTGTTGTCATGACATCCTCATCATTTGTATGACATGCTCCTTCGGAATACAGGCTGTCATTCACGGTCGCTTCCTGCTTTGGTGACACGGTTAATGTGTGTGTGTGTGTGTGTGTGTGTGTGTGTGTGTGTGTGTGTGTGTGTGTGTCTGTGTGTGTGTCTGTGTGTGTCTGTGTGTGTGTGCGCGCTGTGATGGGTTCAAGACTAGAGAGAGAGAGAGAGAGAGAGAGAGGTGCAGACAGACATATGGACAGAAATACCTCAATGGAGACAAAGACATGACCTTTATTTGTCCTTGTGAAGTGGTTTAACAGCACACGGTGGTAACGGAAAAAAAGACAGCGATAAGGATGACAACAACAAGAGGAAGACGGAGTCTGAGAGAGATAGTGAAAGAAGAGGTAGGGAGATAAAAATAAAAAAGGGCACACAGGAAAGAAAGAGAAAACACCCCAAAAAAAAAAACATCTTAGCAGCCAGACAAACACCTCCCTCCACCTGTAATCACCTCCTGCAGGTCAGCTTCTGCCTCGCCTCGCCACAATCCTCCAACTAACACAGAGCCGAGCCATCAAACGGCGATCTCTTCTTCTACCTCCCCTACCCTCTTTTCTCTTCTTTCTCTTTACACGGACAGAAAAGACCTTGATGTTTTTCCAATAATTGGCAGCAGAGGTTGACTTTTCCCCCCCTCCACCCCCCTCCCTCTTTTCTCTGTTTATCTTTTCTCTCCCTCTCTCTCTCTCTCTCTCTCTCTTTCTCTCCCCCTCTCTCTCTCTTTTTTTGCTCTTCCTCTTCCTTTAGAGATGAATACTTGGCCCCGGATCAAAGGCAGACCCCAACCGGCCACTCTGGCCACCACAAAGGGGCGTTGGGCGCTGGCGGTGGGCCAGGTGCTGCACATGGCCACATAGCCAGGGACAAGCCATGCAGATGGGGCCTGCAGAGCCCTCCTCCCCGCCGCCCCCCCCACCCCCGTGTTCGAGAGGTCAGTGGCTAAAGTATCAGAGTGTGCGCTTCCTGTAAGACGATCCAGTCCTGTGCGACTGACTCCCTTTTGTTTCCATCTGTCTTTTCCTTGCGCTTCTCTCAATTGGTTTGTTTACTTCCTGCGACTGCCTTTGTTTCTTCTCGTCTAACTTCCCGTGTCCTTCTCTGCCGTTCCAGAGCGCAGAGCGGGGAGAAAGACTGGCGGCCAGTGCAGCGAAGAAAAGAACCAGCTGAGGTAAACATCGTGCCCCCACGGACAGAGCTGTGTCTAAATGTTTAAGGAGACCCGACTAGAGTTTAGTCGAACACTTCCCTCTCCCCTCAACAGCCCCTTGTTTAAATATATAAGCGCTACAGCCAAGTTCGATGTCTGTGAGGCCAGAACAAATAAATTGAGGTGGAGGACGCAAAAAAGTGGGATAGATAAAACAAATGAACAAGCCCTCGCAGTCCAAATATATATGCAACACCCAGCTTGCTTTTCAACTCCTTCAACTGACACGTTTGCAGAATTTCTCTCTGCGGAGAGCTGGGATGATGTTACCGAGTCAGAGCAGGCTTGCTGGACTCTTGAATTACAGACCAATTGTGATTCACTTCATTAAATCGTAACAAGCGATGTGAAAAGACCAGAGTGAGAACCCCCTCCTCTCACCGCGCACGCCAAGAAAACATCCTCTCTGTGAGAACTTCGCTCATAAATGTCCAATACAGTTCTCATCTGTATTACAGTGGGGAAGTTGCATTATATAGATCTAGGAACACACAGTGCACGCACAGCTTTTCCCTTTATCAGGCCTCACAAGTCCTTTAAGGGAATCCAACAGTCTGCATTGTATTGCTTTCTTTAACAAACGTCCTGTTTTTGTTCAGATTCTTCACTCGTTTAGCCACATGAAGAGCGCAGCTTTCGGATCATCGTGTCCAAACGTCTAGTCGAACCAGTAAAAAACATCCAGGACGTACAAGGAGCAGACGTAACATTTGAGGGGAAGAGAAAAAAAAAAGACAACAGCAGTATTTTTCCACGCTCCGCATGCTGTCATGCATGAATCCCCGGCTTCAGCCATATGTTTAAGATTAGATGTACTTTTTTGTTAGACGAGAACACAGTCAACAAAGTTCTGCTGCTTCCCCGCTGGTCATGAATCAACTGGGCTCTGTCCACACCCTCTCTTTGGGATCTTAATTCTATTAAATGCTGTGATAACAGCCATCATATGTGTGAAGAATGTCACAACATGATTGATGGTATGAATCATATTCTCCCACATGTTAACTGCCTTACAGTTACATAGTAGTGTTGTTGTTCATTTGGGTGTTTAGGCTCTCTGATAACCCGAGAAGAACAGAATGAGGTAAAAATGTAGTGTATCCAAAAATAATAAAGTTACGCTGAATTATCCAAACTTTAAAGCTTCAATAATAGATTTGTGTGACTACCAGGGGGCAGCAGAGCAAGTTTGAAACACACATTATTATATCTCATAGCATTCACTGAAGCTGCGTTTCTGTCTACACATGACAGGTCAAACATTCACTCTCCTGTCAGCTCTGATTTGGTCAATTTACAACATAAAATATCTCACTCTCGTGCTGCAAAATGCCCCCAAATGTTCACCAGCTAGTGGCTAACTTTGTCTGTCCTGTGCTGGGTGTGCTGGAGAGGTAGTGTTCAGGCGGTTTATCAGAACCTTACCGGCTGAAACTAACTGCAAGCTGCTGCATAAAGAGGGTTGAAACCCATACAAATATGAGAAACTAAAAAAAAACTAAAAGATGAGAGTTGAACAGGATGACAGATATGGTGGTAACAATCAGTGCTTTCTAACAAGGGGACCCCTTTGATATCACATTTAGTCTTTTGATCCATTATTTATGTTAAAAAGTTGGTTGATGCAGCTTTAAAGTGATACTTTGCCTCGATTGGGTCGTTTAAGTAAAAACCCACCTTCTGCAGAAGGTTAGCAGTTTCCTCCGTCATAGAGAGAAGAGGCAGTGCTGAGTTTGGATTCCAGTGGTGACAGGTTCTCAGAGGGGAAAAGGTATCAAAGCTATCACCCCAGCAGCATGACCCACTTATCTGCTGCTATTATGACTTTTTTTTATATTTATATTTTCAAAATATGGCGAGAGACACTTCTACAACCTCAACCCAAAGGCAAGTGCTAGATGTTAGCATGCTAACAGACTAAACTCAAATAGTGAACACGGTAAAAATAACACCTGCTCACTACTGACATATCAATTTATTATATAGTCTGATCATTACTAGGCTACGTAACTGTAACAGATACGTCTAATGTCATCGAGTAAATGCAAAAGACCTAAGAAACAATGAGCTAGCAGAGATCAGAGATATGAAACGTTCCTCATCATTAATCCGGCTCGAATTGAGTTCATCAATTTGAAAATCGGTTCCTTTCAGAAGACTTAGTGTTAAATGTATAGGTCTCTGTAAGTAGGTGCACTGTAGTTCAGGCGATGCTAACCCCCTGCTGTGAGGAGGTAAATAAAGCCAACTATATAAAACGACATGACAGACTTAATGTGACCATTATGGAAAACAAACAGCTACTTCCAGCTCAGATAATGGCCCATTTAACACAGAAAGCTTAGTAATTAAAAGAGCAGGGGGGTGGGGGAATTATGATACAGTTACCTAAATAGGGTCAACTGGTTGGTTGTTTAGCTTCAGTGGTAACTTCTTGGCTGTTAGAAAAATTATGAGCAAAGAAGTCTGATGTTGTTTTTCTGTAATAATGGGCATTATTTTCACTTTTATGTGTTCCTCCTACAGAGAAAATAGGCCTGATCTCTCCCTTTGTGGTTGCTCCAACTGCTCACTTCCACCACCCACACAACACATTTTCCCAGGCAACAATGTTCCTCCAAAGTTTACACACAATAAATAACGATATGCCCAAAGCAGTTAGCAGTGGCCCCGCTCTCCGTTTCCTGGCTGGAGTTGAAATGAAATGGTAATTTTGACTTGAGGAGGATTTCAAAGGGATGGCCTCTACTTTTCATCTTGGTGCATACCACGAGCTCGCCGACACATTCACGCTGGGATTTGAAAAAAAAAAAAAGGAGAGGAGAGAGAGAGAGAGAGAAAAAAAAGCAGAATTTTTAAGTTTTTCTATGAACTTCCTTCTTTCTTTTTTCTGCCATCTCCCCACAGAAAAGGAGATGCAACGTTTGCTGAGATCTCTCCCCCAGATGGACAGCGTTTATATAAACAACCATCCCCGGTTCAGGGAGCGCTGATTGATGTGTCATTGTCTAAAGATTGTTTCCAGGCATTTGAATAGATAATTCAGAGCGTTTCATGTAGACATCTTTCTTCAAAGGTCAGTTGTGGGGGTAGAGCAGGGGTGTCCTCCATCTCCCATGCTATTTTTGCATCCAAGGCTCCGACCAGCGCGCCTGCTTTTTTCGCAAGGGAGATTGACTGACACTTGAAACGTCCTTCTGCTCAAGATAACAAGGTGCTTTCCAAAACTCCATCTGAGATCTGCTCGCCAGCTCTGTTATGCAAAATACCTTTGTCTCGAACAAAAGACCGTAACACTGTGTGGATGTGTCCTGTGCCTGTTTGTTGTGTAGGTCGGCCTCTCGCGCTGAGATTGGAGTGAGACAAAGAGATGCGGCGGAGGAATTGGCCAGGAACTCCATTATCTCTGCAACGAGGAACGAGAAATGGAATTAAAACGAGGTCTGTCGCACATCAGCAGCACCTATCCTCCCATGTACATAACACCTTATGCTACACAAAATCCACTCTGAAAGTCAGAACACCCCCTCCCCCTTTGTACAGTATCTTATTTCCTACATCGCAGCCTTGCTCACGCTGACCCAGCAGGCACAGCAATATCGGAGGTCCACTTTCCCCGAGTCGGCCGATCACATTCCGTTGTCAGTCAGCCGTGAGGGGAGCGTCCGGGTGACAATAGCAGAGTGTGAAAAAAAACAAAAAAACAAAAAGCACTGTGGTGTCTTCATTATCTCCGAGCTCCGCAGCCCGTGAACGAGGCCAGGGTTAATTGCTGTTGATTAGACGTCAGTACGCATGGCTGAGTGAGCCCACAGATCTCACTGAGGGGGCCACAGAGGGAGAAGAGGGAAAGGATGAGGTCGCTCACAGACAATGATGTGGAATCAATGTCAAGTGTTCCTCCTCTGTGGGTTTGGCTGCGCGGGAGGCAGATAAGGAACGTAGACCGGGCAACACAGAGATGCATTTTATCTGCATAAACGAGCAATTGTTCTCAGAATTTAGGTTCAAGTCACGGACAACGACTGTAACCATGGTGATCAAATAATCTAACATGCTGATTATCTTTGCGTTTGATGTGTCTAAGTTCATCATTCATTCAGAGATCAATAGCCCATTGAGTTAATGTTGGTCTGATGCTCTCTCGGTCCGTCCATTTCTTTGGTCCAGACAGAAACATCAAATGGACTGCCGTGAAAAGGATGTGCTCCATGGGGCCCAGAGGATGAACGCTGACGAGCTTGTTGATCCCCTGACTTTTCCTCTAGCGCCACCACCAGTCTGCTGGTCAATGGATTTACACAAAATGAAGCACCGACATTCATGGTCCACAGAGGATGAATCCTAATGGCTCTGATGATCTCCTGCCTTTCCATCAGAATCACATAAGTGCAGTGTATGTTTTTTTGTTTTAATTTCTAAACCAATATTGGAATGTGGTACAAACATTAAAGCAAGAAAATGTAACTTCCTGGAGAGGGGTATGTGATTGTTGAGTCTCATCTCAAGGTCAGCAAAAATTGACGCTTCAGGTTGGGGCCCGGCCCGAGCTGCAAACCCAAAGCTTCAGTATTTAACGAGTTGGGGATGAGACTCCACAGTCTGCTATCTTTCTGCAGGAAGTTGCATTTTATTCCTGTGATTCTCCTGAAGGTGATCCCGTGACTTTATGGGGTCATCATGTGGTCGCAATTTCAGTTTGTCTTGCACTAAATATCTAACTAACTACATCCTCATCAGCCTCGCTTAACTTTGTGTTTAGAGCTAAATAGCAAGTGCTAGAATGCTAAACAAAGATGTTGAACGTGCTAAACCTTTCGCTGATGCTTAACATCTGCAGGTTAGCTTTGTTGTGGTTAGCATGCTGATGTTAGCATGTCATTAAAAGCCTCTTTTTTTCCTGAAGACTTACAAAGACGCCAGTGTGGCTGTAGATTAGCCTGATTAAATGGTCCAACGTAACCCACCCACAAATAAACTCTGTATTATATAACTATATATACTTAATATGCTTAACAGTAGGTGATGTCTGCCAATCAAAACAAAAGACATAAGAAGCATTTAATCATGGGAGTTGTTGTCTTCATCAGTAAACCGCTGCTGAGTCAAATCTATCTACGCGACTTTCACGTTTTCAAAAAGTTTTATTTACATTATGTTTAGTTTCATTCAACCATCGCTCTGTGATTCCTCCGAAAGTTGTAGTGGCACATGACCAAATGAACACACCATTGCCTTGAAAAAAATAACTGTAGAATAAATGTGGATATAATGTCTGTGGGTTTGAAACACAAGGATGGTGTCAGTACACAACTATACAAAATATACGACAAAGGTGTGCTCGTTTTCAAGCTTTTTAATGCAGAAAAGTCAGGTGCTCTAACATTAAGTCAACTGATGCTTTGATGTGCACAGATTCACGCTGACTTACAGACCCAAGGCTCCGACTGCGGTGCGATGTAAACGATCAGACTGTTGCAGGTGTGTTGCCAAAATGATGTCTGTCTCCGTTTGTGTGTAATAGACAAACAAGGCCCTTGGTCAACCCCAGGTTATATTCCTCTTTAATGCGTGATTTTTCTTGCTCTGCTGCTTTTGTAGCCAAAATAATAACGACAATAGAGGTGGTTCAGACAGGAGCGGGACTGACAGACAGACAAGGGAGGAAGGGCAGGACGTCGCAACCTTCACGCCCTTCGCAGAGCGAGCGCTCGCTTTGTTTAAATCTCCTAGATCAAAGGGTGCGATGCAAATTCCTGCAGCTTCCACGCCGCCATTTGATGTTTCAGGGAGCCAAATTATTGTGGTGATTACAGTAGCTGTACACAACCGACGGAGCGGGCCAAACAAGAGTCCTTGTTGTGACTCTCAATTAGTGGTGTGACATCTCAGCACCCAGCGTCTGAGAGGCATCCGACAATAAGAGGGGCTGTTTGGGCTGATAAAGTGATTTGGCTTGGTGGCGTCCTTTCATCTGCACCGACAGTGGGGTATTTGAGGCTTCTGGGTATTCTCTCTGCACATCACACCTCCCCTCATTGTGACAATAGCACCACTGTGTTCAGCGTGTCAAAGAGGCTGTAGGCCCGCCGCACTGTGAGCAACTTCAGCTCAGATGATTGTCATGTAGGAGTGTTGCCGTGACTTACAGGCTTCTAAGAGGTGAAGTTAACAAGGATACACTAAAAACGGAGGGATGTCGGGACGCTTTAAATTAAAGATACAGTCATATACATAACTTTATCTGCTTTAAGTTCTGTTTCTCTTCTCCCTGAGCAGCATGACTCAGAACAGATATTAACTATCACACCATTAGCAGTGTTCGGATGTTTTCTGCAGATTCAAACTCTCTGAAGTTGACGACGCAGGCGTTATTTTGTTGTTTGTGTGTTATTGAAAGCCACAGCGAGTTGAAAGGATAACTTTGCCTGTGGGAAGGACAGAGCACCAGAGGATCAGGTTCAGCTGTATTTCTGATAACACTTTGCATTCTGCAGGCACCAGTGACAGCTCTGATGCCTCGTGTTTGATTGGCTCTTTCATGTTCTCCTTTCTGCCTTCAGTATAAGCAGTGAGGCCAGGGTGGAGGTGAACGGATGGCGAGCGGACTACCGTGGCGGTGAGAGATTGAGATGTGATGCTTCTCTGCCAAGGTGATGGACAGGGGCACTGGAAGGATGTTGGTTTTTAGACACTCCAGGCTGTCTCTTATATGTAGCAGAGAGTTGCAAAAGGCCCTGGCGGTAAAACTACGTCAGGTGCAATTAGCATCATGACAGGAACTTTGTGGAGGGATAGTGGATGTGGTGAAAAGAGCTGGCTCACTATGAGGGTAGTTGTTAACCAGTAACCTATTAGAGGAAGGCAGTTTCATGATGGAATAATCAGATTACTAATCAGTTTTCTTTTTGTCAACAGATCCCATGAAAGACCAAATAAAGCAATAAAGTCTGTGTGGCCAAAACCTGATGTAGCTCGTCCCTTTGTGCCACAGAGCTCCATTGCTATCCAAAAACTATTAGAAACATTTAAAAGAGCCACAATGTTGCACTGGCTGACATGAAGAATGCTACTGTAGTTAATTTTGAGTCAAGTTTCACTTCATCATCATTCTATAACAGGGCATTATACAACCAAATGCAAGTTGTTGTACCGTTTTGCAACACAAGGAGAAAAAAAAGATAAAAAACGTTTATGGTTTGTGAGTGTTGAGGATGTTCTGAGTAGTTCAGGAGTCTCACAGCCTGAGGAAATAAGATGATCTATAATCTGGTGGTACGGCAGTAAATACTCTTGCCAGATGGCAGAATCTGGGTTTACCTGATCTCGCCATGTTGGGGTTGTTCCTCCAACCTCAGTATTCAGTCTGGCAAAGGATGCAAAAGTAGCTGCTGCCATGCCACCAGACTACAGAGCTGCTTCTTTCCACGGGTTGCTACATTGCTAAATTGATGTTCAACAATCCACCATTAAAAAATAGTTTTTCTTGAGTAGCATAAAGAGACATTTTGTTGTACAATCCTGAGTTGGAAACTCACAAACAGATGAACCTCGAGTCCTTAATTAATTTGCACCAGGAACGTCATCACAGCTGACCAGAAGGTCCGCACGGTGAGTTCGTTATGGTTGAATGGGTCTTTTGCAAGGCTTCCACCCAGGAGTCCGGGGTTTGTGTGCCATGTGAAAAAAAATACTCTACTAATGGCTCTCCCAGTTTAAATGTCAGTTTTCTGTCGCAGTTTTGGTCAGGTTTAGGCAACAAACTTACTTGACCCAGGTTTAGGGAAAGATCATGATCTGTTTCCCTCGTTGCAAAGTTGTGGCATTGCAAAAACAGGATTGGTTTGATCCTGGATCATTAATTATAACGTCAGAGGAGGAACAACAGCACGGCAATATCTGATTGTGTCTGCAGCAGAAAATAGTCCCCGACAAACGTTCCATTTCCTCCTGTGTATCACCCTTTCTTAAAAAATAAACGAACAAATCTGTGGCTTACTACTAAAGAATGAAGTCTTCGGCATCAGTGAATGGGCTGCGCGCCACAGTCAGGCTGCAGAAGTCGGAGAGCATTGAGAGCAGTCCTACACCCTGGTTTTGGTGTTATAATGAGATTCACTGACAGTAAGAAAGTATAGAATATTAGTGTGTGCAAGTGAAGTTCAGGCAGTCGAAGCCCAAAGACAGTCTTCAGAGACCCTGTCCTCTAAAGCCTGCGAAAACAAGTTTGAAAACGTGCAACGTCCTTCTCCTATAGCTTTATTCCTCCCTGTGCAGGGCATTGTGTTGACCTGGAAACGGCCATTCAGCGCTGTGAGAAAGCGGCCCCTGAAACGCTCCCTCTCACTAAGAGAAACATATAACAGTATTAGATCTAGTTTAATTACACAGGGGCTTGCGGATGGGCCCCTCTTTTCTCTCGGCGGTGAAAATGCTTAGCGTTTGTTGTCGGTTCAAGGCTCTCTAAAGGATGTGCTGGCATGTGTAGGGTTCTGGCAGAGAGGAAACTTGGTGGTGGGGGGGGTGAACTGTTATTGTTTGAAAAGCGTGTAAGCGGCCTTCACAACACCGCATCCACGGAAATGAAGCAAAGACAGAGAGCGAGAAAGAGAGAGAGAGAGAGAGACAGAGAGAAAGAGGCAGAGAGAGAGAGCAAGAAAGAGGAGGAGAAAAAAAAAACTCTTGCGCAGCTTTGACTGACGACTTAACAGGCGAAACCGAATTTGTCTTTTGCCGGGAGATGTCAGATGCCTTGCCAGTGAGAGAGAGAGATGGAAAGAGGGAGAGAAAAAGCACACCACAGAATCTCTCCTGCGTCTTTTTCGCCCTCTCTTTTCTCCTCCGGTTTAAGACGGCTCGGTGAATGCAACGACATCAAAGGGCCCGGCACTCAGAATGTACATTGTTGTTCCAGTAACCACATGAAACAGAAAGGGAGCGATGGAGAAAGGCTGGGAGAGATGGAGCAAGTTTTTTTTTTTCCCTTTCTCTCCTCCGTACATAAATAGGGAGCTATGGAGGGAATCGGTTTAGAAACGGTGGAAGATTAACTCTTTTATCTCTTCATTTCAAACGTCCTCCGTATCCACGGCCTCCACATGCTAACATGCTCGTCGGGATCGACATGCCTGACCGGCGCCGCTGCAAAGCAGAGGTGTTCTCCGGCACCAGGACGCGTAGAACTCCTCCACAAACAGAGCTGATGAGAGGAGGAAAAAAGGGGCCGAGGAGGAGGTTGACACGGCGTCGGTCCTGACTCATTGTCATTAAGAGAGCTCTCTGTAATCGGAGCTAAACTTAGAGAAAGGAGCGAGCTCTCACTCCGCCGCAGACATTCCACATGTGTATCAAAGAGGAACACGGCGAAACGGTCCCAAAACACGTCGATGCACAGGTTCTGGGACCGTTTCGCCGTGTTCCTCTTCCTCTCCTTCTTATTCCTGCTGGCCTTATCTTTACACAGAGACCACCCAGGAGCAACAAGTCAGCTCTCACCTTCAGTCTGAGTGCGTTTGTGTGTGTGTGTGTGTGTGTGTGTGCGCGCGTGCACGCACGCAAGCTTTGTACTTTATAAGCACAAGTGTACGCCCGTGTCTGTATACAGGCCTGTGTGTATGTGTGTGTGTGTGTGTGTGTGTGTGTGTGTGTGTGTGTGTGTGCGCCTGTGAATGAACGTGTTTTTCTGTGCATGTGTGCGCGCCTCTTACCTCCCACCATCTGGGCCCTGTTTGGAGAGATTTTCTTTAAAAAAAAAAAAAAAAAAATCACAGTCACGCCGTGGCAGGATTACCACTGTGAAAAGCAGCACCTGGAAGAAACTCAGTGCTCCTGCTCCCCTTCCCTCTCAGATGCTCAAAGAAGTTTCTGGCTTCCCAGCTTGAGGCGCAGGATTTGTTTTTGACCTACATGGGCGTCCTAGGCCTCATGTTCCCTTCCAAAAAGCAAAAAAGCAAAGAAACACATCTCAAATTCGCACTAAGCTACATCCAGCAAGGTTACAGTATCACCGCATTACAGTAGATCAACAAGCGCATGTGCGTGCGCGTGTGCATGTGGGGGTGCGCACCAGCATGTGTGTTTACACCATGTATATCGTATTTCCGTCTCTTTTTTTTCTTTCTTTTTTTTAAACGGCAAGCTAAGACACTAAAGGCTGATTAGCCACAGTGAGATGTAAGCCTGTGAATGAAAGAGTTCAATAATCCCAGATGGAAACTGAGGCGCAGCATCTCCACTGAAGATTTCCCATCAGGAATAATCTTAGTCCGGGATTAGCCACAATTTAAACTGTTTTGATGTTCCCACTCATACACACAGCGTCTCCATAGCTGAAATACCTTATGCTGCGTAACAACTATGTTGCTCCTTTGCTTTGTTTTCAATGCAACTTTAAATTTTTCTGTGTAGCTTTCATGTTATTCTAATCATATTTGTGTTTTATATACTTGTGTTGATGGGTCACCCTAATTTCCCTTCTGAGGGGCGGTCAAAAAGGGGTTGTTGATCATGAAAGGGTAAGGAGGGAAAATGTACTGTAACTTCGAGTAAAACTTCCGAAGTGTTAAAGCAACATTGTGTAGAAATCTGCGTCTTGTGCGATTTGGCGCCCCCCACAGTATCTGAGTGCAACACCATTGTCGGAAATACAGATCCCCGGTCTGTAACAGATTGTAGGTGCTAACTACGATCAAAACTGATTACATCATATCAATGTCACAGGTTGAAAACTGTAAAAAATGTGTGAACGCTGTGATCCTACCCTCTCACTGAAGTTAATCGTGTGATTGAAGTAAAAGTTCTCTGTACTTGTTTCTTTATTTGCGTTGATGTAACATCCAGTGGTGGAAAGAGTACTGAAGATCTGTTCTCAAGTATAAGTGCAATTACATTACTGAAATATTACTCGATTAGAAGTATATGTACATATAGTTAAGTAAAACCACAAATTACTCAAACACTGCTCAGATCATTGTTAGTTTGATGTTTAAAGGTGCACTATTGAATTTTGGGGAATATCTTTTAATCAAAACAGAAAGATCTCTGTAATATAATATAATATAAACAAACTGACCTTAAAGGACAGCACAGTTTCACAATGTTTTACCTGTTTCTATGTGGCAGACCCTGCCACCTTTCTAGCTTCAAACAGTGTTCCAGGGACCTTACTTTCCTCTGAAAACAGCTGAGTTTGTGTTATTGCCTTATTAACATTGTAGATATTAAAAATTCTGACCCTTTGTTCTCCAAAACTACATAGTGCCCCTTTAATGCATTATCAACAGCAGGCATTCAATCAAATAGGCTTCTGTTTCTCCAAATCTTCACTCCAAAATTATTCCCAGCTCATGCGTTGTTCTGCTCAGTTGTCATGGTCGCCCTTTGTGATCAGATCGGACTTATTGGCTACAAAAATTTAGAAATGTTTGGAACTTAATTGGAACTGAACTTAATTGTGATAATAATAGTAAGTAGATTACATGGTGCAACTCATATTTAAGTAAGAGTAAAACTGCAGACAGATTATCTCATCTCATCAAATAGAAACTAGAAAACATTTTCCTGTAACTTTGAGTAAAATATCATATTTAAATGGTTTTAGGTCAGTACTTCTTCAAAATCACAGTTAAAGTACAGTAAAATGCCACTAGGGGGCCTGAATCTGAGGAGAGGCCCCTGATAGACTCATTTAAAATGCTTTTTGTGAAAACTAGAGAGCATCAGATATTTCGATTTGAGCCGCTCTGAAACCTCCAACATTATGCTCTCAGATGAAATGTGGAAGGAAAATATATTTTGAACTCCTCCTGCCTCGTGGTGTGTGTGGAAATATATATATATATATATATATATATATATATATATATATATATATATATATATATATATATAGCCATGATAGGGACAAGAGGCAAAAATATGAAAGCATACAGTATCATGATGTTGATGTTGATTAGTATGAGTTGATCATTGTTAAGTTATTGGTGTAGTGTAGTGAATATGTTGCTTGCAGGTGCGTAGCTGCTGGCCCCTCTGTAGCTGTCAGAATGTGCACAGTTCACATGACTGTGTTATCAGATGGCATCAGCGCTCTGCAGCAGTACAAAAGCTCATCTTTTGTTTCTCTTGTCTGGAGCTCCCTCATTCCTTGTTGTATGCATGACTGTATATATTTTGCTTGGAGTGTCTCTTTCAGCTGTGCCATGAACACACACTCCGACACACACTCTCCATTCATGCCCCCCCCCCCAGCCCCTCGACCCTACAGCCTCGCGTCGCTGTCACCATTTTGCCGTCCGCCCTCGCTCTTGACCCGCCGACCCCCTGCTCGGTGTCTGGCTGTGTCAGGGTCTGATGCCGGTGACATCATCCGTCACAATGAGTCCACTGCCACCTCCAGCTCTACTGTCCATTGTCCGCCTGACAGTGAGCGGCCTTGTCCTGGCGGAGGACAGCGCTGGCGCGGCACGCTCCCTCTGTAAATGATGAAAGAGAGCGCGGGAGTTGTGCTGAAAGCGCGGGCCTTGTTTGGCCGAGCTGGCCGCTGAGCTGATCGGAAGGCGCCTTTCTCCCCTGACAGTAACTTCTGTGATCTGTGGAGATAAAAAAGAAGAAAGAATGTGTTTGATGTCTAGATTTGAATAAATAACCTGATGTTAATCGTTTTACAGCGTTAATCACATTTGGTGATAACATAGCTCCTTGTGTGTGTGTGTGTGTGTGTGTGTGTGTGTTGTGTGTGTTGTTTGCGACAACACGAACACATCTGCATGAGTAAATTGGAGTCAGACGTTGTATACATGAGCACGATTGTTAGTGTGTGAGGATTTATTGTTGTTGAGTTTGAAAGAGGGGCCGCGCCTCTGACGTTCCTGGATGCAGCCCTTAAATTTTTATGACACTCCCATGTTTGTCTTGTCTTAATGATGTGAGTCTCCTCTGGTTAACACAGAGGCGGGTGATTAAATCTTCACATGTAGTGGCTTAACAACATGCAATTAAGACCCTCCACGCAGAGTTGAGCCTAGAAATACTTTGATAAATCCACACTTAAGAGTTGAAGCGAGAAGTCAAGAGTGGCGTCTTTGCCTTCGATACGCAGCGGCTGGCTTCGCTGTCTCAGTCGTCTTAACCTGTTGTTTCTGACACGTATGAGACATACATGTGGATCGGTGTAGACAACGTGTGTTTCCTGGAATTCCACTGGGATCCACATCTGGAATGGATTTCTTACTGCGTTATGAAAGCTCCGGCTGCCGGGCTAAAAGGTAGAAAATGAACAGCAGCAGCTCAGATGTTGTGGGGTTTTTTTTACCCAAGATCCCCACGTCAGGTAGCCTGGAGAGCGGCTTCGCGGTGGTAAACTCTCAAGCATCTGGCTACGATATTACCGAGCTGCTAAACAGGTCTGATAAAGAGAAATAATATTTTTAGCCTCGACAGAGCGTCTTTTACAGCAGATGCCTCGTCCATCTTTCACAATCTGCTCTATTAGATATTGATGTTTGATATATTTGATGCGATGTGTCCGTTTGATCATCTGTTATACTTTCACTTCCCGGAGACAGTTCAGGCTCTTTTGTGATGTAAATTCAACATCCTATGGCCCGTGTCCTTTGAACGATGGAAGAGGCTTCGACAGACCTAGACGGAGAATTTTCTCAGGAATTCACCGTAAGTGTCACAGAGACAAAGCCTGCCCCCCCCCCCCCGTCAAAAAAAAGAAGAGTCTTTCTTGCTGCCACAGCATATGGAGAATTGTCCCAATTTCTTTTCCTTTATATCAAATGCAGTGCGTTTCAAGTCGAACCTTTTGTAGCATATACCACATGCGATTTGGGCTCTTGTGTGGCGACGCAAACTTTGTGACTTTTTGATATCTCGGTGAGTGCCGTCTGACAAGTTTCTGTCACTCACACTTTTTTCCCTTTTTCTCTCTCCACCAGCAAGCATATTTTCTACCCCATCGATTGATTAGCATACATCAAGCCCCTGTCGTCATGGCAAAACTTCATTTGAATCTTCAGTACTTTCCCCGTGTCTTTCAAGAAGCAGCTGTCAGCCACATCAACGCTAGACACGCTCTGCGCCAGACGAAGTTAAATTGAAGCACACTCTAACACTATATATAGATAAAATGTCACTGCTTTCAAGCGACAAGGCACCTTCGAAGTCGTCAATACAGAGCGCTTTATCACGGGCAAAATAACTTTGAAACTGGAGAGAAGAGTAAAGATGAAACGATTATTCTCTCTTCCCACTTTGTGCTTGAGAGAGGGAAGAAGCGAGATTATTCTAAAGTGGGTAGAAGCGTTTAAGGGGCTTGCTTTTTGATCTGCCTGTCCGTCAACGAAAACGAAGAGCACCTCCTGATGCTTCTGATCGTTAGGTGTCCTCAAAGTGTCTCAAAGTCTCTTTGTTATCGCTGAGTGCGTCGATTAAAGGGAGGAATATCATTTATTCATTTTGCCATTGAGCGAAAGAAAGAAAGGATTCAAGAGCTTAGCGTTCATTTTCGTCAAACTCTCGAGGTGCGGTGATGAAGTCAGCTTTCTTTTGAGAGACGAGCCGGGTTGAGGCAAAAAGATGTGGAGCGAAAGTTTTTGCGCTGCACATTTTGAAAGGCCCCACTGATCTCTGAGATGAAATAAATGGTGATCAAACTTTATTAAACTTTTCTTTTAACGGCGCGCCGCAGGACGACAGTTCTGAGAAGGATTCTGTCTAACAAGGTGTTACTGATGGTTGTAGCTAATACATAAACATATGCCCATCACCACACACACACACACACACACACACACACACACACACACACACACCACACACTTCCTCTCTTTCTATTGTCTCTATCTCTGTGTGTCTGGTGCATGCTCACACACTCTGGCCCAGTCAGACTGAGAATATATAGAAAGCTTAAGTATATGTTTACTGTGATACATGAAATTGATTTTATGGATGTGGGCACACAAAGCAAGCCAGAATCAACACACTCTGTATGTGCCTGGTTCCTCTTTTCACTGGAGTACAATGCCATATTCATCTTCGCTACGTTTCCAAACGTGGTATCTGATTCTTTAACATGCCTCTCAGTCTAGAAGTCCCTTCCATTCCTACTGTTTCAGATATATATTTTTTTTTTCCTTTTTTCAAATACTCAGTCCTGTTGCTAGGTGTCTCTTAGAAGTTGAAAAGTTCTTTTCAAGCCCGAAGTTTTTGCCGTCTTCACTTTTCAACTGGCAAGATGAATATCGGTGGGACAAAGCATAGCAAGGAAAGGCTTTTGACAAGACTTCTGAAGGCCCAGGAGCTCGTCCTGTCTCTCCCTTTTGCAGTTTTCCCATAACTGGCTTTCTCGCGTGGCTGCTAAAAAGACACCGTATCAAATGCAAACTGAGAAGTCACAGTCTTTCATGATACATCAGTGGGGCCCTTGTGGAGATGCTGCTCTGCTTAGGTTTTTTTTTTTTCACAACTTTTGAAAAATGAGAAATTGGTGCATTCTCTCTTGTGTTATCAGAGCTGCTGACAGTAAGTTCATGTTCCGTATGTGCAGAGAGACGATTGCCACGAATACATGACCCAGAGCAAGTCGGGTTTTAAAGTGCAACGTGTCAGACATTATCTCACACAGAGTGCCATTTACATGTCACCCCTTTTATGAGGAGCACTTTATTGCTGTCAGGCGCTCACCTTTATATATTAAGCAGACCTCTCTCATTCATAAAAATCAGAAATGGATGAAATGCTGTGATGTTAGAGGAGTGGACGACATAGAACAACATAAACGCCCAAATAGTTTGCTGTCTCTTCATACAGGTGTGAGTTTCTCTCTGTAGTTTGTGCCGTCTGGACAATCTGTGTTGGATATCTGAAGTCCAAACAGTCAGTGTTTTGTGTTCAGCGCGGCTGGGGGGCCCGTGGTTTAACACTTTTCAAGAATCACTTTGTGGGGCGGCATCGTGGGGCAGCCTCAAGAAAGCCTGAAATAGCTGAAACTAGACCTCTGTGCAAATAATCACCCTGGGCCTCTGTAAACCATCATGTTTATGCATTGTAAATTGTGAAAAGGAATGCTTTAACATTGTGTGGCATATGTATTTCAAGGCTTTGAACATTGGACGGTATCCGAATTTCACCCACACAACCACAGGCTTTTGCTCTCGCCTTTTGACTGAAATATCGTTCGGATTCCAAAGCGCTTAAAAAAAGGCTAAAGAATGTGTCTGAAACCATTCCCGAGCTGCTTCCATGCGTTTAGCTATCGCTGCTGCGAGGTCAAAAACCTTCCACCAACTTCTCACTATTCTGAGTTTTGCTTTGGTGACCATGCACTTTTGAAAATTACACAACCGGCTTTGAAAGGTTTGTCTGAGTCTTGACTTTAAGGTTTTTTTTCCAAATCCACAGAAGACATATTATAATCCCTCAATCCTCCACTAAAACTGGACATACAAGGTATCAACAGAGCGGCTTCTAAACACACCGTGGAACATATTTAGATGTTGCGTCAACCTCTCCTCAGCCTTTGAAGGAGTTTATAAGAAAGGCTCTTGGCAGGAGCGCAGTCGCCACACCGGTTATCTCCTTCCTACACTGTAATTCACCTCATTTGTAACACACCTCCTCCTTTGATGTGCGGTTTTGAAACCTTGTCTCACAACCTGTTTACCCGCTAAGTGTTCAACTGACTAGGGACACACTTGGTGATGTCACGACACACATATACAAAGAGATGGATAAACTGATGCACCCACGCCTCGCATCCTCAACAGGTTATATTGCCTTCAGTACGCCACAGGCCCTAACAGACAGACACCGGTGTCCCAACAATTAGCTGGTTTTACCTTTGTAGTTCTCTCCTGGAGCATACTTTACTCATTAGTTCAGTCAGCTACACCTCAGTCATGTCCTGATGCTGATACTGACACACGTTTGGAATTTGCCAGTTGCCACCAATCTACTGAAAAGCAAATAGACGGGAATAAATTCAGATCTTATGGTTATATTTGATCTCTATTAAGTGAAGGTCGAGCTGAAATTTGAATTCTCCTGACTATTTGTGTGAGGAGGATAAAACAATAATGGTAATGCAGATATTGTGCATGTTTTTCCTTTTTTTTGTACAACTAACATTTATGAGCTCTGGATGTACAGGAAAGGACAGGTGACCAATGTTGTTCGCCGTCATTGTCCGGTCACCTTCCGTCGTCATTTTACATGGTGAGATGATCGTTGTTTGGTTAGCTTTAGGCACCAAAATTACTTAGTAATAGTAGTTAGAGGTTTAGGTGGTGACTTTCAGTTTCACACGCAACACAAACACCAGCAGTGTTTCACCCCTCTATCCACTCCAGCCTGGATACTTTTTTGCTCTTCATACTACGTCATCACACAGTTTTTCTCTAGGACATTCGCGCCCTGAACTGAAATGCATTGTGATAACATGCTGGATGACTCGAGACGATGGTGTGTTATTCACCATTTGGCGAGACCACACTGGTTTAATGAACGTTCACTAAATGTCTCACACAAAGCTTTACCAAACATCCAAATGATCTTCTTAGAATAAGGGACAGTCTGGACAAGGCTCTCAGATGAAAACTGTCAACATGACAGGCACAACAGGGATGTTCAGATCTTAAAACTCTGCAGACATGCCTCTCCTGCAGCCTTGATCTTTCCGCCTAGACGTATGCACACACACATACACACTCTCGCACACCCCCACATACACGCACTTACACACACCCAGTTGATATCCTCTCTCCTTTGTGAGGCAGGGAGGTGATTTATATAGAGCAGAAAAGCAAGTAGGGTGACATTTTGGAGCTTTGGCGCTCGGAGAGGGCTTTGAAAGGAAATATATTCAGTTATGTCTGTGGAATGTCTTGGCAAGAATGTGCAAGGATTTTGAGCTTTCACCTCGTCTGTGTAGCTGTTGAACTCCGGTCACAGTAGCTTGTGCATTCCCATTCATTTGACAACATGCAGATAGTAATATTTTCTTAAACACCGCAAGTCTGTGCCTTATCACAGATTATCCCTCAGTTCACTGGGTACACTGCAGAGCCAGCAGCAAATGAGCTTGAGCGTGGGAGCAACCTTTGCTGGCACAAGTAGATGATACAACTTGCTGAAACTTATAAAAACCTGAGAGGACTTGAAATTTATAGTTGTTCGTATGTAGTTGTTCGTATATGTTCACTTGTAAAAATAACGCTTTTGTGTTTGTTTCGGACAGGCGGCACCGGACACTGTGGAGGAAGCATCGTAAGAGAAGAGCTTACGTGCAGCAATGGGTGAGCACATGTTCATGGTTTTAAAGTGCACCGAGAAGATTGAAGTCGAAGGTTTGGTGATCAGTTTGTCGTAACTCGATTGCAGTACAATGTCAGGCCGGCTTTCACACAAATCATCTGCTTTGTCATTCCCTTGAAAAGCCTGTTTATGGTACATGGAACATGATACGTGTTATATTTATAGATGAAGGCACATTCAACGAGAGTCAATTACTCTTTCCCACTTCTCGCTAAATGGCACAGAACTGTTAAATACAGAGATTTCTAGTTTGTATATATTATCATTCTTTTTGTGACACATTTTCTGGTCTTTTTTGCCTCCATTAGACAGCGTACGGTGGAGAAATGACGAGGATGAGGATGAACCCGGGACACTTCGATTGCATAGTCACATGTGTTGTTTTGAAAAATCCCCTATCAGAGTTGCAGCCTTGCTGTCACTAAACAGAATCTATGATGAAAGGATGATTCCACTTATTTCAACTTGGGTCTACTTTCTCCTGTTTTAGCTTGCACAACAACATTGTAACGACCAAGATTTGCTGTGATACGGGCAGGTGATAACACGGTTGAGCAATAATCCCAAATTGTCGGATCGGCACACAGGTTGTATCATGACAACTTCCCAGGTTCGCCAAACTAATTTGAAAGACGCAAAACATTATGAAATAAGAATGGAATTAAAATTATTACAAACACGTCCATCGTAAATATCCACCCTTTGACCTACAGCTGCAACAACTTGTCAATGAAAAGAAGATTCTTGCACAGCTATTTTGATAACTGGTGAATTGTTTCAGTTGTTTTTTGAAGCAAAAAGTCAGAAATGTACTGATTCCAGCTTCTCATAGTGAGGATGATGCTTTTCTTTGACGTATATGCAAAAGTAAATGAAATGTCTTCAGGTCTGGGACAGATGGTCAGCAGTGGTAGAATGTAGCCACAGTAAATAAATGTAATCGAGACCGTACTTTCATATGTACTTCAATTTCTATTCTACCCAGCTTCATATTTCTTCTCCACTACATTTCAGTGGAAATAATTGTACAATACTACAAATCTACCCAGTATATGCAAAGTCTCCAAAATTCTACATTTATTAACTATGATGAAACAGTGACTACAGTAGCTTTAAAATTCTGGACTTGTATTGGAGTATTTTTAGACTATGGTGTTTCTACTTCATCATTAAGAGTTAATAGAAAACGTTTCAAACCCTCCCTCCTAGCGTTTCCCTGTGGTACCACTGTTGGCGCTGCTGTAGCAAAGACGGTGTTAGACACATGACTACCGCCAGCAGCCTGGCTACTGTCCAAAGCAAAAAACAAGAAACCCTGATGTCAGTGCTATGAAAAGGCACAGGAAAACACCCAGTTTTCTTAATGAGTATGCAGGTTTTGAAACTTACTGATCAAGTAGAAAGTTATGTACCATCTCATGAACCAGTGTTAAGGGGAAACACATATCAACAGGGGATTGTCCAGCGAGTGACTGCCCATCTGTTCCCTTTAGTTTTACCTCGGTTTCTATTACTCTCCCTCTTCACCTTTCTTTACCTCCTCCATCAGCGACGTTCTTTTTATTTTGCAGTACTACTTCCAGTTACCTGAGGAGAGCAACCAGGGAAAACAATGCCGCTTCCTGTTTTGCAATGCAATGGCAGACTGGCTTCCTTTGTGCCGTAATTCGACCTCCATTTTTACGGGAACAAACAAGCCCTGTGGCAGAGAGAACAGCAATACCAAGAGCAGGACTCATAGAGAACCAATCTACGCATGGATGGTGTCATTTTTCTACAGCCATTACTCAGTGTGATCAGCATTTACTTCAGAATGATAAGTCAAGGCAAAAAAATCTGTCTTTTGCAGGTTTAAGTAAACAATCTGTATACTTCTTCCGCTGCTGGTCAGACAAAACCATTAACTGGCCACGTCACCAGATCTCAGCAATTGCTTTGGTAAGTGAAATCATAACTGACAGAAATGATGGCAAAAACTACAAATCTAAACTTTAAAGAATATGAAGAACATCAATTTTGGAGATGGAAAATGTGCAGGGACCCTGATTAAAAGGGTTTAAGACACACACACACACACACACACACACACACACACACACACACACACACACACACACACACACACACACACACACATGCACACACACACACACACACACGCCATTAGTCCCCAGAGCTCCAGCTGCCCAGGGCTCTAAAGTCATGTTGTCCCAGTGTGATTGAAGGTCCAGCTGGTAGACCAGCCCTTTTGATCCCTTTCCCTTTTATGAGAAAGACAAACAGCTCCTCGTCGTCACCCACACTGGAGTGATTGATACACACACACACACACACGCACACACACTAGGATCACAGTTAGACACACACATGCATGCACACATTCACATGGTGATCACAGGCAGGCACATGTGCACATGCACACACACACTCACGCACGCACTTGCATTTCTTAATGGATGCCCTCTCTCCCACTGTAATCACTCCGCTAATGACCTGCTTGAACTCTGAATGAAACCCAGAGGGTGAGAACAAAAGGTGGAGGGAGAGAGAGAGATACAGTTGAAACCATGCAGTGAGAGAGCATAGCCGCAAAGATAATTTGTATGTACGTAATGTAATGTGTTGAGGTTGTTAGTAATAGTAACATTAAATCATTTGTATTTATCATATTCATTTGGGGGTCAACACACTGCCTCTTTTGTCTTTAAGAACAAATTCCCGCCGGAAATTAAATTCCCTATGAATATCATGATATTTGTTATTTGTGATTAATATTTGTGAAAATTCTCCAATCTGGAAACAGTTGTGGTTATATGAGTATTATATATTATATATTATATTATATATTATATTATGTATATTATATGAGTGAACCAAATTGTGCTAATGAGTTAGTGACTTTCCTGCAGTGTGAAAGTCAAAGAGCAGGAGATGTAGCAGACCAGTGCAGAGTGAGTCTGCCACTGTCCTTTAAACGTTTCTCCTGTTCCCTGACACAGCTTCAGAGTGTTAACGACACGGTTCTGGCCCTCTGATAGCCAGCTTTTGGAAATTCTCAGGAAAACAATTCTTTTTCTTTTAGCCGGCAGAGTAGTTACATCCAATCTGATTTTTAATGCGTTCAACGTGCTGCACATCTGCCTCCAAGTCGTGTCATGCTTGTTGTGTCTGGCTCTTTTTGTTGTGGCTCTTTCACTTCCTGGTATTATTTATTTTGTATGTTACTGCTGCGTTTTGCCTCGGAAAACTGACTGAGGAATTTGTTTATATGGGAGCAATAAATCATTCTTTCAACTAGCATACCTCAACGTCACCGAGGCATTTCATCTATTGCTATTACAAAAGTTACCGGCAGCTACCGACAAGTAATGTTTTTCAGTTGACTCTGTGTGTATGTCACAATGGCACGATATGGTCCCGTAGTCATCCATTGTAGCGGAAACTAACACAGAAGCGATTTTGAGAATTTTGCCAGGTGTTTAAATGTCTGTCTGTCCGATGACGTAAACCATGCATGATGCAGTCATAAACCTTACGTCAGGTGTGTAGTTGAGATAAAAACAAAAGCTGAGTGTGAAATCGGGTGCGGCCTTGCACAATAAATGGAAACATTCAGATAAATGTAAATGATACAAGTAGCGGTAATATGCAGACATTGTAGCGGTCTGTAGGAAATGTTTATGTGTTGCCTGGCAACAGCCTAGTCTCCCTTCCAGTTATGGAACTATTTGTGTTGGCAGAGCCAAATAAATGGTTAACTATATAAAGAAATCATAATCTCTTGTGGTTCACTACTGTTAACTAATAAAATGCGCTTGTAGAACTGTTGTATGATAGCAATATCACACTCGTGGTTGTGCGGTTGCACTGTATAACAGCACTGGTGTGATTCGGTTGTGGGCACGAGTTGTATACAATACAACTGCACTCCCTCTCGTGTGATATTGCTTAAATGTAGTACCAACTACTGAGTAGTCATGGGTCAGAGCGTGAACATTTTGATGGGCGTCACGGCTGGTGTGATCCCATCGCAAAATGATCTCTAGTTTTATTCTTGGTATAACCTTCTTAAACCACACATTGCAGCAGGTGGCAACAGCTTTTCTGCCTACTGACATGACATCATTCAGGTCATGTGATTATAAATATGGTAACTGACTCATCAGCCTTAACATTAGCGGTGCCACAACTATTGCCAATATACATTTATGGCACTAAAGGCCACCCTACACATTATTGTAGGCCCAGATTAGTGTGTAACAAAATTTGCTGCTCCACCTCTCTCCAGGGTTTCTTCCAGAAAAACTGATGCTTTTGAACTGGCATTGCGACACAGTGACACGGTGCAGATTGACAACCAAGTGTCTTTTCCTGACAAGAGCCCATTTAACAGATGTTGCTGGTGGGCTCTCCATTATATCTATGTTTCCAACCTAGCTGCCCAACTCTTAACTGTTAAAATACTATCACGATACTTGGATAATAATTAAATTTGGAATCTCCATTTGTTTTGCTCTGTTTACTGTGGGCGAGATCATTCACTGGTGTCGCTTGTGCACTGGAATACAATATGAAACATAACTGGCAGATAAGATAAATGGCATGCAGTCTTTTTATTTTAAAATGTTAATCTCAGTAAGTTGTTATCTTGAATTTAAAGAGATCTACAAAACATCTTGTAAACATCTGGTGGTCTACTGTATTGAGATTTTGGAAAAATGCTTAATTTGAGTGGTTTTCAAGGTTAGGAATATGCTTGAATTCAAATATATCCCTTGAAAATACCGTTTAACATAATCTGGTGTGTCATATTCTAATATTTGAAATGAAAAATACATTCAATCTAAAATATGCATTCAAAGTAAATCTGAACAGCTGGATGTGGATAAGAAAAGTATAGCAGTAGCCATCATTGAAAATACACATAACTCAAAGCAGTAAAGGTCTCCAGCAGCTATAGGAGCTATAGTGTGAACAGAAATAGGACTGAGGCCCCATCAGAGCTGGAATAGAAAGAGAACTGTGTCCCTTTTCTGTTGGTCTACTTTTTGGTCCGCTTCAAGGGAACTGAGTTCATTCAAACAGGACTATATGTGAAAACACCCTCGGTCACAGTGTGTCAGTTACAGAAATGTAGCAGCTTCTCAAGAGTTAAAGAGGGTTTTTGCCTTTCCTTTATTGTGCTATATAGCATTGTTGTACATGTAACAGGCCTGCAAAGTGAAAGAGCCCAAAGTCCACAGCAAAGGGAGACTCTCTCCCACAGAAAACACTGCTCCTGCACCGCCTGAAATGCCAGGTTTGGAGTCAAGCCCTTTCTTCCATAACTAATCAGCATCACTATGTAACAGGCATTATATAAATCTATAAATGTACGTATATGATAAAATACAGTATATACACTGTAGTCAGTCAGCAGACATACACGCAACTGTAGCAGCGTTATTTTAGATCACACTACCTTGCTCCACATGACCTGTCCTACTCTGCCTGATTGGTTACATCCTTCCTGTTAAGCAATGCGCATGTGCAACTCTCACCAAAGATTGAACACTGGTGAGATGTTTCACGCCGTAGCTAAAGCGGAGCCTTCAACAGTGTGAAAGTACGTAAACCTATTCTACTACAATCCCCAAATGAAAGTATGAACCTGAAAATTGCCACAATATGACCTCTTTAAGACTAGACATGTTGTTTTCCTACTGCAGGAATAGACAGAGCGGTTACCCCAAAGCCGGTCGGTAACAACCCCGTCTACATTTAAGGGTACTGTCTGTCGTGGAAAGACAAAGCAGATCTGGTGTGTAGCTGAAGTCACCAGTGGTTATGTAGGATTTAAGCTATATACTGAAAGTACTTTAGTGGAAATGAGTGTGTTGTCATTAACCCTTGGCTTTTCTCCCCCTGCTGCTTAAGTCCACTAAAAGTGCTTATTTGTTTGTTGCCACAGACTTAACAATCAAACAACAATGACATATCAATCTCAGTCGGCCACCATCAAAAACAAGCAAAATGTTCAGAGTTGTTTGTGGCACCAACTATAATGTCACTTGGAAACAGGATGGGGAAAACGTTGTCTGTTGCCTCTTTAACAAAGGATGCAGACAGTTAGAATAAAATAGTTGAGGGTAAAGTGTGTAACAGCATATTCATTCTGGTGCTCAGAAATGTTTTGTCATAGCTAACAACCTGCTACAAAATGATGTACCTATGCTGATAAATTGAATGATAAGGAAGTAAACAGGAGGATCCTGCTGTCTGCACGTTCACAGGCAGACAGGACCGCCTCTTTATGGAGTTCTCTGTCCTGATTGGATAAAGTGGGCAGGGATACCAGAAGAAAATATTTTCTCTTCAACTGCATGGACAGAGGGAGGAGAGATGGACTACAGCCCAAACACTATAATATGACATAAAAATAAATCACTTACAGCAGCACTAATATGTGTTTATCGTACAAGGACGTAATGACTCCACTGAATGCAAACAGGAACAAGTCATTCTTTGATTTCCAAGCTAATATTCAGCATGAATGTTTGAAGTTGGGTTTTCCAGTGATTCTCTCTCTTCCCTTCGGCAAACTGAGGGAACAATAGAGGAGGCAATGGTGGAGAGACAGAAGGGGAAGAAGGGAATGTGCAGCCGGATCTACATTTCCTGGGTCCCCATTGCCCCAGAGGCATTTCAGGGCCTCCTTACACGGGAGCCATCCATACATGGGATTTGCATGAAACTGGCTTTGATGGGATCTCCCTGCAGCTAAAGTGCTGGAACACAACGTGGATTCATATTCACAACTGGACACTGCACGGTGGATGAGAGGGAGCTTCCGTTCAGAAAAGGGTGTCATCTTTCTCATTTCTGCACCACAGGGCGTCAGGATGTCTGGGCTTGTTTTTGGACGGCCAGTTTTTTAATGGTAATCTTAGAAAAGAGTGTGACACAGCACAGACGAGTCTCATACCTATACCTAATGTGCTTTGAATGCTTATTTCACTATTGATTTATAAAAAGAACACAAGAGGCGGGGGAGGAAGGGTGGATATGATGAAGGACAAACAGAACCAGACTGCAAATAAAGATGGAAAAAGATAAAGAGTTGGAAGTCCACCAAGGCAGACAGACAGAAACAAAGGGAAATCGACAAAGAGATATATGGGAGCAAGGCGAAGGACATATAAAGCAAAGAGGACAGAGACAGAAACAAAAAGATGAAATGAATGAATTGAGATACTGTGAGTCCTGGGGGTCAGCTTCTTTTTTCTCTCCCCTCCTCTCCCTCTTTCTCTTACGGTAATCCCTCCAGTAGCAGTGAGCTGTTAGGCTCCTCCATAAATCAGCGTTTGTATGAAATACCAGCGGGAGCCAAAGGTCAAAGGAGAAAATTAGCAGCTGTCTTTTCCTCTCCTTTCATGTTAGCCGCGGGGCTAATCGCCAAGTGCGCCATCAGCCTCATTTCCACTTTAAAACAAACTCCCCGACAAGCTGGGGAGGAGCTGTTTGCCTGCTCTTACATTTTATGGCACCGGATTTTATTCTGAGGGGAAGGAGGAGGGGGTGGAGGGTGAGTGGTGGTGGTGTGTGTGTGTGGGGGGGGGGGACTTGTTCTCCTGCTTTCAGTCACCCCTCTCCTTCTACACCCTTTTTCTTTGCTCCCACCTATCCCATCATCTTCAGGGGTGGGAGGGCAAACAGTGGAGCATGCTCCTCTCCCTCTGCTTTGTTGACACATTTCAGCAGTGCTGGAGGAGCGGTGATGATTGGCGGCCTCTCCCTCTGCTCCACTCCGAGGTGGTGCTACTCATTAATACAAGGCTTTAGCAAACTCTGTTGACCTTTTCACTCCCACAGTCTTTGTTAGTCTCCTGGCATGGCTCTGGGACTTCCCAGTGGTTGAAATACTCACATTCTTAGATTAGATGTTTCATTGTTGGCTGATATTACCAGAAGGAAGGTTTTAGTATGTGTTACTAATACAGTGAATTTATTACGGGCACTACATATTGAAGTCTAGTAATGGTATAATGTACTTAAAGTGAAGGAAAATGCGAAAATAAAAAGCTCTCCATTTCCAAACGTACATATCAGTGCTTCTATTGGCCGACTGGTCAAATCAGATCAAACAAAAACAAACTGATAGCGGTATCGGTAGCCAGCTGGAGGTTGCATCAACACCGGCAACACATGCTTGTTTTTCATCATTCAGGTTTCAATAATGAAGCGAATACTTGTAGGACGGAAGTGTGACGTGACCATACCCTCAGGTCCTCAGTGTGATTGGGCAGTTATTTTCTCATATTCAGTGCGTTTACATGCACAGCTTAGTCGGATTACAGTCATAGTCCAACTATGCTGCTCAATCAGACAACTGCAATTGTCCGAGTATACATGCCGGTGAGAAAATCGAATTACTGGCCGAAGCATGTCATACCCCGGTAAGATAGGTGGCGCTGTACCCATTTCAACTAGTGATAACAGACCCACCTCCGGCTGACCTCTTTAAGTCACCAGCTGCCTCGGCATTCAAGACAGATGCTGTACGAATAGCGAGGAGAAGCTACATCTTTGTACATTTCGTATATGGTGTACATGATAATTACACAAACTAGATGCACAGTGGCGCTCTTGCTTGTGGTGATTTCGGAGGAAAGCCACCGTCGCTGCCGTCCTTCTAGCTCACAGCCCCGGGAAGAAAGTCCCGAGCCTGCGCAGAACGCAAAATCCGATTCGATCTGATAGAACGTATGGATGCAGGAGTAATGCGACTATCAATTGAATAATCTAGGTGTGTTAATTCGACTATGAGAAATCCAATCCGGTCCAATTTTAGTCAGACTAAGGTGTATGAATGCATTTTTAAAATCCGATCATAGTCGGACTAACCCAGTAATTCGGTTTTCTTGAGTGTCATGTAAACGCACTGATTGCCACTACTGCAACAAAGTAGTTAATTGAACGAGCAGTTTTTCCACGCATCTTTTTTTCAAGGCCTGGTAGCTCATGTTGGTTATATTATAAAGAGTTCTGAAGGAGCTGGCGAGTAGCTTTAATCCTTTTAGTCTGAAGTACATTTTCATACATGAATGGAGTGGAAATCAACAATCTTCGGTCCCTTTGACCATGGTTGGTTGTCTCCAGGTTGTTGTCCAGATGTTTCAGCACGACCTTCTGCATAAAGACGAACCCTTCACAACTCCCAAAGTTGGGTGACTTGATTTTTTTAGTAGTGTGTTTTTGAAGGTTTTGTTCACAATAAATTACATCCCGTCGCAGATAGAGCAACATTTGTAGATTCTTCAATGTTCTAATTAATTTTCCCTTAATTTGTGTAAGAGGTGCTGAATGTTTTAGGTATAAGATCAGGGTATTTCTGCATTTAAAAGCCCTGTTCATGTACTTGCTAAACTGCGCATGTTAGGATACCACTAGATGGCACACAATAGCTCGTCTTCAAAACTTTCTGCAGTTGTTCCAAATTGCTTCTTGCGGACACAGGCTACACTAGGCAGCTATCATGCAGTATTTGACCAGCATTAGGTGGATTTGGGGGCATAAATAGAATATGATATTGGCAAAATTAGGT
Organism: Diplodus puntazzo; assembly: GCA_963678695.2. NCBI lineage: Eukaryota > Metazoa > Chordata > Actinopteri > Spariformes > Sparidae > Diplodus > Diplodus puntazzo. The sequence goes on from OZ023156.1 coordinate 30,441,251, forward strand.
TTATATTTGTGATTGTGTTTTCATTAGCATTGTTGAGTAACATTGCTTTTAAAAGTAACTTGTTACGTTTCAACATTACTGCCATTAATAAGTAACCCTAGCCTAACTCAAACCCTGAACGAAGGTGGTTAAGATGGTTGCAATCTGCAATCGCACTGCCGGATGCCACTAAATCCTACACACTGGACCTTTAAACTCTTGATAGATATAACTTTGTCATATTTTTATGTCGACACATTATTTAAAAAGAATTAATACATCTACAAAAGTGCAGCATCCCTTTCCTGTAAAAACATATTTATGATTGTAAATGAATAATTAAATGTTGTGAATGATTGTTTCGTTTATGTCTCTAAGGAGGAGCAGTTGGTTACAGCCTCTAACAAGGTTTGTGAGACGGAAATATGGGCTAATGGCGTTGGTATCACATGGTATCAAGAGTCTTGCTAGTTGAGAATAAACATAGAAGAAAACGTACAAAGTGGCGCTATCAACTTAAGCTAGTCTATTTTAGTTAGTCGAGAATATTTAATGTCATAGAGAAATGCTTAATATTTGAAAATATTCAGGGGTCTTAAGTATAAATTTGTGCAGTTCTTCAAATTCTCCTTCACAGTAATTCAAATTAAAAGTGCAAATTATGACATTAAAGTTACCAATCTGAACAAAATCAACACCTCTGACAGGCTTATCAAAACCTGAGCACACAGGCTTCACCAGTGTAGTATTTGTTGTACAGCGGCTTTACCTGATAACAACAGATTGTACAGGTGTTTCCATTGTTGTTGCACAACCATATCTTTTTGTTTATGCCCGTATTTCTCCTCCCTTTCTCTGCTGTTCCCGTCGTATGGCACCTCAAATTTCACTTGTCTTGTTTCTGGTGTGACGTGAAAAATTGTGAGTGTAGCCTCGTGTTGCTAAAGCATATAGACAAGAAATAATACATGAATAAAAGAAACAGAAGAAGAAATGTTTTTCTCTCTCCTTCTCATCCATCCTTATTGTCAGTCTGTGTCTTCCTCTCTCTTCTTTGACCCTCCTCACCTCTCTTCTCTTTCTGTCTTTCACTTTACATCTCTCTTCTCTTCCTCTACACCCTCTCTCCATCTTTTTTCTCTCTCTGTGGGAATGTTTTCCCTGTCGGTTGTCAGAGCAGTCAGTGAGGTGAATAGCAGCAGTGCTTTGTTGACGTTCCTCTTTGCCTATCTGCTGTGCAGTGTGTTTTGAAACTCACCCTCCCTCTGCACACCTGCTGGGTAGCTGCATGACACTGGGAAACATCCCACAACAGGGTCAAAACACTTTTATCTTAGTTTTAGTTATGGATTTAGAAACTCTCTCAGGAATAAACGAACAATATGCAGCTGGCCAGAGCCGAGGACCTGGATGGTTGCTCTCTGTTGCTGTATCCGGGACTTCCTTTATTCACAGTAGGTGGGTTTAACTCTTCGACTTGTAAAAATATCACAGCCTTACACAATACATTCAGGAACATATATGTTTAGAGCTGCATAAGAGCAAGCACAGATACAGTAGGTTATATGCGCACACTTTACATATGTGTGGGCCAACTCAGGCAGTATTGTGTGCATTACTCAGTATCATATGCATGTATGCTCCTTATAGAAACTGCATCCCTGTCTACAGTTGCAACTTCATGGCCACTCATTTAATTTTAACCTTGAGGTGTGAGCCTGTGACTGAGAAAAATAAATTGGTGTTCTTTCTCTTGTTCGTTTTGCCATGAACATACAAAACATACACAGTCCATTAACAAAACAAGTCATGAGCTGATCTGAAGTCCTACACCGTGAGCAGACTGAAAACCTGCGAACACGACTGCCTGCCTCTGGGTATGAGCTCCAAGATATAGTGTTTGTTTTTCACTAACAACTTTGCACCAAATGAAAAATCAAAAATGTATTTCACTTTGATGCTGCTTAACATTGAAATAGCAGTGTCTGATTTAGTATGAGTTACTCTCTGGGTAATACAAGTAGTACTGGTGAACTTCCTGTTGTATTTTTGTCTTTGAACTAACACTTAGGTCTGCTAAGTTCAGGGCCTTTGCCATGGAGTCGACAAAGGGGGTGGGGTGTTATACTCCTTTACCACTGGTCAAAAATCCCACTTAAACCCGCTAAGATCTGGCTTTTGTGTGCAATGGGAATGTGTACTCTCTGCATTTACACCCAGGTCAACTTACTCTGCAGTAGACCCGGGTTTTTATCACCTCGGCTCAGTTCTGATCTAAACGTAAAGACCCAGGTGAACAAGCTAAATACCACCACGTGAAGTGATGACGCATTATCAGTATCCAGTGGTGGCGCGTAAATAAGGAAGGAATTTGGTATGCGGTCTATTCAAGGATGTCGTACTACTTACACAGTGCTAGAAGCGGAGCCCCTTTCATTCCTATGAAAGCTGCTCAGTGGTATTTTGAAGCCAAAAATGCTTGACTTCTGGGCTATGAAAATACCTGAATCGACAATGAGTTGGCTAACTTCTGTTTTAGTGCCTTGACTTGAAAGAGGATAAAATAATTTAATCGTGCAGCCTTACTAGACATTCAAGACTGTCTCTATTGTTGTTTTCTCTTCAGCTACAACTGTTTCTGACACAGTCTTGTTGTGAAAGTTGATGTCAGTGACGTACAACACATCGCTTTAAATAAAATTCACAGATGGGCTGCCTTGCCTGCGGGAAGAGGGAATGGAGTTAATAAGCGATTTTTAGCGGGTGTACCTATGTCTAAAAAACCCACGCAGACCCGCTAATTTAGTTGGAAAAGCAAATTAGTGTGTATTTTATATTGGTCTGTTTTGAAAGCTGACTGCTAATGCGCAGCATGTATGCTAGCTAGCTAACATTCTGACAGGAATTTAGCATATTAAGCATAGCATTGTAAGACAATAGATATTCAAACCAAAAAAAACAGAAACAAAGTTGATAGCCCACTCAACACTTATATTATAGTGTTGTTTCCAACTTTTTAAAGGTGCAATAATGCCGGTTTAATTTTAGTTTAAAGCATTCAAAAAGTCACTTAATTATAATCAGCGTGTAAGATGATATCATAATAATAGTTTGAAATCATGTAAATGGATTAATTCCTTGCCAGCATTCCCCACCAGGTCCCCCAGGTGCTGGGCCTGAAAACCTCATCCTCTAGACCACCAGAAGCTCAACAACAACACTCACCTGGTAGTCAGAACTTGCGGTCCAGATCCAGTACGCTAGCTGCACTGCTAACTGAGCTAACTAGCTTTGGGGGAAAAAATGAACAAACTGACCTTTCTTTAGAGATGCACACGCTATTTTTGTGTATTTTAAAAAATGATAAAGAGTTAATGTGTAATGTGTATGAATATGAATATGCATGTTGATGTAAGTGAGCCATGTTTTAAACTATCATAGGAGAGCCATTATAATCAGTTAGGAACTGGTGCAGCATAGCAAGTCATACATATTCTCTAACATTTAGCATGATTAACACAAACCACCATCACCACGCATGATTGGCAGGTCATCATATGCCAAAACAACCATCTGACAGTACAATTATTATGCTCTGTTTATTTAGGACATCTGCATGTGTGGTAAACAGAGACTCGTGTTTCCACGTTTCTGAGCTCATATAGGCCAGATCATTTTTAAGTTTTTCTTTTTATTCAAAGAACTTCGCTGAACAAGCAAAACAAATAAAAACTGGAGCAATATACAAAGTGGAATTTGCCAAGTGAGGTGACAGCTAATAAAATAAATAAATTAGAAACAATAGTGAATAAATACCTTTCTCAATAATAGTAGCTTTTGAGGGATGGGGGAGTATTACTCATTGCTGTGTCTCTTGCTTGAGGACACTGCCCTGAAAACAGGCAGTTTAGGCACTAATAAGAAAAATGTTTAACTTTGGAAAAGTTTTAGTTTGAAGTTTTGCTGTTTCAGCAAATATCCTTAGGAACTTCATTCATATTGGATTTGGAATCTGCACCTCAAAATGTATGTCCAATGCCATGTTTAGTGCCAAAGCTGGAAGCAGTGGGCCCTTTATGTAGCAAGGTGGAAAGTAAGGATGTGCAGGCTGGATTAGTGAATGGTATGTGGAAGACAGTGTTGTGTGCTATGTCAAAACTGCAACTGATGAAACTTTTTAGAACCATAGAACCTGTTTGGACCTGAGAGCTGCTTTCTAAAACTCACATATAAAAGCGTCAGTCATCAGTTGAAAACTTTAAAAGCTGACAGTGCTAACTGGCGTTCAGCTTAATTTGCCCATGTAGCTGCCTTTGCAATAGTAGTAAACTTCAAAGTTGGGGTTTTCTTTTGCATGTGGTGTCTGCATTATTTTGTCCATGCTATGGGATTTATTCTCACATCAACTTCAAATCCTATGATTGTGAGTTTTTGTTGTGCTGCCCTGTGAAATGCTTCGTGACAAACGGCAGGGAGCAGCCCCAAGCGAGCGGAGCTACATGTGGATAGAGAGCAGATTTTACAGCGACAATAAATCCTTTGCATCAATTCACACTGGTGATAAAATACTAACCGAACACTAAATTTGTTTTTTTTGCCACAGAATCTGACACTGTGTGTGGACATACTAATCACCCTCACACTTTTTGTTGGAGCGTGACGGAGATGTGAATATGTTGATATCACAATGGCTGGCTGTAGAGATTGCCAATTAAACACGTCTGTTGGTTTTATGGTCTCACTGTTGTCTCTTGCTGCTGTCTTGTCCAGATGTCAAATGGGGGAACATTTGATCGTTCGGTCAATAAGACCATTTCATTCGCCTTAACAGAGCATGGATTTGCTGTCAGGCCGAGTCTCAGTTAAAACCAGCGTCGGTCTGTAACAAGTTTTGTTCAGCCTCTAATAGGCCTGACTGATGCTTTATATCAAGCATTTTTCTACATCATTTGTCTGATGCTCATTAAGGATGGTGAACTGAGCTCAAAGTGAACACTCACACATGCCTCTCGCTTTCATAATCAGAAGTAGAATCAGTCGATTTGTTGAGCGTGATGCACTAACAAACATAATTAATTCACATGAAATTGTGCTAGTGGAATTACTGCAGGAACAATTGACACAGTGATACAGAGCATTCATTGCAGGAGGACAGTGAATTTTAGATCACGTGTGGTTTGGTAAAAAAAAAAAAAAAAAATCATTACACTTTAGATGTAATTTATGAAAAAAGATTTCTATTGTTCTTGGCGTAATGTGTAGAAAGTTGTAGTTTTTTGTATTATTGTTCAGCTGTACAGAGGGAAGACAGACTGTCCGTCTGTACATGCTGCCTTGGCAAACATTTGCTCACATCAGATAGGGCTTCGGTTACCACAAAGGTTTGCCAAGCCCAAACGGATTAGGCTGAGCATCACAGACATTGTTTCTATACATTATTAAACTTTTAAGCCACCGAAAAACAGGATTGGAAGAAAAAAGAGGGAGAGTGGGAAGAGAAAGTAATTATTCATCCTCAGTGCTCACACGCATCCCCCCCACACCTTCTCTAGCAAATCCCTCACTTCAAGTTTCCAAAAGATAACCGTTCGGTTGTTCTTAACCTCACTGGAAACCTCACCTGATAGTTGCCACTCCTGCTTTTTTTTTTTTTTTTTCCTGTAAGACTTTTCCCAAAGTTGAAATTAAAGTTCTTATTTTCTCAAATTGGGCCTTTTAAAGGGAATGGTCTTAACAAGCCATAACAAGCGGATGAATGGCTGGCTTCTCAAACTTTAAGGGTGTTATGCACCATGTCCAACTTCAAAGCCCGTCTTAACTCCACACTTTAATTGTATCTTCTTCAAGCCTGTCTGCCTGACCGCCATCTGATTCTGCTGACAACTGCACTCCTCTCTCCTCTCAATGCTCATCCGTCTATCTCTCCATTCCTCCCTCGCCGTCTTTTCTCCATCTGTCATGACAGATACCCCCCCTCCCCCCTCTTCGTCTTCTTTCCTTTAGCTCCTTTAAAGTCACTCTGCTACAAGTGTCAACTCAGGCACGAGCCCCAAATTACTTTTTTGGATGAGTGTTGACATCTACCACTCACCCTTCAGCTCATGCAAACAGAATGATGCTATTTGCCCCTCTTTTTCCTTTCTCTCTCTCCCTCTCTCTCCCTCTCCACACTCTATTTATTTCTCTATCGTTCCTTTTTTTTTTCTATTTCTCTCTGAGCCTACAAACAGACATTCACGCTTCTCTCCATATGGGCTTTAATTTGCCATTGTCCCCCAAGATATTCCTCGCTCAGGCTTGAGATAAAGGGATAATCACTTCAAAGGGAAGCTAGGGGGGAGACTGCCCCCTCCCTCCCAGCTGAAAGGACAAGTGGACAATACGCTAATTGAGAGGGGGAACTGATCACAGGGTCTGTTCAAAGGGACGCCTGGCCACGCCCCCTCCTCCCTCCGACGCACTTAATTTTATTAGTGTTTATGGTGATGCTTCAGCCAAAATTATCACTCAAGCCCACCACAGCCTTTGAACTCCAAAATATTGGGTTATTTGCAATTAGCCACCCTCTCCTCTGTTTTCCGTCGCTATTTTAGAACAAGTGTAGGATTTGAGCGGAGGGGACGCGTGATAAGATGGATTGTGCGGAATTTATTGTTCGCATTGTGGGAGCATATACTGTGGGCTGCGATATGATGCAAATCCAAAAGTTCTTACGAAAAAAGGCGACAAAAAAGGGAGAACACAGGCCTACTGTTTGACTGATGCAACTAATGATACACCATCAAAGACTTCTGCAGTACAGTACGGAGAAAGAAAGAAAGAAAGAAAGAAAGAAAGAAAGAAAGAAAGAAAGAAAGAAATAGTTTTCTAACAAACAATCTAGACACAAGTTTAATTAAAGTCGTCTGTCTGCTTCCATGTATTCTGACGTGACACCTGTACAGACGGCAGTGTAATCCATACTTTCTCCGTGCCTTGAATGCAGGCTCTAATTAAAGAGCAGCTTCATTTCCAATCTTTGGTGATACAACCAGATGCCTTTAATTTCATCCCAACCAAGAGCTCTCAATTAGCCTCCAGGTCACCCCGTTTTATTGGGGCCTCATAGCAAGTCAGTGGCGGCACTCTCGTCCTGTATTGTGCTTTTAAAGCGTTTGGATCTTCCTGTGAAATGGTTAGGGCCCCAACAAAGGGGTCAGGGCAGGGTCAACATCAAAAAGGGGGCTTCTTGTGGCTACTTTACAGCACCCTCTCTCTTTTGTCGCTGCTAAACACAAGAGTGGGCATTCAAGGGTCAACAGGTGTGGTCTCATGGGTTTAGCGTCTCGTGACTTCCCAAATGAATTTAAAAAGTCAGCAGCTTGTATTTTTTTATTTTTTTGTTGCATCTTTGGTGAAGGCGGTTTCGTTTGTAGAAATGTGTTAAAAGGCATCCTGAATAGTCTGAACTTTACATGTCATTAAAAGCAGACTGAGCAAAGGGCGCCTGTCAGCAAAAATTAGACTAGTCCGTCTTTTTCTTTTTGACGCGATATTTGAGCCTAATTTAATTAGAGTGACGATAACATCTTATCCTAAATGTGAATATCCCACTTTTAAGATTGTCCTGCACTTCAAAAATTACATTCTATAACCCCTCTATATCTCAATTCCCTTTTCAAAGGGGGCTTTAAAGAAGTTAGCGCACAGATAACAGTATGGCGACATATTTCATGGCTTTAATTTGGGCCTCGCTGATCAGCCAAGTGCCCCCGTGAACATCACAGTACCAACACTGCTGACCCATTTTGTGACTTCGTGTTCCATCTCGCAGACAGCGGGCACTTCCCTTTTGCGAAGCGTTGGAAGCTTTTTGTGCATTTTGGGTGCTGGATTGTTTAGATTTGTGGCAGAAATGTTTGTTTTGCAGAGCCCTCCAGTATAAACAGCGGCTATGAATGACCCCCTCAGATTCACACTGTCACACACACGTGCACACAAACAGAGACAGACAGACAGACAGACGGCGAAGGAGACCGTGCCGTCTGCTATCATACGGCTTTGTGATAACACCTCGCAGTGAGCATTTTTCAAAAGATTGCATGTGAAATAAGCTGGACTCAATCATCAGACAAGCTCGCAGCATGCAGGAAGTGGCTGGCGGGATGTCAATGTAATCAACCGGACTCCTCTGCTTTACCAAGAAAACAAGAAAGGCTCGCTTTTGCACACACTTGTAAGAGAGCGAGATTATGCTAAGATTGCGCAGCAGCATGTGTCAGAACTGAAATGCACAAGTTGGAAAGTTGTAACCAGTAAGGCCACAAGATGCCGTGAGGAGGCAGTGAACATCTAAACTGAAAATAGATATATGAATAGTCGTACTCAGCAAACAACAGCAGATCTGTGCCGGATACGATAACATGTCACCCTCAACCATGTGTCGGGCGTAAAGATTTGGACGAATGGACAAAGATGCTGACACGATCCACATGGGAGCTGACGCACAGCGGGCTTATTTATCTGTAACGCAACATGAATTAATCATCACTCGGGGACCTCGGAGAAGTTGGATTTCATTAGTTCCCTTGTCCTGTACCATCATGAGAGTTTTGTGAATTTGAATCCTCTGACTTATATAATTATATTCTCCTTTAAAGTTGATTTCCAACATCAAAGGGACAATATAGCCTTTGAAGTACCATGGGATTGGATCACTGTCTAACCCACTCTTTAAGATTCTGTCACAATGACATTAGGAGAGTCATGTGAATTAAAAGACTAGAGAACAGCTCTTGCCTTTGCTCTCTGTCCAATTTCAATCAAAATGTCATGCTGTGCCATTTTCCCTGAATGTGGAACTGGCAAGTGTGTTAGGTTGACATCTTGGTGGCTAAAAGCCTGTGACTAATATGTAAATTATATGACAGTTACACTCTATAGGATTATCAAATCAGGGCTATAACTTGAAGAATATGTTTTAAATAGTTGTAGACTTTGTTAAAAAGAAGAAAGATATTTAACCACAAATGCTTTCATGTCACTCCCCCTCAATCTGGTAATGTTGTATTAAAGAGGGAATATTACTGGAATGACATGCCCAGACTCCCCTATACATTATATACCAACGTGGGAAAATGGTCAAAAGGAGAAAAATATATACTCATTCAGTGATGAAATGTGAAATGACTGTAAAACCCTGTCACGTGGCCGCTCCCCAGCTAGGTGAGCACACTGTGGTCGCTCCTGTCACTTGAAGAGGCCACGGGCAACAATAGTCTGGCTTTTGTTCGCTTTGTGTGTCTGTTGAAACTTTGTGTAGTAACAGACGGACTGGGCGAATAACGCTATTGGCGCGGCACATCACTTACTTGTGACGCTCCAGAGCCTCGGGGAGTTGGCTCTAGATTGCCTGTCTTTGATAAGGTCCTGGCATACGTGTAAAACCTTCCCGTGTCTAGAAAAGTTCATTAAACGCGGATGGACGTCTTAACGCGCGGGTTTTCTGTCGGGGAAGCGTCGAGCGGGAGGTGTGCCGTGACTTGTGGCTGCTATATTCATTTGTCTCCATCGCGGTTCGTTTTATTTTGTCTTATTTCACCGGCCGTTGCGGAGATGAGACGCTGTGTTTTTTTATGTATCTTCCGGGACCAGGCCAGCGGTTCCTTACTTTGAAGTCCGCAGTTAAACCTTCAGCCCAGTTGGTGTAGAAACAGCCCGGAGGATTTCTACCGCCTGCCAGGACTCCTTGAAACACTACCTGGGGAGAAAAAGTCGAAGCTCCTCTTCTTCTTCATACGCGGCTGCGTTGAGAAAATTGTCCAATGTGATAGGACATTACAGGACAGAGAGCAGTGCGGTTGTAGGCTCAGTCTGTTGTTGGACTACTTTACTTTAACGTTTTTCAACACAAAAAAAAAAGAAAAAAAGGGAGGCTACTCGGGTACATGGATGGTAAGTTGTAGGAAAGCTGTTCCACAGGCCCCCTCTCTTGGCCGCTTTGATGTGCTGCTGCTGAGCTTTGAAGTTGAGAAATGCGGGCTGTGTTTCTTGTTTGTGGGCGAGAAATACGGTGAGATAGATAAGAAGCTTATGTGTGTGTGTGTGTGTGTGTGTGTATGTGTGTGTGTGTGTGCGCGCGCGTGCGTGCGCGCCCGTATGAATGTGTAGCCCAGATTTAAAAAAAAGAAAAAGAAAAAAGAAACCGAATATTTGTCGGGTGGTGCGTCTTCTAGCTGGGAAAAAGTGGGATGTATTCTTCAATCAGAGCTCCCCCCCCTCCTCCCCCTTTTTACCTCCTCCAGATTTTGACACCCCTAGTTGATCTACATAGGGACTGAGCCTGCCTACTCTGAGGTCAGTTGTTGAATGGGACAGGGTACAGCAAACTACAGCGCTTGTTTTTCGCAGCCGAGATAGGACACATGTGGCACGGCGCAGGCTTTTAATCGTACGTCGTCGCAGTTTTTTGGGTGCTGGATTACTATCTCTGGAGAGTGTTTGGGACTGTATTAGACTCTACTGTATATGGAGTAATTGTTCAACTTTTTTTTTTGTATCGGGCTTCACTCGGGTTGGATCTGCTCTTGCGATGGTATGTTTTTTTTTTTGTTTTGTTTTTTTACGCACGTTTCCTCAGACCCTCACCCTTTTGGAGTTTAGAATCGGTCATGTTATGATGTGGTGTTGCACTGCCTGTTGAGACTGTGTGAGCGATCGCGAAGCGCTTGTAAAGAGCCAGCCACTCAGGGTTCTGTCGTTCTAGCAGTTTATCGCTTAATGTAACAAGTCGCTTTAGATTTGGCGCTGAGACTCCGATCAAATCACTGAGCTTCAGACTGAGGTTCGACTCCAAATACATCAAGTCCTTTCTGTCGTGTTGGTAGTTCAGACACGTTGCCGGGGCTGTGGCTTTAATAATGTGCTGTAATAGCCTGCTTGGGCAGATATTAGGGAGATTGATCGCTTACATTTACGCGTGAGCGACTGGCTTTTCCCGCGGGGCTTTTTACCCCTCGTACATTACGACGTTTAAGGTCATTGTAGTGCAGATCAGATGCATCTCCAGTCGTCTGTGCATTTCTGGGATGGTGAGGACAAGTGTGAGCTCCGAGTGGAAACGAGTCTGTGCGTGCGTGTGTGTGTATGTGTGTGTGATGCAGACAGGGGTAGGGTACGGTCGTCCGAAACAGATTGGGAATTAATTGGAGTTGAAGCCTGTGACATGGACTCGTTAGGAAAACACGTGTAAGCCACAGTTGTGAGAATACGGTTTCGGTGAGGAGTGAGCGCTGTGTGAGATGATTATTCTTGTAACATGTTTTTTGATGTGACAGATCAATACACGTAGAGAATGTAGGCTGCAGTTGATCTCTCATTTAGATTATAAATAGATAAATGAAACGCAAAAAAAGCCTTTCATATTTCCTTTCTCTGTGAACCCGGCGAGGGGTTTTTTTTTTGAAAGGGACTGTTTACTTGATGTCTTTCTTTGAAGTTCAGCAGGATCTGGCTTTGATTAGATCAATACTTTGTGTTTCAGAGTGAAGAGGAGCTGAGAAGCTCCCCCGCTGCTTTTAGAGAGTGAGGAGGATTAGGCTGGAGCTCAGTGGAGGCACGACGGCACTCTCACACGGCAACCGGAGCTGGAGCCATGAGCAGGGCGCTTACGGAGCACATCAGCAGTAGCTTCCGAGAAGATGCTCCTCGTCCTCCGGTACCGGGGGAGGAGGGAGAGGCGTCATGCTACAACCCCAGCAGATCTGCCAAAATGAGAGCCCAGAGCAAGGTTAAAGATACCCCCGCCGCCGCCGCGCCTCCCGGCTCCACACCGCGGAGGAACGAGGATGGTCTCGGGGAGCCAGAGGGCAGCGCGTCCCCGGACTCGCCACTAGTCCGGTGGACAAAGTCTCTGCATTTTCTCCTGGGCGACCAAGACGGCGCTCACCTCTTCAGGACCTTTTTGGAGCGGGAGAATTGCGTGGACACTTTGGACTTTTGGTTCGCCTGCAACGGCTTCAGGCAAATGGACTTAAAGGATACCAAAACTTTGCGAGTTGCCAAAGTTATTTTCAAGCGGTACATCGAGAACAACAGCATCGTCGCCAAGCAGCTGAAACCCGCCACCAAGACCTTCATAAGGGATAGTATTAAGAAACAACAAATAGATTCTGCCATGTTTGACCAGGCACAGACAGAAATTCAGTCCAACATGGAAGAGAATGCATACCAGATGTTTTTGACCTCTGACATATACCTCGAATATGTGCGCACCGGCTGCGAGAACGCAGCGTACATGAACCACGGCAGTCTCGGCAGCCTCAAGCTGATGTGTGGATACCTTCCTCCTCTCATGGAGGAAGAGGAGTGGAGTTGTAATGACCTGAAGGCGAAAACGTTAGGGTCTGTAGTTGGACTGTCTGCGAAAACCCTGAGGGCTACTGCTACCATCCGGACAGCAGCTGAAGTGCTGGAGAACACTTGCAGGTAAGAGCAGCGCCCACCTACAGCAGGCATGCCTGTGTTGTTATATTTTAGTGCATGTTGATGTGTCAGTATTGCTCATTCTCCTTGCGATTCAGTATTCCTTCATTAGATAAACTACAGTGAATATGTGGCAGTTGGCAGTTATTTCACAAATGCCTGAGAGAGAGATAAAGGCACTTGATCAAAGGGTCTCAGAGGAACATGCCTGTATATTTGTGCCCTCCTGCCTTGCAGTTAGTCAAGGGGTTGGAGGGGTGGAGGGGCGGGGTGGATACAAAACATCAATGGATCTGAGCCTTCCTTTTAAGTAAATGGTGTCTTGCAGGCAGCCCTCTGCTGGCTTGCTCAAGTTTCCTGTGCTTTGAAACCCTTCCTCCGGTTCAGGCACAAATTCAGACACCAAGCCTCATGACTGTTTCAGCGACATGAAACAGTATGATGCTATTGTAAAGTTCTGCTAGATTTTCTTTTCTGCCCATTAAGCCATATAGTAACTGTATGCTGTTGCAAAATCTCCCTAACCCAAAGAAATGCTAATAGAGAGTTAAAAGAACTTGTGCAGTCGGTCTTACGCCAAGCGGCGATATTGTTCTCTTGGTCAGAGATGAAAGCAGAGCTGTTTGTGGAAAGCATTTGGGCTTTTATCTTAAGAGCTCGTCCCACACATTGTCCAACAGCTGAAATCTTTTCAAGCCAGGAACATTTTCAAAAACTGGATTTTGTGCATGAGCCTGCATCAAAGGGCACTTCAGAAGTTTTTCACTCAAACTACTTTGTCCTCACATCTGGGCGCAATTGTTACTTTGAGGTTTGTCAGTGTCTTCATAGTTTGGTTTGGAAGGAAAAGTGTAATTTTTAGATAATCCATAGTTTCCCTGTCAGGTTAACTAAACATTTAGTGTGACTAGAGATTAAAATGTGTCTCCTTTTTAATAAAAGTGTATAAAACTAATTGATTAAGTGTAATAACTCAACTTAAACACTCCCTTGAAGATTTTATCCTCTGTGTGAGCAGATGTCGAATAACATCATGGCACAGTTACTCATTTGCTTGAAAGTGGCCATGTTGATTCAGGAACCAATACGCACACGGTTTGTTGACATGTGGGCATCTCCCGGTTTCCTGGTGTGATCCCCTGCATTCTTGTTTTTCTTTTCAAAGACGAGCGAGAGAGAGAGAGAGCCCCCTTTTTCTCCCTTCCGTCACTCGCATTCTCCCCCTTTCCCCTGCCCCTCACCATCTCTTTAGGTCAACCAATTTCCATCTCAAACATGTGGAACTAATTTTGCCAGCGCACAGATTCCTTTTTTCCCCTCTTTTTGAGAAACCTCCAATACTCAACTCCAAAGTGATAGAAAAACACAACAACAAAACATCCTCAGCTCAGTTCCACAGCTTCAACCACTGATCCCACTTTGCAATAGATTGTGTGTGTCTCAGTGTTTTCCTTCCTCTTTCTTTTCTATCCAGCACTTTTATCTCTCCTATTGGAAAAAAAAAAATCTGTCTGACAGAGACTAAGCATGCTTTGGAAGGAGACAGGGAGAGACAAGAGGAGGGGAAGGGGGAAAGACAGGAAGGGGGGGATCATGAAAGAAAGAAAGAGATGGAGAAAGAGAGGGGGGGAGAGAGCCCAGCTGTGCTAAATACCTGACTCTTTGCGCGGACCTTCCAAAGGTCAGGTTTGTGCTTGGGGCCTACGGCTTTAGTCATGCTGGGGTTCTCCTCTCAGCACTCCCGGCAGAAGGCATTCTCATAAAGAAAGGGGCCCTCCTTCCCCCTTTCCCTCTCTCCCTCTCCCTCCCTCTGTAAAGCTCAAGTTCCCCCTTCCTCTTCTTCCCTCCCTCTTCCTTGTCCACCCCCTTCACAACTGAAACAGGAATGCAACACAGCAGGAGAGAGTAGAAAGACAGAGCGAGAGACTTTAGAAAGGAAAGCAGGGTAGAGTGGGTAAAGGAGGGGCCCCAGACTGGATGATATAGAGAGGGAAAGATAGAAGTGGGATAGCATGGAGGAGAACACACTCCAAGGAAAGAGAGAGTGGAGTTTCACAGTGGAAAAGTGCAGGAGTATGGGCCTGGGCCAAATAAAATGGTTTACAGATAGCAGAGGAGAGAAAACGAAGGGAAGTGCTGTTGTTCATTTACACACAGCCAGGCTGCTCACTTCATCCACCCCAACCATCACCCCTCAACCCCACCAAACACACAATCCCTGTATGCTAGGGAGGATGGACATGAAAGAGAGTAAGAAAAAAGAACCAATACCTTCATTTCTAATTGTCACATTCCTCAGGCCCCGAAGTCTCATGAAAGAGACTCTAATTGCAGAAATCTGCAGAGGCCGTCAGCAAAACAAACACCAAGCTGTCAAGTTTGCCTTTAAAATCTGATAAAATCAACAAGAGAAGGAAACACAGAGCAAATACACTTATCATACCTCACCACACTTTCTTCAGTTCACACCACAACCAAGAGAGACATCACTTTAACACTTGGCAAATGTTTCCCTGGGTCTTCTGCAGGTCTCATCGTCGAGGAGACCCTGCCAGCCCCTACTTCGTCAACTCTGGCTACATTTTTGCCCCTGCCACCAGTGCCAACGACAGCGAGATCTCCAGTGATGCCACGACAGACGATTCCATGTCCATGACGGACAGTAGTGTGTAAGTGATTTTACTTTTTATTGATACCAAAACGTTTTTTTTTTAGCTTCATCTCAACCCAGCTTGCTTTGAAGATAATGTAGCAACTTCAAAAAGCTCATTTCCATTCAGCTGAGCCTGGCCAAAGCTTTGTGAATTTTATTGTTTCCATAGAATCCAAACGTGCTTGGATCAGAGTCAATGCCTTTCCAGGAAAAAGTCCAGGGGTGTGAAGAAAAATATTTGGCCTTGTAGTTCAACAGACTCAGCTTTTCCCAGGGCCAGGGGACTGCACTGTTGCAAAATAATGGTCCATAATGTATTTTAATTATCGTCTATGATTGACTCCAGGTAACTCTATTAATGTGTAGTTGTTACTGTGGCCTCCAGGGAGATAACTCTGGGAAAGTCATTATGACTGAAGACCTTTTGAAGTTTATTCTGATGTGTTAGAGGCTGGAGAGAAGGGAGAAAAAAAATTAGAACGTCTTGATGTGGGTGGGGGCGTTGCCTCATTTTCCTCAAAGTTGAAATGTATCCATCCCACCCACCCTTCTGCCACAACAGACTTGTTTTTTTCATATTATCTAATCGCTTTTTCCCTTTGAAGAGCTGGAGGAGAGGGGGAGGGAAATGGCCATTCGGGCCTCAAGACAAACTCATTGAAAAATGTTGGCACCAAATGAAAGGAGGCTTACTCACATGGTGGGTCGGTTTCCTGCCACTGGCCTCTGCGGCGTGCTGAGATCATGTGTCTGTGAGGCTTTCACAGGGGTTACTCATTTCTAGACCTTGGGACAGGGCATGAGGAACTACCCCTGGCCAGACTAAGGCACCCCCAAAAAGTCACCTCCACCCACCCAACCCGCCACAGCTCCTCTCCTCCACCCTCCAGAGCCAATAGCAGGAGTGGTTAGGCTCGAAGTGCAAGGGAGTGAGAAAATAAAGTGCATGGAGTATAAAGGGCTTAACTGAATCGCTTTCAGCCTATTGTTAGGTGAGGGGAGCTTAGGGGGATAAGAGGGTGGCTGACTGCTTTGAAAATGACTTGCACAACTGAATAGGAGATCCCCATAAAGTAAGGGCCCATGAAACCATGAAAGTGTCCACGACTGTTTTCCCTTCCCCAACCAGGACAAAGCGCCCAACCATCACATGTTTCATCGGGGCGGGGACAGTTTGGATTGATAGAAACATAGTTAGTGATGGGGAAGTTGGTGAGCTTTTGTAGGAATGATGTTTTGCAGCTAAGTTTGGGGTGCTTGTTAGCGCACAGGTTCCTCTGGGCTGTTGAGTTAAAGTTTTGAAGAGTTTCCTGTGTTACTTCCTGCGCCTTGAGGGATGATGGCTCGTAGTCTCAAGGGTACAGTTTGTGATGCATTGGTTTTGGTAGTAGGCCTCACTTACAAGGAGCTCGCTGCAACTCGGGTGATATCGGCAGCTTGGCTTCATTGTCTTTTCTTCTTGACAATGTCACTTTGAAATGTGACTTGCAGAACTTGTTTAGATGAATAAAGAAGAAAAAAAGATCAATTGTTGAACCACGTCATGTGTCAAAGTCATATTCTTTTAATGGTTCTCACCAAGGTCTTTGACACAGGGATCTCGCCTGTCCTTGTCCCCAGCTCTCATCTCTCTCCACCTCTAACTGATTTTAGTGAAAAACGCAGCTTCTTCCTCTCTCATTCCAGGGAACAATTTGATTATTATGTCCTTTTACAGTGGTTAAAAGGCACACTGCAAATTTGAATCTCATTTCCCAGATAAAGAACAAGAAGAAGAGGATTTGGGAAGGGGGGGTGGAAGAAGGGGTGGGGGGGGGGATTTTTTTCTCTTTTTGCTTATATCTTATTTATGGATTTACTTGGACGCTGGGGAATGCTGCTGCACCAACTTCAAACATTACCTTATCTTACAAACCAGCCTTTTGATGTTGCTGAGATCAGAGGCTCACAGCACAGCGCTTGCCAAACGAAGATGGCAGCGGGTGCATATGTGCATGAGTGTGAGATTTCAAAGAGGCAGCAGAAAAAGTAGCGTTTGGGCTAGGTCAGACACTTCTGAGCAGCCAAAACGGCCAAGATAATTGGCCCAGCTTAAGTGGCAGCTGACTGGAAAAGCTAGCAGACACAGAATGAAAAATGGAGAAAAAGATTCCCAGAATAAATGCTTAATTGTCCTGAGACTTCTGGTATTCCTAGCTACATCTCTATTTTCATATTAATATATCAGAGCTACAAAGCTAGCAGCACTTAAGCAGCATTAGCTAGCCTGCTTTAGCCTGTTGTAGTTTCCTACTCTAGCCAGCTGCTGAGGTTAGCGCTAATTCTTCTGCTTTTTAAACAACTGCCAGAGTTGACAGGGACTGATGTAATCTTATCAGTGGGGCTTTTCTTTTGAAGCCCACAGTGGGATGTTTAGCATATCTCTCCCATTGTCCTGGTGTGTTTTGTTATGTGTGTTTTTGTTGCCTTGGCTTCAAGGGCTCCGCAGCCTTTTGATTTAGCTGTAATGTGCCTAGTGGGTGGTTACTGGGTGGTGTTGTGTCGGTCACTTCAATAATGAACAGCCTCCTGAGGGCTCTTCTCCACAAAGATTGCCTAATGACGCTAATGCACCGACGGTTGATGTAAAGGTTCTGTGACCTGCATGATCACTGGCAGCAGTAAATGCTAAAATATAACAACCACTCGACATGTGCTTATAACATTTAAGGAGTTCCCTTTATTAATGTGTAATAACTGTCTTTTTTCACAGAGATGGAATCCCTCCATACAAACTGGGCACAAAGAAGCAGCTCCAGCGTGAGATGCATCGCAGTGTCAAGATCAATGGCCAGATAACGCTACCCCACTTTCCTGTAAGTCCTACTTCCTTAAGTTCTACTTCCTGTCTCAGTGTTTCCTTTTTTGTAATCTGCTAAACTCAAACTTTTACACACTGACAGACAACTGGGTCCTGATTCCCTTGAGGAGTTGTGCTTTATTTTATTTTTTCAGAGCTCATGTTGTGTCAGAATACTATATTTCATTCCCCCGCTCGTTTTCATATAAAAGTCAGAGTAAATGAAAGGCAGGATTTGCATATCGCTTCACTTCTTCTTCCGCTGTTTCAAACCCCCTTCTTCCCCATTCCCAGTAGCTTCAGTAGGGCTGTAAATATAAACTTGTGTTGTCATCTTTGTATTCCATCTCAGTATCTGTAGCATGTCACAGTGTGTCATGGCTCTATCAATTATATGCATTAGTGGTAACTGTGATTTTAACATAGGTAATAGTGTAATGTTAATTGTAATTGTTAAATTCAATTTTTAAATTACTCTTTTAACTAAATAACTGATTAGCGACTCTACATCCTAGCAGATGAGTAGGAGGAACATCACTATTCAATTCCACTTTCCTCTACTCCCACCCTGATATCTGGTCCCATTAGTATTTGGGTCATACAGTGTAAGTGCTTTAAATTCAAGACTCTGTTGACCTGCTGAAGTTGTTGTGGGAAGGTTTAAGGAAGTGGGTTAGAGCAGATTGACACAGGTTAGGTGGTGGATTTGTTTGAGACTCGAAAAGAAACTTGAAATTCTTTTGTCTCTATATCCAAACACGGGTATGTGTATGTGGAAGAGTTGTGTGTCTGTGTTTGTGCATGTATGTGTGTGTTTGTGCATGCGTTTGACAGTGTTGTCTGTTCCCCCTTTTTTCTCTCTTCCTCTCTGTCTTTTCTCTCTCTCTCAATCTCTCTCTCTCTTTTCCTTTCCCACTTGCACTCCTTTAATGTCTCCCTCCTGATTTGGAGATGGCTCTGTCTCCCATGATGCACCAGCCCCAGGCAGCGGGGGCCCCGTGCAGGGCTGGCGCTCCTTTGCCAGCAGCTCTGCTTGCCTTTCTTCTTCCTCCCTTCATCGTGTCTACAAAGAGATGAGAGGAACAACAAAAAAAAGAGTCAAAATCAAGAAAGCCAGTGTGCCAAATAACAAAAAAGTAAGAAAGGGAGAAAGAGAAGCCGGTGCATATAGTTAAAGAAAAAGGAGGATAATGTGACTAGAGTACCTCTGAGCTGCCCTGCATGCAGCCGGGAAATAAATTACTACTTCCCCTCAGATCTTCCCAGTATTTGACTCCTCTATCCTCTCCCTCCCTCTTTTCCCTCCTTCTCTGTCTCCCTCTCTTTCTGCCACCATTGCCACTTCACTAACGCACATCTCAATCCTCTTCCTCTTTTTTCATGCTGTTAATTTTGTCCCCCTCTCCCTTTTTTCCAACCCTCTCCTCTCCTCACTCTCTCTTCTCTGTCGATATCTGGCTTTTATTCGGAGATTTAAAGCTGCGTGTCCCTCCCACCCCTAGTGTGCGTTTGATGTTTGACAAGGGCCCTTTGAAGTGTGCTGACTTCAGAGGCTGCCTAGCTGATGGCTTGGTCGGGCTACAGAGGGTGCAGGCAGGGGGCCTCCCCTCCGAGCGAGACCAACTGCTACCCCGCCATCACTACCCCCTTCTCTCCCCCTCGCCCAGCAGCCTGGCACTGCCAAGGGCACTGGGCATGAGAAGATCTGGGTAGGGATGGGCGGCGGAGAAGGTTCAGGTTAGCTCGAGGGCAAGGGCATCTGGATTAGGCCTTTTGGAATAGTAGCAGACTTTTTGGAACAAGATAGGATTAGGGCAAGGGCAGTGGATTAATGCAACATATTGCATCCGTCAGAAACACTACACAGTTGCACTCGCACACACACTAAAGTGTCCTTCCCCTTGTGTTGTTTACCCTGCAGAGGACACACCGGCTGCCTAAGGAGATGACCCCCGTCGAGCCCTCAGCCTTTGCTGCCCAGCTCATCGCCCGGCTGGAGAAGCTAAAGCGAGAGCAGGACACCATGAGTTCATTGGAGGAGAGACTGCAGCAGATCCAGGAGGTACGGAATCACATAAACCTGTTCGAAACAATCTGACACTTCCACCAACAGTAAGCACAGCTCCCACTGAGAAATCCTAACTTGTATCCAAGTTAACTTGAGACGATGGCTCCATATTGCACTACAAAAGCCTTTATGCCAGTTTTAGCATGTCGAAGAACAGGGAAAAGACCAAGGGATTTGAAAGTCTGTCTTGGTTTAGCTACTACTTTCCTTTTCCTCTCTGTCCTACACTACTTCATCTGGAGGAACTTTCAAACTTATGTTTCTAGGCACACTTGAAGTTCCTTCAAATAGTTAGCACTTAGCTACTCTCCAGTGGCACGTTTGCTGAGTATGTGTAGTGCCAGTCTCTTTGTGAAGCACAGGCACACTCTGCATTATAGATGAAGCGCACCCAAAGCCTGTTAGTGAAGATAACAGTGCGGCAAAAAGGAAACTCAAATCAAGTTATCCAGGCGTGTGCTCTCACTGACTTCAGAGGATGATAGATATAAGTTGGTGTAAGTTGAGACATAAATTCCTCCTTTTTGCTGCCTTTCCCACATGTGACTGTATATGAATGTTTTGTCAATTGCCTTAACTTTTTTTCCTTTGCCTGTCAAGGAGGAGGAAAGGGAGGAGAGCAGCGACCTCGCCGGCAGCACCTCCCTCCATCACCCTCTGCTACCGTCTGGCAGCCAATGTGAGGAAGACCCTCAGGCTATCCTAGATGAGCACCTATCCCGTGTCTTGAAGACACCTGGCTGCCAGTCACCAGGTGTGGCTCGTCACTCACCACGTTCGAGCTCCCCAGATCGGACTGTTGCAACGCTGTCCACTGGCCACGGGCCTTTCTTTGGTGCTTATCCTGGGGCCACCAAGGCTTTGATGACAGGCAGGCAGTCCACAAAGCACATCCACCACCACTACATCCACCATCACCACGCTGGGCCCAAGACCAAGGAGCAGATTGAGGCTGAGGCGGCTCAGCGCGTGCAGTGCCTCTGCCCTCCAGGGGGCGCCAATTATTCCGACTTCACCCCTGCGTGAGTGTAACCTCTGTGTTGTGCCCGTAGTATCTTATTTCTTCAATTTTCACAGTGGTAAAGCTGCTCTCTCTCTGATTTCAACCTGCCTGTTCTTTTTCCCCAGTCGCTGCAGCACTTTGTCAAGGCGGTCAGTCAAGGCCACCGATGAGGGCGTTTCTTCACCGCGCCTTCCCCTAGATGCCACCGACCGCTCTCAGAATGTTTGGCAGTGGATCCTCGAAAGTGAGAGGCAGGGCAAGCACAAGCCACACAGGTGAGTGTGGGTCAGGAATTCCCACTAAAGTAACTGTACCAAGAATCACTAGTGTTTTGAGTTACCAGCTCATGTTATATACTGACCCTTTTTATCCTTACAGCACTCAAGGTCTAAAGAAGTCCAACCCCCTTGACGTCAAGACTCTGACAAGTCGGACGCACTCCTCTTGGGGTGGAGGTGGCATCGGCAGTGGGGCTCACCTCCGCAGCCACCACCCAGGCCATCCATTCATCCAGGACCCGGCCATGCCACCCCTGCCCCCGCCCAACACCCTGGCACAGCTAGAGGAGGCCTGTCGCCGACTAGAAGAGGTGTCCAAGCCACCGAAACAGAGGTAGGCAATATAAGACACACATTCAGCTTTACATTTAAACCAAAACTGGCATTCATGCATATTCCATATCTTCCTCTTCCACATTTGATTGGACACATCAGAATAGACTGAAAATGCTGTCCAGTGGTTTCTCTTCATATTGATGTGAGTATTAATTAGTCATTGATCTCTGTGATTCTGACAGGCAATCAGCAGCAGCCAGCAGCCTTCAGAGAGACAGGAGCCATCCAGCAGCTGCCTTTCCCACCGGAGGCAGCCCTCAAGCCAGCTCTGGACTCCAAGCAGACGAGTATGTGTCTCTCCTTTTAGGTTTTTCTTTTTCTTTACTTCTATAGACCCCTTTTTTTTTTAGAATTCTTCTCAGTTGCTTTCTAGCTTTCTGCAGCTTTCTTACACTTAAACGCTTTTTTGAGCGTTCCCTCTCTTTCCAAGCTTGTGTTTTCACCCGCTTCCTCACAGAGTTTCTCGCTCTTCCCTTCAAAGAGAGATGTTATGAGTCAGCATAGCTATGTCTTTGAACTCCTCTTCTCTCGCCTTTTAATCATTTAAGATTAAACATGCTTTAATACCGAATCCTAACTACCCACCCGTCTCCCAACACACACACACACACTCACCGCTGGAACCCAACAAAGATGTGTTCAGTAGCCCCTGGTAACTCGAATTTATCTGCCCCCTTCATGCATTTGTTGTTGAATGGGTTGGAGTGTTTGATGTTAAGCTACAGCCACCTGACTGAGAGGCCTCTTTTAGTTTTAATTGTTTGACCCTCGGCGAGCCAGTTGTCTGTTGGCATCCCTAATTAATAATACTCGAGAGATTCTTTGTCCACATTCAACAATCAGACTCCTTCTCCGCCACGTACGGTTGTTTAAAAGCAGTTTTCATTTTGCATTTTCAGGTCAAAGGAGCTTGTGGTCACCTACTTCTTCTGTGGTGAGGAGATTCCTTATCGCAGTATGATGAAGACCCACTGCCTCACCCTGGGACACTTCAAGGAACAGCTTAGCAAGAAAGGCAACTACCGGTAAATATGAACCACTGACGACAGTACACAGATCATAGTACACTGGCACATACTTGGATAGGTGTTTATTCAAAGCTGTTTGGATGGAGTTTGTGCTGTAGCAGGGGTAGTTGTGTTGTATGTATGTGCATTTGTTATTGGACCTGTATATGCTTGTCTGTTGAGTGGGAGTGTGAAATACTAGAGCTCAATAGTTGAAAAAAAAATGGGCTGATCCACTGTATTCAGGGCTTACAGAGAGAGGGAAGAGGAGGGGGGTTCTGGAGCGAATTTTTTCTCACATCTGGTACTGATTTCCATGGTAAGGCAGCCTTAATAAATATGGCTTTGAAGCCTGGGACATTTTATTTTGTGCACTAAGACCATTGCGAGGCCTTCAAATTCCTCCTCCACACTGTTGCATCAGACATTAAAATCAAAGGCTTCAAGCACCTTCTTCTGTTAATGACTGATCGGCGTTAAAACAGCAAAATTGCCTCCTATCAATGATGAGGGGGAATTTTCTAAAGAATGTATAAGTAATTTAAACAAAATGGAAAGTCAGTCTGAAGACACTGCTGAGTTCAGTGTCTTCAGACTGACTTGCCATTGTATTCTAAATCCAGGTTTGCTTTATCAAGTAACTGTTTCAGTTCTGCATAGGTTTTATTCCAATGAAAATACACAAAGCCTGCATGCCCATGACATCAACATTAGGTTACAGCCACATCTGCTTGTTAGGCAAGAGAGAAGAAGGCCTGCAAACAAGTCATTGCACCCCTGCTATCCCATAACTCTTCATCGTGCAAAAAAAAAAAAGGGGGGGGGGGGGTGAAGCGTCTGGCTTCAATGGCAGCAGAATGTGTGGAGTTGGTTAATTTGGAGATGGCAGCGGTACAGTGGAGAACAGTATGCCGCAGCTCTGCCAGACGATATTGGTGCCAGATGTTGCGAAGAGAGAAAAATCCTGCCACATAAAACATGTTCCAATGGAAAGACTCCTTCTGTCTCTCTCTGTCTCACTCTCTGAAACAAAGTGATGACTTTGAACTATTTGTGAGTGAAAATGTTGCATTTTCTCCTGGAGAAAAAAAAATTCAGCCAATTAATTTGAGATGCATGATGCATTTATTTGTTTTTTTACTAATGAAAATGAAAAGGCAAAATCCTGCCCAGCGAGCTCAGAGAACACAGAAATACTTTGCTGAAATGCCGTAAGAGTAAATTAAGCCATCAGTTCTCTGTCACATCACTGCAAACTGGAGTAGAAAGTCTTGCAGCTGCTGTAGTGCAACCTCCTTTCATTGTTGTGTAATTACAATCAACAAGGAAAATAAAACTGTATGTGTATGTTTTAGGACGCCCCTCCTTACATGTGTTGTTTGAATGACTCTAAGCTGTTCGATTGCTCATAAAACACAGAGCTTTTTTTTTGTATTCTGAACACCGACACACATGGGCAAAATGAGGCATTTTTCCATTACAAAGCTTATCATTAATTCCCCTCCTGCTGATCTTTTGCTGGGTTTAAAGTAGAGAGGAGAAATCATTAGGAGCTCCAGGAGACTTCACAGTCACTGGGACCAAGCTAACCCTGGGAGTTATCTCTGCTTGAGAGAAGAAGAAGAGTGGGCTAGCTAGGTGACCTGTGACCTCCAGGAGACCGTCTGAGCGGTCACCACCCTCCCCCCCTCCCCGGATAAAGCCCCTCAGGCTCGGCCCACGTCCAACCTATCACACCCACTCAGTGGGCCAGGGAAGGCCTGCGCTCCGCTTCCCCCAGCTTTCTTCCCTTCCTGTTCCCTCTTTTTTCCTCTGTTCTCCACTGGTGATCGGAACGCTGCCCAAAGTGTGTGTGTGACTGCGATGACGAGTGTGTGTAGGAGAGAAACATTGGACATGTTCGTGTTTATGTGCAAGCAGCGGAGTGTGCTCTTGCAGTCGCAGGCAGACTCTCAGGCACCTGAAATGTCAACCTGTGTGACAGAAAGGCCCTTCATTTGACAGCCAGCCCAATTAGAAGCCATGGAGACACAGAGCAGGAGGGTGCACTGCTGAGGGGGGCCTTAAGACAGCCTCTAATTAACCCTTCAACTTTAATAAGACCTTGCAGGACAGATAGGCATCTGTAGAATGGCCAGCAGTCAAGATGAACAAGTGGATGAGGAGACGGGCACACATGGATGAACACACACACACACAAACAGGCTGTTTCTAGCAGCTTGAATTATCACAGGGAGTGTTTAAACGGAGGGTTCAGCTCTGTTTGTGCAGCGGTGTGATGTGGAGTCAGGCTCTGCCTTTGAAGTGTGCAGGGATGGCATTGAAGGCTATGACTAAGTTGTTTTGAGCAGGATCCATTTCTGGCTCTCAGAGTGTGTGTGTTTGTGTTTGATTTGGACTAAAGGGAGTTGTGCGCGAGCCTGTATATGGAAGTAGTCGTGTAGGTGCCTCAAAGCGGTTTAAAACATGATGAAATGTATCAGATGCACTCCTGCTGCCATTCTTGTCAGTTTTCGTTTGAGTTCAATTTCTGGTTCTCTTTTCTTTTTTTCACGTACACCTACGCTCAACGTTTTCTAATCACAGACCTCTCTCGTTGTTTTTCCTCCTCAGGTACTACTTCAAGAAAGCCAGCGATGAGTTTGAGTGTGGTGCCGTGTTTGAAGAGGTGTGGGAGGATGCCACCGTGTTGCCCATGTATGAGGGCAAGGTCCTGGGCAAGGTGGAGAGGATGGACTAAAAGCCACTTTCTTGCCAGCCAACCAACCAACAAACCAACCAACCAACCAATGCCCTTCCTCGCCCAACCAAAAGCTAAACTGTCCCTAAAAACTTGAGCAAGAGACTCTTTGTAATTAACAAAAAACACTCTGGACTCCTTTTTTGTTTTTGTTTTATTGTTTTTTTTTTCCTATTTCTTAATATTAAGCTAAACAGAGTTAATATATCCAGCACAAGAGGAGTGATTGAAGGAAGACGAGCCAATGAAGTATGCCGAACCCAGAGGAGGTGCCGCCCCTCCCTGACTTTATCAACCAATCAGCCTTAGAAACACAAGGGAATGGAACGAGAGACTTTAAAAGACCAATACAAGGATGATGATGACGATGATGATGATGATGATGATGATTGGAGGACAGTGGGGGGGGGACCCCGCCTCTTCTTGAATATAACCACTGAAGATGTAGACGACTGTTTTGTTGTGATGTAATGCGAGACTGATGGTGCATTCACGCCGGCCTCCCGGCCCAGTGAAATGAACTAGCAGGTGCTGAACACAGTGCCACCAACCTGCTCTTAATGTTCCACTCTAACATCGTTACAAAAACGTCTGTACATGTGCATATACATACATGCATATATGTATATATACATGTATTATATAAATAGATGCTTTTGTAATGAGTTGAAAGTTTTTATTAAGTATTTATTGAAAAAAACAGACCCACTCTTTTCCCCGTTGTCCCTTCCTAAGTCCTCTTAAACCTGTGTTCCTCCCCCTCCCTATTTCTAGCCAATGGGCAAGCTGCTTTGAATGTTGGGAGAATACTGTGGTGATATTGTTTAGTGTTTGTTTTTGTTTGTTTTTACTTTACACGACGGATGTGACACTAGCCTAGCACCTCCCATAGCCTTGTAGCCCCGTCTGACCCAAACTAACAACCTTAGCAGTGGTCTTGTCTGAGGCGCACTCCCTCCACTATTCTAATGGTCAATCCCAGTCTTATATGCTGCTGATAGTTTGTAATGTTAAGTTTGTCACACTAGTATTTCCTCTCTCTCTCTCTCGCTGTCCCCCTCCCTCCCTTTTTCTCTCAGTCTGTCGACAGAGCTCAATCTTTTTTGTTGTGCCTTTGTTTGTAAACCAGGCATTGCACAGGGGGGGATGAAAACAGTTGCAGACACACACAGAGAGGAGACCTGGAGCACAAGTTGTACCATCTAATAATGGCAGTGTTTACAGCCTGCACACCAAAATAACTTGTGCTAACAAGAACCAGTTTGGGTCGCCGAGAATGACTTCTCGAGGAAGTCAGCTAGCGTGTCAAAAAAACAGAAAATAGAAAAAAATGTAAACGTTGAAGAATTATGGCTCCGATATCCTTTGAATGTTGTTACAGTAACATCGTATATAGCAGAGCTCCTGTATACATTGTAATTATGCATTCTGAAGTATGGATACTGACACATGTGATGCACACATAGAGTACACACACACATGCTCATAAACAGTACACACACACACACACACTATCGCTGGTGTTTTATGAGTACAGCACCTGTGCCTACATGGATGCCATACCATGTGCTACCCTGTTTCAGGGTTTTAATATATATCCCTTGGTTTTCAGAAGGGTTTTATGTTGAAAAGATATTTTTATGCTTTTAATAATATCCTGTAATCATGTTTTTATTTGTTTTTTTTTTTACACCACGGCCTTTTGTTTTGTTTCATTCTATCTAAACTGTAAATTATACATTATATAAAGAGTTTCATTTAAAGATTTACATGGACCTATAATTATTGTAATTATTGAGAGATGTAGCCTTTATTAAAGTTTTATATTTTTCAAATGAAAGATCTTGTGCCTGAAATCAATTCTTTTATCATATTCATTCATTCATTCAGACCTTTGTTTAAGCCTCAAAAATAAGAGGTATCCCTCATTTGCAATGGTGTTGAGAGAGAGTTAAACCATTTCACAACAGCAATTCTCACTGACAACAATTGCACACATCAAGATATCCAAACATATGGCCCGTTCATACTGCACAGCAAACGTCTCAGCATTAAGAATTGTTTTTTTTTCTGACAGCTATACAGAGGAGACATGAACGGACTGGGCTTTTGTGTCCACTTCAAGCAACAAGTCCGTCTGGGACACATACATGTTTGAGACGATGGTTCTTTAATCAGATCTAAAAAAGCAAAAATGATGGATTCAACTCCTGGGGTATTATTAACCCAATCAAGTGTTTAACATGGAGACTCAGGATGTCCAGTGATTTAAGACACGTACCGTATAATTGGAACGTCCCCGGTGTGATTCTGGCTTGACACCTTTGCTGCGTGTCTACTCCATTATGCTGGTCAAAAAAGGCAAAAGAAAAAAAAGTATCGTAAAAAAAAACGTGTCTTGGGTCTTAAATCCATTAAGAAAACATCAGTATCCGCTGTAAAATTTAAAATACAACAATAACTAAATGATAAGAAATACTGAATAATGTATTTAACACTCCACACTACGATACAGCAAAATGACATATACTGAAAAAGACAGAGCCGGCTAAGTAGGACAGGTAGAATTATTAAGAATTATGCTTGACATTTGTACTCTTTGTACAACCTCCATGTCTCCCTCAGTAACGCAGAACGTGAAACGTTGTTGTAGTCGTCACCATTCAAGAGGCACGGCTGTGTAGTGCTGCGATCACTGCACAGCGTGGATGGAAGGTGGAGCGATGACCCTTCATTTCTACAGAAAAAAATAATAAATCTCGTTTTTTAATCACGTCATGTCATCATTATGGAGAGGAGTTTCACAGAAAGGCTGAAAACCTGAACATCGCCTCTCGTTGCTGAAAAAAAAAAAAAGAAGTTTAAATTCATGAATGCAAGCTGCTAATTCACAGCGTAAACAGGAATCACTGAAAGCCTGTAACCTTTTGATGCGTTACAGCCCCTCAGTGGTTAAATGTGTGCGTTCCGTATTCAGCACTTAAATGGGAGACATTAAGCATGGAAATGGGGGCATGGGCTAATTGGTCCTATTAAAGAGCAATGAGCACCAGCGCATACTCTCTGACAGTCAACACAAACATTAATGAAGCACCCTGCATCCCCTATCAGAGGGCCCAGCCATGTTTGTCTCAATTATCTGGCTTTATTTCAGCTGTAGGGGAAAAGATCGTTTAATACGAGGAAATAATTCAGCGGTGGGGAGCGCGTGCCGTCGGCCGCATGCAGACTCACTCACTTCTACAGCTCAATTCAAATTGTTGACATAAAGGGAGACTTGCAATTGGCAAAAAGCAGAGGTAGCCACGTCACAAAGATAACAGCAGTCATTACTGACAAGCTTTCACTTCCCACAAAATGATCTTCTCATTTCTTTCTCCCCTGGTAGCTGTTCCTGGCAATATGGCAAAAAAAAAAAAAAAAGGAAGAGACACAGACAAGCCGCCAATGCTTGTCACATCTATGAGATGCTGTAGGTTTTCTCAATCTTAAAGCACATGCACACACATTTATTTATTTTTTTGCTTTAAAAATCATTTCACTGCAGCCATCCCTGAACAGTTTGTATTCATAACATCACAAATAGCAGATTAATTTCCCAGACTCTTTTCATCAAAGGCACAGAGCGGTGAAACTTCAACACATAATCAATGCATTACATACCCCCAAACCTTAAAATCGATTCCTCCATGGCTTTAACTTTACAATGAAGAGGGTTTAATCGGGCTGAACCAGCTACTTTCTGTTGAACTGTCTGGAACGGGGCAGGTGTAACCCTCCACCCTTCCACCCCCCCCACCCTCCCTGCCTCCCCCCAACTCTATTTTTACAGCCTCTTGGGGCTCTGGCTTTGAAGGGAAACCTATCCAGGAAAATTGCTTGCATTTTTCCCCACTGAAGCGTTGATAGATGGACATTGACTGTCGCATTCCCTCTCTTGCACATCAGGAGCTTGCCCCCCCCCCCTGCTATCAGCCTTTCTGTAGTATTCCAGTTCTAATAGGTGCATAGTTGAAGTGTGGTGCAGGTTATGCACAGGTTCCAAAGTTCCTACCTTCACGGAAGACTTGACTTCAACTGACATTTTAAATGCGAAAAGTGCAATTGTTTCACAGGATCTTTTCGGCAGCGCCGAACATTTCTGTGGTGTGACTTTGATTTCATCGGCAGCGTGCGCTTTTCTCTCTCACCGCACCGTGCACCCCATATGTCTGATACCCACTACCTTCATCCCCGTCTTTTCTCCAAACACTGGCATTCATTTCTCCTTGCATTGTGGTAATTGGCATAGCATGGTTGGGGCTATTGTAAACATGGCTGTGTGAGACTGGTATAAAGAGGCACCAGTCACTCCCCAGGCTAAGCTAGTGTGTGAGGCAGGCAGGGGCTGCTGCCTATTGTGCTGGTGAAGCCTTTGTAGATTTGCAGTGGGCCCCTTTTTAATCGCCTTCTCATACGCCGCTTGCCGACTCGCTTTGCATATTTAATTGCCAGGTAAAATCATTTTGTCGACAATCCGTTTAATTATTTGATTGTACAGTAACCGTAAAGAGTGAGCGAAGGGAAGAGGAAGGGATAAAGGGGGATAGAGAGAAGAAGAGAGACAGAGAGAGAGCAGCAGGCAGCAGAGAAAGAAAGAGGTCTGTTGCCAGAATAGACATCAAAGCTGTGCCTTGATGTTGATGTTGAATGGGCATTAATGGTTTCTGAAGGCAAGAGATTGCACAGGAAAAAAAAAGAAAGAGAGAAAAGAAAAAAAAAATAAACCCTCCTTTTTCTCTGACAATCCCGCCAGCAATCTCAGTAAATGCATAAACATTGGAACCCGGTGCCAGATAGACGGCTTGAGCAGAGAGAAAGAAAGTGAGAGCGAGAGAGCTAGTTGGATTGTTCACTTTCATTTCCTGTAACAATCGAAGGGCGAGTAACAGAGAGGAGATGGGTCAAATGGCCTCATTGGAGGCGGCCGGTGATTAGGAGGCCTTCGCCATCTTAAATATTTGGGTTAAAAGACCAGAAGATTCAAATGTTGAATGTCTGAAGTCTGACGTGTCATGGACATTGAGGAACAGTACATCGAGTTGTATGTCACCCTCACAACTTAAACAATTAGCACGTACTGATTTAGCAACACTATCGATGCAAAGAATCATCTGAGGAAGCAGCATTTAAAATATATATATATATATATATATATATATATATATATATATATATACATATATATATATATACATATATATACATATATATATATATATATACATATATATATATATATATATATATATATATATATATATATATATATATATATATACATATATATATATATATATACATATATATATATATATATATATATATATATATATATATATATATATATATATATATATATATATATATCTTAGAATGCTTATATATGGCACAAAATGTACCCAAGTGACACATATCAGATGTCTTGTTGAAGACAATTTGACAAATCGAGTACATTGAATAGGTAAGATCACTATGCCTAATAGGCAGACCGCTGTCCTGGTCCAGACCCAGGTACCATCCTGTCTGGACCCCAACCTATAATTAGGGAGATTTGTTACATTTTGACAGAGCAGTTCTATTTTCTTGCTTTTACAGCACTGTTGGCCTAAGAAACCCATAGATGCATGACCTATGGCATGCATTGTTAATCCAATTAAGCATTGTGATTAGAGTCAGATACCACACACAGATGACAGAGGAAACAGGAAACAATGGTCAACAGAGTTTTTAATCATGTATGGACTCCAACATGGTCATTCTTCCTGTTGGCAGTTTAAAGTCAGTATGACTCACACCTAAGACCTCGGTGATTATTAAAAGCGTAAATGTGATGCGCACTAGACAGCACAGAGTATGTTTTGAGCACATATACCAACTGAAAAACAAACTAAGGGACAGGAAATAAAATATTTTACGGCATTAAATTATAACAAAAGTTTTAAATTATGTAGTTCTGGATCTTTGCCTTATGAATATGTCTCAAACTGGACCTCTTTGCCATCAATTCAACTGTATTTGGTTTTCTTTGTTCATCCATCAGCAAGTAGCTAACTGGACATGAACAGTTGCTTAGTCACACATCCAGCAGTAGCGGAGCAACAGTAGCATGAACTTTGGGTTGTGTATAACTTGCCTTTAACTTTTCCTTTCTCTGCTTTGGTCTCCACCAACTCCAAAAGGAAATTTGGGGTTAATTAGTGATGAAATGCTCCATTATGGTCACCAGCAAGCTGTCTTCTGCATGGGGCTAGGCAGGTAGCATACTATATTGATTGATCAGATTTTTTCACTGGAATCAGAGTGTTAAGAGCAGTGAAAGTGACCCAACACTTTTAGTTTGTGGTCTGTAAAACCAAAACATTGAACTGAAAGATGGTAAAATGTTCCATTGAGCAGAAAGGAATGTCAGAGCTGCCGATCATTCTTTGTGGGTTCATCACTATGAGCAACACCTTTCATTACACAAGTCCTCTAATGCTGACGAGGTCGTCTGTTTAAATACATATTCAGCCAAGAAATGTTCAGAGCAGATTGTTTTAAATATTCAACATGGATTTTATGTCCCAATGCATCCAACAGTTGTTATATTTTCTTTTACAAGATGCATTTCCACTGTAGTTTACAGTAAAACAAGATCCTCTTGATGATGGTTTAAAAACTGCTTTTATTATTCAAAAGTGAAGATAAAAAGTCCAAATGGGCTGTGGGTAAGAGTAAGAAAATGTTTGCACTGCAAATGGTGTTTTTAAAATGCAATCCTCAAATGGATACTGTGCGGATTTCAATTTAAACATGCACATACAATTTTGGACCGAAATAAATATATTTTTAAAATAATCCTTAACCCACGCATCCAATGTGAAAACAATACCACCCTTGCCTCCTACTACTGTATATCTAACCATTATCTTCTTCATATAGGAACATTTTGTCACCAGCAGCCACACAAAGGAACAATGATACAATGGAAATCATCTGTTAACAATGCACTTAAGCTAGTTTGAAGTTTCAATAACAACTAGATGGAAAAGACACATAGTGCAACATGAGAATAGTTCCTCCACAGGATGGAGGGATACTGCATGTGATACAGCATTTGCATTCTTGAAACGAACCCCAAACAGTGGATGCTGTCCCCTCTCCTGTCACCAAACACCTGAATGTTGTCTCGTGTTTCATGATGTGTGCGGTGGGGCTTGGCATTTGCGTGTGAACGGTCCAAGCTAGGGGCTTTAACTGCAGCTTACCTCTGAAACTCATCCAAAACCACCTTGATCCTCTTTCGACTGGCACTGCTGGAGATCTCTCTCTCTCTTTCTCTCTCTTGCCCCTCCAGTCTGGCTGTCTGTCTCTCTCACCCACTCTCCCCTTCTCTTGTGTTGTCAAGTTTACTTATCTTTCCAGCTTCCCTGAACTATCTTGTTTCTCTGTCCTTCTGTTGTGAGGGTGATGTGTATGTGGGTGTGAGGGTGTTGTGGGGGTATCATTATCTGGAGGGAACATCTAGATTCAACATAACCTTGACTAGCATGCATGCCTGTTGAGAGAATACATAACTCTGCTCTTTTTACTGGCTTTACCCGAAACTCCAGGCTGGCAGTGGAAGATTATGTGTGAAAAAGAGATTGAAAAGGACTTCATCTTCACTGTCAATAAAAAATGAATTTTCTATCAACTTGTTATCAGAAACTGCTTATTCATCATGATGCATGCATGGTTAATTGAGAGCCAGATGTGCCCTGGATATTGAGCGATTATCCATTTTGCAACAAATAAAATACAGAGGCCATAAAGAAATCTGTCAACAAGTTGAAGATGCCAGATCCCAGTTTCACTTGGCTGTTGTGTCGCACATCTGCACAAGCTACACTTACTCTAAACTGTTGGTCTGTGGTGATAACAGAATGAAAGAAATTATTGTTCAGAAAAATACCTCCTTCTGATCTAATAAAGTGCCGTGAGGCAACCACAAGACGTGAAATCATGAGTACTCTGACAAACAAACGTTAAAGAAGAGTGAGAGAAATATCTGCCATCCTTCGTACCTCAGTTGTCATCATGTGACCCAAATCTAAATATTTGATGGGAGGGGGGTCGTAACCTGTGTCTCTGTTTAAACATGGTCTAATTTCTGTCAAGGTCACAGATGAACTTTCCCACAATCTTGAATAATGTGAGTAACACTGAACTGATTATCTGTCAATAGTCATTCTATGCGTACAATATCAAACTATAAGACTCTCCACATGAACTCAACAAAGAAAAGCGTATCGCTCTCAGGCTCTCTCTGCTCTGATTTAAGAGTGCTCTTTTTTGGACAACTTTTGTTCATTTATTTTAGGAGCATCCATCCGTCTCTTTCCCTTTCTCTCTACCTCTGCCAACTCTGTGTCAGCAGTGGATAGGCATTATCTATTTTGTCTAACTACCCCCTGTCGGGTCTCAAACCACCCCCAAGGGAAGCCTGTGTTCTTTGGGCAAGATCGAGCTTCAGGCCCAAACCACTGTCAACAAGGGGAACAATTTGGCTGGCAAGGGCCATATTTACAGATCGGTGAACCACAGCTCCATTTAGCAGTGTTCTTTCGTCAGTAAACACCACAGGACGGTATCTGTCTCAGATCTCAAGAGGAGGAACAGAGATAGAATTATGCCATGCGGCCCAAAGTTGGTCTATTCCGACCACCACTTGGACCGTCATTGTTTAGAACTCAAGAAAGGCCGAATGATCCGATAACACAAGTTTGTCGTGGCACGCAACTTTGTCCACATTCCTCAGTGACCCAACGGAATGCAGTCCCTCGAAAGGCTTCGCCTGTGGCCTCAGTTTGGAGGGTTTGTGGTGTATTTTGAATCCATCAGACTCGTCTTTTCTTGTATGATCCTGAATATTGGGAGCGGCATTTCTAAAAATACCAAGTGTTGTGGTTTTTCACATGAATACTTGAACCAAACTCCCTTTGGGCCATTGTACACACACAAAGTATGTTAATGTGTCAAGATATTGCAACCTTGAGTCTTGTTAACACATTGGCCCACATTACATTGCGGGCAGTATGGTATGCAAACAAAGAACTGGTTCGGGGTCAGAAAAGTCTTTGAAGCTAAACATACTCCGGTCATAAAGTTATATCTGGGACAGATGAGACCAATAAACCACCACCACACTGAAGCCATGGAAGTCCGGTCATGTTGGTGGCAAAGACAATCTGGATAACTAAAATATCTGACAGGTGAAGGCTGCTTCTGCGGTTTTGGTTCCTTTTTCGGTCACAAGCAGCAGAACAGCTCCTTTCAAAAATATGACTTTGGTGTACAAAAGCCCATCCGGAAAAAACAACTTGAATTAAGGCAGAGCACAATTCTCACAAGACGAAACAGCCGTTCAAATAAACGAGCAGTCTGATTGTTGTTGCAGGAACAAGATTTGTTACATTTTTGCTGTTGTGGTTGTTCCTTTTTTCGTTGAGTGCGGATGGAAGACATGGAGCTGGCTGTACAATCTGTGATTTAGTTTGATTATTGTAAAATTATCTCTTCAGTTTAGATAGACTCAACCCAAATTGCTTAAATACACGATGAAATTGTTTCAGCATTGCTTTTACTGTGCACATGTGCACCTACATTTTGTATATTCTATATTTGTGATTTGTTTGGCAAATTCAAGATCCCCTCCACACAAAAAACTGTGATGTGTGTCCGACATGATTTTTGTAAAAAAAAAAAAGAAGGTATTAAAGTCCTTAAAATTGCACCTTCACATTCTCAGTCTTTAAAAATAACTGTTAACAATTAAAATGGTGTCATCTGGAGCTCTAAAACATTTGGGGACAGCATAATCACCTGTTGCTGCCCACTATACTCTTTGCTATATCTATTTTGGCTGTAGAGACTAGCTGCTGTTAGAAAGAAGCTCTGTTTGCTGTGGAGCTAAGTGGCCCTATTATCTGACAGGACAACCGAGAGGGTCACCGAAGTCAACAGGGATCAGCCCAACCAGGGTCTGCCACCTCCTGACGAACACTGCTGGTCACAAGTCTGGGACTGAACACGGCCTCTGAGACCGGCAGAAGCCACTTTGAAGACAGATGTATTAGTGAGGGAAAAAGGCATAAAAAAATATGTAATTTCTTGATATTTTGTGACTTCACTTTGCTTACTTTTCAGACTAAGTAGCAATCTCTGCTGATTTAACATCTGTCATCTGAAACGACAGGGACTATCAGACTGTTGCTTCTTGCTTTCCAAAGTGGAGCTGGCCGGTCAGCATGCAAACATCAGCAGATATCTCTGCAGTACAGCTACAGCAACATAGATGTCTGAGATGTAACATCAGCAATGTTTTTACATGCTCTGTTGACAATGTTAGTTCATGTGTTAATATTCTAAACTAAAATTACACAGATGCTGGACACAAGATGTCTCCTACTTCACTGTAAAGTCTATTCTCAGTTTACGAGCACTGGAGTCTCTCCAGGTCACACATGTGTACGCCAAACTATTTGTGATGGCACAAATCATTTACATGGCCTGCCTTTAAAACAGATTTCTAATGAGCACGGAGAAAATGTACACTTTCAGCAGATGGTTGTGAAATCAGGCTTCTGGTATCAAACTCTGTATAATGGTGTATATACAGAGTTTGATACCGGAAGCCTGATTTCACAACCATGAAGTATAGTGAAGCTCAAACATTCAACTGTAGCAACAACAAGAAAAACACATTTCTGACTAGAAGGCTTTAAGAGAACCGGAATGTATCACTCAGAACAAATTAAACAGTGTTATAGTAATATTTTTTATGTAAACAACATATTCCCCACATTACAGCTCGAGCCGTTTCAATAATAATTGAATGTTCCAAGACCCCACCATGAACCACAAAGGACCTGCAGCGGCGACCAGACGCTGTCATCCATACATACTGTCTAGCTTGGGTGTGGCTGCCGCAGACAGTATTGAACTGAGCTCTTTTTTAGAAACTGGGGAATTTCTCTGTGCTTTTATCCTGAGACAGCCTCAGTGCTTCAGTGTTGTGCCTCACACATACCTTCAGGTCCGCAGTCCATTCCCCAGACGGCTGTGGGAAGTGTGGTGAGGCCACTCTGGGTTTGGAGGCCTCCCAGGCACCACAGGGATAAAAACTGGCCTCCATCATGTGACGCAGTCATGTGACTCTCACGGAACTGGTATCCCATTGAGAGGAGAGGCTAAGGGTGAATAGAGGATCATCAGCTCGCTCAAATGAATGATGAATGATGAGAGACCTATGACTGTGCATGTGTTCCATATCTCACGTATTGATTCCATACCTCTACGGTCTTCCATCTCATCTCTTTTGCCTTGCAGCTAAGATGGAAACCAGACCAGTTAATGGCAAAAAATGATCAAAACCATCCTCTCATTTTTTTCATAGATTTTCACCCTCCAAAACAAGTTAAACCACAGCAAGGGTCCACACATGCCTAAATGAACTCCGGCAAACCACCTGGGTTGTGGGTGTGTGAGCCCTCAAGCCCGACTGTTTCCCATCGTAGACGCTCTGCCTGGCAAAGCTCAGGGCTTAGCCACCATTGTTTACTCTTTACCCACAGAGCCCAGCACCTGTTAGAGATTGAGCTGTACACAACCCAGCTGCAAGCCATTTTCATCTAACACCCAAGAAGATAACTACCCCTGAAGCACAAACGATTAGGCTAATCGGCCTTGATGATGGGAAGAGACTAAGTTGGATGAGAAGGTAGAAAGTTGCGGGCGCAAAGTGGCAGCCTCCGAGGGAAACTGAGCGTCTCTGAACAAGCTAACGGACAACCGCACATTTCAGTCATCGCCTAATGAGGACTGTAGTGGGCCTGTCTTCCCTTGTTTGTGTTCTTCATCTCACATGCCACTTACTGATGGGCCAACATGCCCCCCCCCTGGCACGAGAAGAGGCCACCATTGTGAGGAAAAAGGCTTTGCAGTCTGCAGGAGCCCACAGCAGCTCCGTCTTTTTTTTCCTCCTGGCTCCCTGTCGCCAGCTTGTCCCTCTTCTCCTTTGCTTTTCACACACAGGCAATTAAGTCAGTTTCCCAATGCTGTGATCCCCTCCAACATTCTTTGTTCTTGTTTTTTGTTGTTTTCCTGTTCCTTAGCTTTTCTCCCTCTCTCCCTCCTTCTTGCGGGTTTGTTTCTTGGGTGAGGAGGTCGAGGCTGGGGGCGGAACAGAGAGAAGAAGAAAAAACAAGGGAGGGGGGGTTACATTTGCAGCTTTATGACTAACCACATGTGTTTCTGGGTCTTTGTATTTACATGTTTCTCATGGAAAAGAGGGTGGTGGAAGGGGATGACGGGAGAGGAAAGACGAGCATATGGTTCTTGTTTGTTGAGTTAAATTCAGAGCCGGACTGTTTGTTTCCTGCGATGAGCGGAGGGAAATACGTTCTCGTAATCATCTTCAAATTTGACTCCTCCTCAGGCAGTGGTTAGGCGTTTCCTTGAAACAGGAAATGTACATAAATGTACACACAAAACATTGTTTTTCATGTACAGAAATATACATGAAGACTGTCTTCTCACATTATATGCAGACACATTGTGGTTTTGGTCTTCTGAAGGACGTTCACTCAGATTGACTGAAGGTTTTATGAAGTGAACATTTCTACTTCTTAAGAAAAAAAATCTTCAAACTCTCCCTCGCTCACAGAGTGTTTCCCTCGCTGGTGCACACTCCCCTGCTGCTCTTTCACTCTGTACGCCTTGGGCACCTCAACTGCTGGCACCGGTCTCGCCATTATAAAGCCTTCATGAGAACCAGAACCAGGTACTCTGCTCCCCCATCTTCCTCTTCTATCTCTGAGGTGTGCCAGCCTCTACCCACATGAGTCGGTTGTTGTCCAATTGCCTTGTAGGGGTGGGAGGGGGAGTTGGGAGGAGGGGGGGGCATTCCATTCTCCTTCGCACACCTTTGGCTTGTAATCTTTACATACACTGTGGGAAGTATTATCGACAGAGATGCTCATAATTTCCACAGATTGTGGGAGGTACAGGTTCTGTGTGAATTTACTGGACCTGTTGGACTGGTTTTACATTGAGAGGACTCCAACCGTAGATACTCTTACACTGTAAAACACCATCAGTCACTGATTCCAGGTGTTCACGTCTTTGTGATGCAACAGCAGTTTGAAGGTTATTTGGTTTACTTCTTGAAATGATGTACTTCATCTGCTAATGATTAATGATTTAAGCTTCAAGACCCTTAAACCAAATCAAATCTCTTGGTTAAAGGGTAACTCCACCAATTTTACACATTAAAGTGTCTTTACAGGACTTGGAGAGAACTACTGCATATGTGAAACCCCTTGTATAAAGTGTTTATGGCTCTGGAGGAAGCTGCATGTAACCTGATAAACTGCCTCCAGTGCTGTCATTCAGCTGCATTGTAGGTAATGTAGGCGGCAAGTTTTGTAATGAGGACGAATGTGTGGAATAAAAGGGCGATGTCTTATATTTAATAAAGCAATACGGTCCTTAATGAGTGCAACAGTTTTATAGGAGGGCAATGCTAGATCAGTTTTCAAAACCTGGTTCCTACATTACTCACAATGCAATTTAGCCAGAAAGTATGAAGGTGATTTATCAGATTGCATGCAGCTTCCTCTGAAACCACAAAAAACTGGCACGGTAGTTCTCCCCAAGACTTGTAAATACGCTTTAATGTGTAAAATTGGTGGAGTTACCCTTTAAAATGGAACCTCTCCTTGCAGCTGTTTTATGTTAGTGTTTATTGAAATTAATATCTCTATCCGCTGCAGTTGATTTTACCCTCAATTGTTAAACTCCAAAGCACAAATCACAAGGTCATAAAGAGGCACTTATTCTTGATTTGGGGGGTCTGACACTAAATCGTCTCACTGCAAGATGATTCTGATGTTTAAAAAGTATTAAGTTATTCAAGTTGCTCAACAGGGTGTCATGTCTAGTTTTTTTTGACTCGAGCAAAAAAAGTGTTTTCAGTTAACAAATCATTAATACATTCATGTTGTAGGATCACGCAGCATGGCACACAATCTCTCAGTTGTTCTGAGAGAACACACAATGTAAGGCTGTGTCTCTTTCACACCTTTACTTCAAGTCACTACTCGGACTTCCTTCGGTGAAATAGTTCTGCTTTGATTCAAACATCTATCAGTGTTCGAAGTCATTTTAAAGCTTTTGAAAAACATGCAGAACACAACGCTGATTAAACAAATGAATTGGCTCTGATATTAATTAATGGGCTGGATGTTTCTGTTGAAGGATCAGTGGGTCAGCGCTGATTAGCAATACACTGTTGCCATGTGTACCATATTTCGATGATTATTAATCTAGAATCAAAAGTTATTGAAACATCTACAGTTGTTTCCACATGTTATAGTTTTCTGTTTGTTTTTTTTTTATTATGTGAAATGTTGTTGAGCAGATTTGGAACCAGCCTGAGGCCCATTTCACTTAATTTGCATCATGAGCTAATTTCCTGTTGCCCATTTTGCTCATAGACTCCGTACCTGAGAACGGAAACACCCTCATTCCTGGATGACATGCATCACAGTTCCCAAAAGTACATGACTGAGCAACGTACCAGCAGCCTTTGTTGTACACTCACTGTTTGGTTCCGGCAAGGAAACTGTGTCTCGTTGGGTTCAGGAAAACACTGTGGTTTGGTTTAAATAACTAATTTACTTATGTAACCTCAGTTACAGATGTACCTGTGCAAGTTCAGTAATTAATGTACCTCGTGTTTTTAGCTACTTTAAAAATAAGTCGTGGTTGAATTTCACT
Organism: Diplodus puntazzo; assembly: GCA_963678695.2. Taxonomy (NCBI): domain Eukaryota; kingdom Metazoa; phylum Chordata; class Actinopteri; order Spariformes; family Sparidae; genus Diplodus; species Diplodus puntazzo. The sequence goes on from OZ023156.1 coordinate 30,481,457, forward strand.
TTTACACTGGACGCAAACGGCTGCGTTTGTTTGACCCAAGCAGCTGTCCCCGACCTCCTCTCTGTGTGGACTATGTCACACTGGATTCTACCTCAACTGACCTTCACCTTTACTTACTGCCATGATAGTAGTAGAACAACATTTTGTCATAATAAGCTCGTTCCTTAGTCAACTTATACGGTCATTTTTATGATGAGGACGGGCTGTTGTGACCCGCAGGCCTAGAGCACTCACAGATGTTTCTGCATATTGCATGCAACAATCACTTAGAAAATGTGATGTTTCCACAATTTGCGTCATTGCACTAGTAATGCTAGCAAATCACTTCTGTGAAATGAGTTCCTAACTGTCTTGATTTTTTTTTTTTTATGGGTATCTGGTCTAAAGCATCTGACAATGCTTAATGTGAGTACAAGTGGAGCAGAAGAGACACTAGCAAGAAGAAAGAAACACTATTTTAGTGTTGACAGATGAGCATATACTGTCCTAACAGATGTGGTACCAACAATTGTAATAAATCTGGATCTTGACGCTGTATGACTCCTTCAGTCCATTTTCATTATGTTATGTGAACCTTGAAGCAAGCGTTTTGTGAGTAATATATTGACTTTGTGACAAATAAAATGTTACAGACCGGGAGAGTGCACATATTCTCAAGTATTGCCAGAGGAACCAAATAAAATAACCACAGCAAACGGAACTAAGAGAGCCTTTTAAAGCTCAGTTCTCTGTATGACCTCCTCAGTCATAATTTATATTTCTGTAATTCCCCATCAGCTGGTTCTGTAAAGTAGCATCCAGCTTCTCCAGCTCTCACGAACAAGTGCAAAGATGAGGGACAAGGTTGTGTGAGCAGGTTACATTAACCACTACGGTCTGGGTCATTACCCCTATTCACTGTATTTGTTGTTTCTGCACAATCAAATTTGGCAACTATGGTGGCCAAACAAAGTTTACTCTGCATTTCATAACAATCTTTTGATTCCATTAAGAAGCAGTTGTCGGTTTTGGAGGAAAAGAACAGATACAGACCGAGGTCAGAGGGCGATAATGTGCAGAAAGTTACAGACTTTAACACAAACTGATTATTGCAATATGCAACGTTCAAGCTTGTTCAAGTTTGTTCAAGATGTTCAAGATGTTTGCTCGCATAATATTAGATTTTTATTGTTTAAGGGACTGCAATCAGTGGAAAAATTGTAAAACAATAGAACAATAAAGACATGTCAAACCTCAGACAAACATCAAAGAGACATGTTCATTCAAAACAGCTCGGCGCTAAATGAGTCACAGACGTCCTGCAGGATGGATGGCCTGTGGTTTTGTCAAAATGGGACAGTGAAAAGGCAAACAGATTATTTATTCATGTGTTGATTTGGTGGTTGTTTTTGTCCCTCTTGTCGCACATCCATTCCAAATGTCAAAGGACCTCATTTGGGCTGTGTCAAAATGCACCATGTGGAGACGGAGACAAAGTTGTCAGCGCCTTCACAGACTAAGACGGCGGTTTCAGTCTTAAGGCTCCGAGTTTCGCGTTGGCTCCGGCTTAACTCTTTGCAATCACTTCATGAATATGGACCAGAGAAAAAGGGCGTCTTTATCCTGTCATCCACCTGGGATCGTTGGAAGGAGGGAAAGTGCAGAGCATGTGCAGTGAGCGGAGGTGGGAGGTCATGTGTGATGGCGGACGAGTGAAAGCCGGGAAAGCAAAAGAGAAAGATAGTCAGCGTTGCTTTATTTGTCAGGGCGTAGGCTGATGTAAACAAACGCAGAGCTTATGCAAGCTTTTGATCTTGTGAACCGTGAAATCTTCTCGGTGAAAACAGAAAAATTAGGCCTCACTGCAGGGAAGGAGGAGGGGCGCAGCAGGCAAAGGCTCATGGGAAAAGATATTTAGTCTGAGATCGGGAGTTCCAAGCTATTAAATGAACTTCCCCCTTCTGACTTAATTTGATACAGCTTAACACTGTTTCCGCCAAAATGTTTAACCCTGAGGAACTCATCAGGATTGGTATTGGTGGAATTATTGTTCCCTCATCAAAGTGGCAGAGTTGTAATCGAGCCCTTTGTAGTTTAATTGTCTTTATTCACTGGCAGGTCCTCATGGCGAAAGACCATTCAGCTGGGGCACACTGTGGATAACAAGGCACCAATAACTAGACAATTAGTTCATTTTCACTATAGATGGGGCTCATAATGAAAGATACGGAAATCTGTGCTGAGGCGCTGCTCTTTTCATGTGAGGATCCCATTGAGCAAGCTGATTTTCATCAGACGGCCACATTCCCAGCCCCAATTTTGTTGACATTGCAGTAGTGGCTCGAGGGGATGGGGGCAGCGAGGGCGGCTGGGTGATAAAAGGCGATGGGGGGATACTTGAGAGACAGAAAAGAAGGAATCAGTAGCTTTGCCCACGAGCTGCACTTTTAATTTTTTTTTTCTTCCCCTCACGTAGCTCCCTGGTAGGATGTGTGAGTTTGGTATAGAGGTGAGCGAGCTTCCCTCCCTCCCCCCTGGAAAGCTTGTGCCCGAGAGCTATCCATTTGAACTTCAATGAGAGGCAGCCTTCTTGTGAGGACTTAAAACAGGCATCTTTGGGAGGCTGTTAGAAGTGCCCGGGCATGCCTTCTTTACCTGATGTGATGTGAAGCTCACTTTTGTTTGATGATTCCATACATAGATACAAACTGGTCTCCTTGGCTGGAAAAGGAGCAGAGAGGGGAAGAGGGAGATGGAAGAGGGACAAGATTGACATTAGAGCTGCATAACACCTGTTACAGAAGGTGCTGTTGAGGTTGAGGCAAACAAGATTCAAAGGACATTTTAGATGTTTTTCAAGTCTTAACAGAAGACTCCTGTACATGACACATATATCATATATCATACAGTATATCAGTAGTAATCAGTCCATTCTATACTAGCCATAAGACAATCATTACTAATGTGACTCCACTGATGTGTGGGACACACATTATTGTTCTGCAAAAATCTGTTTTTTCCAAATCAGGTAGGTAGTTTAACAAAGCTACATCTGACTACCAGGGAGTAACCCTCAGCATGGAAACACTGTTTATAAAAGAAAACCACATATTCATATTTGTAAGCCAGTAATAATAATGATACCCTGAGTTATGATCTGTCACAGAATTCTGTCAGACAGAAAACAGCCCTGTGTTAAGACAACACTGAGGGCTTCTGTGGTGTGAGTAGGTTGTTAAGGTGCTGGCAAGACAGTGAAATTCGATCCAGGAAGTCAAGTTGGAGTGACAGATCCAAGAGTTTGAAGGCTTATCAGATACCAAAACGCTGCACAGCAGTTTTTTATGTGGAATTTTACTTGTATGGGAACGTGGATCTTTGTTTGCAGTGCAATGATCGTGAAGTTAACAGTTGAAATATAGCGCTTACAATAAAAAAGTAACCCACCAGGAATCTGCGCTTGCATGTATTTGATTGGACACCTTGCCAGATAATATATAATATAATATAATATAATATAATATAATATATAATATAATATAATATAATATAATATAATAGGGGCATCCTTTCTTCATCCTTGTTTATTAAATAGCATGACCCTCTTGTACACCCCCCAAATATATAAATAATAAAATAGATACAAAAGGAGATAAACTGTTGTGTAGTGCTTGCTGGCAGATAGTAGACTTCCAATAGGGGCTGTCCATTGATTAAATAATTAATCGCATAATTGTCAATGAGTATTTTTCATCTGTTCTTAATGTACCTTAATGGGATTTTTTTCAAGTCAGTTGGTTAACAATCAAATGGATGTATATTATCATGGCAACACTCCAAAACAATGATGAATACTGTCCAGAATATTCTCCAGAATAACCTCAGAGGTTACTCAAGCCCAACTAGCAGCAACAGATGGACATATTGACCTGAATGTCATGCTCAAATGACGTTAAAGCACACCCTCTCGGGTAATATTGCGATTATACAACTAATACCAACACAAATAAAATGTATAATCAAAGTATATCCATGTTGATTGACATTTTGCTCTCAAATTTTAAACGTTTTTGCGAGTGTGCGTCGCGTTTCCATGGAAACACATGGGGTCTGACTAATAACTGAAACAAAATCAGTCATGTCAGTAGACTCATATGTGTAATGGAACGTAGTTTACCACTCCAGCAAAAAATCCAACCCTTAGTAACGACCTAGCAACAGAAAGGATTTTCTAGTCCCAGATGAGTGAACTCTGAGCTGACGTGAATGTTTTATCGCGGTCTCGGAATTTCCCGAACACCGTAAAATATTAAATAATAGCTGGGGTGTTTATTTGTTTAAGTCACTTAACAGACCAGACGGCAATTTGTTACAAGCATTTAATTCCTTCCTCTCAAAAATCCGGGATGAAAATGTCACAAACTTCGCCAGCTTCTCGGCGAATTCTCTGGCATCCTTCTGGGCAATAACTTAGTTGTCTAAGTGAAGTTGTTACAGCGGAGGAAACGATTTAGCGACCAGCACTGCTGGAAACTCCTCATCTCTGCTGTCACTCACGGTGGCGTACATTTGTTTCTCCATCACCCTGATCATTTTGCGGGACACTCTCTCCTGGCGTGCCCGTTTGCTGATAACTCATCCCCGCATGTTTATCTCAGGCTCCTCGCTCACCTTCTCCCTCCCTCCACCAGGCAGCCTGGCCCTGCTGCTGTCCTCCTCGGACAGCTCCGTTTTATTTTTTCGCCAATCTCTCACTCTCTTGGGGTTAACAGAGAAACGTCTAGCGGCGGCTTCTCCCGAGTTTTCCTCTACATATTTTACGGCAGAAAGTTTGAATTTCAAGCAGTACTTTTTTATTTTTTTGCTCCAGCTCTGACAGTTACTACGTTGCCATGGAGATGGATAAACACAGACTTGGCGGAGTAATATTTTGAGTAATGAGTCAGGCGTGCTGTCATGCTGATTTGAGCACGGTCAAAATGTCTTGTTGACCAATCAGATTGCGTGGTCGGAACTACTTGTTGTATGATGAGACTTGACATACTTTGGTGGTAACTCAGTTCACATTGACAGTAAATGCAAATAACTTTGTTCTTGTGGAGAGAAGTCTGTGAAGCTGAACTTGCCATTCAAAAGATTTCTGTTTCCATTTCTGCTCAAGCAGGTTTGTGTCTGCTGCATCGCTTCCTTATATCCCAAACTATGGGGTGGACCAAGGGTCATTACCTGTATGCGTTAATCGCGCATTTAAAAAATGTAGATCATAAGAGGAATTTGCATTAACACATAATTATTGGTTTAACTTTGATAGCCCTCAATATAATATAATAATATCGTCATTGCACAGAGTGCATGAACTGAGACAACGAAATGCAGTTTAGCATCTAAGCAGAAGTGCAAAAAGCAGTAAAGTGTTTAGTAATATGCATTTGTACAGTGGATGATATATATAGGAAGATACAGGCAGAAGGCAAAGCTAATCTTTGCCTTGTTTGCACAAATTTGACCACTGGAAAGTTCCAACCTTTGTTGACTTTACACATGTTAGCTTTAGATAGCTAGCGACCTACACACTGACTGTAAGTGCTGTAGAGTGTTTGTGTGCTCGTGTTGGCTTTGACTGATCTCAGAGCTCGATTTCTCAAATGTGTATTTGATTCCTTCTTGTATCTTTACGTTTATGAAGTAGATTCAGCTTTTCAAAACATTTTCATGTTTAAACCATCTGCTTGTGTAGGTACATCTTTGGCTCAGTTCTGTGAATTTACATCTGTTGACTCTGTATGTTATCATGCTCCTTCAACATTCAGATACTGTGTGAACACCTCTGATTTCACAGCCCATATGGACAAGAGGAATGATCAGAGTTATATTATAGAGGTGTGAGGTATAAGAGTGGCAATGACTAGTATCAAACATATTGTTTGTAAGAAGACAAGAAAAAGCTGAACTTATCCTTTAAGCATCCAAGCTTCACGTTGCAACGGAGCAGAATGACGAAAACTGTGTAAAGTTCGATGCTCTTTCAACATTCACTCATCTATCTCTCTCCCTCGTCAATATCTATTTGTAAATCCACGTCTTCAGTTGCACCCAGGAAAAAGAAAAGAAAAGAAAAGAAAAGAAATGATTGCTCTTCCAGATGTGTGGCAGATGCTTCAACGCTCGTTGCTGAATACCCCAAATTTCACAACACAAGAGAGTGTTTTTGGTCTTAGTCTGTGCTGGTTGCTGTTCAACTTTGTATGATGATTTATCAAAGGTTTCCCAATCTAAGTTTGTTTGCCTCTTGAAATGCAGTCTTTGTGTCTGTGTGCTTTGTAGAATTTTCTTTTGGAGCGCAGAAGAAGTAGCCCTAGGATGACAGGCATCATGTTAAAATGGCCAAGTAGCAAAAATGTCACCAGAAAAGCGCATTCTGCATTACTTTTGATGGAGATCCGCCTTTTAACAAGTTCTCCTTTTAAGATCTTTTCATATCATAAAGAGAGAAAGGGCAGAAGACAGCAGACAAAGGAACCCAAATGCAGAGACTTCACTTCTCCCTTGAAGATGTTAAAATTAGTGTCTTAAAAAAAAATCAAAGGCTCAACATTAAACGCTGAAAGATGCTTGAAATGTCGACACTGCAGTGTTTTAGAAAAAAGGACATAAGATGAGAGATACTTGCAACAGACTTTGGTGTCACTTCAAAGCCTTGACTTTAAGAAAGTGGGCTAATATAATACTGATAGGAGAATCTTTACCTGGCTCTGTTGACCTTGTCTGAGGCTTCTGACAGTCCAGCCACAGATCCTGGGACCATGCCTTCACACCATGGGGTAAGGGGGGCTGCGAGGGTCCGTGGGTCGGGGGGGGCTAGGTTTGACGTGTAACCCTGGAGGTCGTCTTTGGTCTCCAGCTCTGTGATGGCCTCTTTCTTCTCTTGTTATGCTCAGAAAAAGATGGCCGCCTTTGAACTCCACAGTAGCTATAGAAACGGCTGGAGTTCCTCCACTTTAGCGCTTGGCTGTCAGTGTCTGACTGGGCCATCATGATGGGCCAGCATCATTAGAAGCCGGTGCACACAGGACACACATTGACACATTTGCTGACACAGGGTATATAAACAAGGCCCTGCGGAAGTGTGTGTTGCGTGTGTTTGTTTTTAGGGGGGTAGGGGGGTCATTTTAATTGGCTTGGCCTACGAACTTACGAGCAACAGAGAACCTATGAGCAACAGAGGCCTGATGTGTTTGGACTACTGAGGAGTCACTTTTTTCGTGTCAAAGATTTAAGACTTTTTCTAACAAAATAAAAACTTTCACATCTTTTGATGCCATTACATGCTGAATCAGGGACAAACACTCGCAGCAGTGTGGCAAAGTTCTTGGAACGGGAAGTCACTGCTGCCAAAGGTAACAGATCACATGTTAACCATCTGCTGTGTGGCACGATTGCCACAAATAAGATTAATGAATTCATTGGACATAACCATGAGCACTTGACATCTTCAGCCTTGTGTTCCCTGGCAAGCCTACTGAATCATAAAACCTTTCTCCTCCTCTAATTTTTTGTAAAGACTTTAATTTTCCAGTCTGTGGAACTTCAAAGAACTGACGGTTCGCGAGTCCACATCCCTCCGAGCGCTCCGTGAATCTCCATTCTTTCATTTCGACGGCCCCTTCAGTAAATATGTGCAATCGCCCCGCTTTTCAAACAGATTCGTTTCTCATGTATTTATTTTAAATGAATATTATTAGCTGGCCTGGCAAGAAAAGGTTCTTATGCTAATCCACAGGAATCGCAGGCATTTCCATTTAATGCCTACTTATAGGCCATTCTTTAACGACTATTTGCCTCACAGTCTTAGCAAATGAGCTCTGCACCCGAGACTCCTCTGCGCTTATAATTTCATTGGAAAGAAGAAGACCCCCCCTCCCCTCCCCCCCTCCCCTTTTTACTTTGATCCCAGAATGTGTTTTTGAATCTGCTGGTTGTGTATTCGAACATCAATGGAGACGCGGTTGCAAGTGCTTGCTTTCATTATTTTTCACAGAGATAAAACGAAACAACAGAGGGATGGGAGGGGACGGGGGGGAGGAGGAGGGAGGAGGTGGGGAAGTGAGGAGAAGGCATGATGGGAGGAAATGAGGCAGGGTAGGTGACTGTCCGGGACAAGAGACAAAGTGTGTCAATGTGGAGTCACGTCCTTATCAGATTGTGTGTCCTGCTTATTAAAATGGCTGACCTCCCTGCCAACCCCGCCATAACTCCTGCTCTCCTCACTGGAGCTCTCTGTCTCTCCATGCGGCCTTATCTCTGGGCTTTCCGAGCAAAGAGACAGAGATATCTGAGTCTGAATTCTTTCATATGAAGGGGAGGGAAGGTGCTGCTTCAGCCTCGCCGCAGTCACCAGTCTCAGCTGTAGAATCTGTTCACCGAACGTCTTCACTTATTTTTACTTTTTTGTTTTCACCTGCGTCCATTTTTTGGTTGGTTGGTTTGTGTGCAGGATTACACAAAAACTGCAGAACATATTTCCATGAAACCCGGATGGAGGGTGGGTCTTGGCCCAAAATAGACCCCATTTACTTTTTGTGCTGATCCAGATAAAGAGAAGAATCCAGGAATTTTTTTCTCACTTTCTTTATCATTGGCATTTTTCATCTCCTTTTTTTTATTACTCAAGGAATAATGCATAGATATTGATGAAAATTTCAGCATTTAGGTTCATATCAATTCATAAGTGAGCTCAAAAAGGGACTCTGGATCATATTCACATGACCTCCATTTTCCTCTGCCGTCAAGCTGGGGGTGGGAAGCTGGAATGCTGGGATGATGTTGTGCTGCTCTGTTCCAGGTAGCATGTAATCCAAACATACTTACTGATTGAAGAGCAGCTGAAAAGATAATGGATAGTAAAAACACAGAAAGACATTGGGCCACAATTCAAGGTAAAACAACTTATTTGATAGCCCATTAGCTAATGTTAGCATTTAACCACTTTAGCTAACATCACTGTTTGATTACATCAGTGTGTTTCATTTCAGGTTTTAATAAATGTACCTAAGATGTGCATTTTGTTTTACAATTAATTTGTGCTAATTGAATGCTAACGCTATGTGTTGTCTGATTGAAGCTAATCGAAAATGTTGTTTAACCTACGGTCCTCCAGACTTTACTATGACTTGTCTTTCCAGGTGCTGATCAATCAGGATGCAGCAAAACAGATTTGTCAGAATTGCTGTATTCATTGGACTTGCTATGTGGAACTCAGCGAAACTATTTTTTAGCTCCATGACATCAGAGAAAAATGTACCGCCGTGTGAATATGGTCTTCAGTGCCATTCTAGCTTGGACATTCTAATTCCCATTTTGACCATTCCCATCCGAGTGAGGCTGGAATTCTACCATGAACAAATTCTACCTTGAGATGTCTGGGCTTTGAGCTTTACCACTGTCGTTCCAAGAAAGGATTCTGATAAGTTTTGACTTTCACCTTGAATCCTCTGTCCACCTCTCGTGTGGCATCCTGTGCTGTGACTGTGGTGAATGGGGATTGAGGCATCCCACCAAGGTATAATGAGTGATGGGGCTTCTTTGATTCCTAGAAAGCTTTCATCTTCAGTCAAGGCCTCTACTGGTAGACTGCACTCTCTCTCTTCCTGCTCTGCTTTGTCTCATGCCTTGATGTTTGATGGTGAAGATGGAGAAAAAGATCTTTAATATGGTCCCCATTCGATTACCACTCTCCTCACTGTGATGCATCCCTTCTCTCTGTGTTCATGGTTTCATAATTGGGATACCATCACTGAACCACAGGAACCAATTTTGCCTGTTGTCAGTGTGTGTTGGAAAGTTAGCGCGGCAACCTTTTGCGTATGCAACAGCTCAAAATCATTATTGCTCGAGCTCATAACAACCCTCTGAGAGAGGCTTTTTGGGGGGCTTTAAGAGCACAGCAAGTCACTCGGAGGCGAAAAAAAAAAGATTGCAAGATTTGTGGCGAAAACGAAGCAAACTTTAAAGGAAAACAAGAAAGGAGGCATTTGTTCTTTCTCTCTGCTTGCACCCTCAGTCTAGGGTTCTAATCTCTTATTGTTTCAGACCCAAACAGAGACAAAGGAGTCGCAGATCAAAACAAATGACTATCAAGCTATCAAACAAGCACCACCCTGCTATGATTCCAAACGCTGACTGCGGGAGAGCAAGAAGAGAGTCAGAGTCAGGCGGGTCGCGTATTGTTTCCAGTCACTTTGATGCAGAACTTAAAACGCTGGCAAGAAAAAAAAAATAGAAATCAAACGTCTGCCATAAAAGAAGGAGAGAGGAAGAGGAGAAGAGAAGGGAGAGGAGAAGAGAAAGAGGGGGCGGCGCAAAACATGCTTACACCGTTTGCATATGTGCACTCGCCTTTGTTTCATTAGTGGTCCAGCTGATAACCTTTATTGAGCCTGATCTGGAATTAAACTCATGGACCAGCGGCGCTTTGAAGCTACAACTGGCTCTTTTCCTGTTTGTGCTGTAAATGCAGGTTGTGGTACGAAGATAAAGCACTTCTGAGGGATATTAAGACTTGAAAGTCCCTTGGCTATTCATTGGTACATATTTGATGTTGTTCTTTTGCTCCTTGGCTAAATTAGCATATCTCTTTCAAAGCCCCCTCCCCTCCTGACAAATGTAATCCTCTGCCATCATGTGTTCACTAAAAGTCATAAATGATAGAAATACATTGTGTATGCCGCTGACACATCAAAGTATGATAACACGATTAGCGATGATGACTCGAGTTTGTTTTCTCCCCCCCTCCCCTCTCCTCTCTTTCTTCCTCAACATTTTAATCAGCGCCCGTTTGCTCCCTCCTGTATTTTTGTCTCTTTCATTTCCGCGCACATCATAGTCACAGTTTCAAAGTCGTCTTACCAGTTGCGGCGGGGTGAGACAACCTTTGCCACAGTGTGTTCACTTTCATTCAGTCTCTCTCCGGAAAGTGTTATCACTATCTAATTTTAGGAGCGATCATATCGTCTCCCTCTCTCCGTGACAGCTCTCTCTTATCCCGCTCCTTTTTCTCTTCCCAAATCGAGTCATGTGCGGCGGGTGACAGGGCAAATGTGCCACACTACTGTAGATGAGCCGTAGTCTGTAAGTTAAACTGCAAGGCACATTCCCTGCCTCATCACAGTGCACACATCAAAACAAAAGGCAGTGACAGCCCCATTGTGATCTATTATTTAGCCCCCTCCGTATTTGATCACTAGCGCGTGCCATAGTGATGATCATGCAGATTAGGCCTGTTTCTTCCAGCCGCCCCACTAAACTCCTTTGCTTTTATTGTTTCGGGAGCTTCATTTTTTTGCCTCTATTGCAAGTGTGGAGCAGGAGCCAAAGTGAGGATTTTTTTCAAGAACGACATGTTCCCTGAGGACGGTTGACACTGGAGGTCATTAGATAGCAAGACATCAATAAGTAAGGCAATATGTAAAACGCCTCTGTCGGGCACATTAGCCCACGTGTTTGTAAGTCTTTACACCTGACTCTGATGTATTTTTCATAGGCTAACTGGGAAGTTAGCATCGCCATGGATCCCTCGACAAAAAGCCTATTGGATTTATGCATTTTATTTAGGATTATTGCAGAAAATAATCACTGTGGCGAACTCAAGTTTATGACACATTTAGTTCACCAAAATAATCTGCACAGATGAACACCACTTTTATGATTTATGAAGTTTTAAGGGGCTCTCTGGACCTTCTCTACTGCAGGCCGGTTGTTACTTTATGCGAGCGGGTTCCATTTCTAAACTAACTTTAGCTACTGTTGCTCTCTGTTAGCAGCACAGAGAGAGGCACTGAGACGAGGCATATACTCATACCTCTTAGACTGTAAAGAACCCGATTCTGGATTTTCAGCGACAAAGAAATACACAGTCCAACACATAGGCAATGGGATGGTCTCATTGTTCATGTCACATTTCAATTCACTCACATAAGCCTATAAAAAAAAGTGATTAGTACATGTGAATAGTTACAGATGGTCACACAGAGCACCTTTGAATGGAACTGTAAAGTAAAAACTAAAATACAAACTGTCACATCAGCAAAACTGAGCTTCCTACTACACTATGCTATACACACTTTATGATATACTTATCAGTCTACAAGATTAGAGTCAGAATAGTTCTGTAAAAGACGACTTGTGATTAGATGAGCCTCAGAGTTCAACGTGATGACGTTAGATGTTCATCACAACCTCTGTAGTCTCGTTTAGTTGGGCAGCATCCGCCTTTTTAAGACACACACATTGTTTTTTTCATTCAAACGTGGTGTATTGACTGATGTAATTTGTGCTGTATAACAAAATGTGAAAGCATCTTATTTTCTGGCATGCAACTGAAAACCCATTCAAAAAATCCATTGATTTCTAGGGAAGGGAACCGGTAGTGCAAAATGCTAACTTACTTCAGGGTTCTTGGACTCATTCCTGGGATGATTTCACATCCTTCGAGTCAGCCACTGGTCTCTGTTACCTTTGATCAAACCAACAGACAGGTTTTTGAAACCTGCTTGATCAGTATCAATCACTGTGAAACAATGAGTCCTGTGTTCTTTCATACCAGCTATCATTAGCTTTCATCAGCTATCGCACCAGATGAACTAGATAAATCATTTTTAATGTTCAAAACAGTTTGTTTAGAACTTCCATGAAGTTGACTGCCATGTATTGTTATGCACTGTGGGAATAATCTCCAAGATAAACTTCATACCGGGCATTAAAAACATATTTAATGAGGTTATTCTGAAAATGTTTTAGGTGGAATTTTTCCGTATAGACAAGAATATAATGTATTTAATTCCTTTCAGCTGCTATGAACCATCACATTTTTTTTTACTCTTGACAACTTCCATGCTTGCTGAGTCTTTGTATTTTGTGATATCGCTGCAGTCTTACACCTGTCTGTACTGGTATGGCTAGCAACTCTTGGAAGTCAGGGTGTCTTTAAATGCATCACCAAGAAGAGTTTTGAAATAGCATGCTTGCAGTTAGTATTATCACACAGTAGTATCTGGCATCTTTCTTATCTCAGGTAAGTTGTCTTTTCAAGTGCGTTTTTACACTGTAGTGAAATGATTGATTGATTGATTGATTGATTGATTGATTGATTGATTGATTGATTGATTGATTGATTGATGCCCCTGTAGATGACAGGAAGTCAGTCCACAAGCCCACGATGTGTCCTGGGAACTAGTCGGCATTAATATTTAGTGTACGTGATTAGTTGTTAAAAGGTTAAATGTAAAACCACAGTTTATGAAAGAAAAAGCGGCTTTAGAACATTTCTCTGCCCACTTCCTCTTTAGTCTCAATATCTCTTTCCTCTGTGTTCCACTTTTTTATTCATCCAACTCCTGATTAATGAGTCACTCATTATTTAGGCCCAAACACTGACAAAAGAGAGGCTGTGAGGCGTTTCATTTGCACCAAATTAAAAATAAAATCCCTCACTTTGTGCTATTCTGCTTAAATCTAGGTTTTGAGAGTAAAAAAAATGTTGTGTCTGGACATCTAAAATTGCCAACAGAGAATTTTACTTCACTTTGTCTCTTTCAGGCTGACTTCAAAAAAAGAGCTGATTCAGGTACTTTATTAGGTAAATTATTCCTGAGAGGGCTGAAGGGACACACCAATCAGAGCTAATCTCGTTTGATTCCAAACATGAACGCTGCTCCCTTTAACCTTAACCACTCAGCTGTGCAATTGTTCACTCAGTAGAGAGAGCAACTCTGTGTGTAATTAGCGGAAGACCCCTTTATGAATGGAATTAGCATCATCTTTGTCCTCTCACCGGGAGTATAGCCCTAATTATCCATCTGCATGTTCCGAAGGAGGCCGTACACAAGGCGGAGGAGGACAAACGCATTCTGGGCCTTCTGCTGGCCCTCGTTTGTTCAGCTGAAAAAAAGATTTGGAAAAAAGTGCAGACTTTTTGTCCAGTGAAATGAGGGCAAACTCTCAAGTACTAATTGAAGTCTGACTGCAGATGGGTCTCGTTAATTTTCCACCACTGTGTCACACTGTAACCCCCGGCTTGACCCTTTACATGTGAAAGTGCATGTTTGTCTAAATGTGTGTGCACTGTGTGTATGTGTGTATGTGTGTGTGTGTGTGTGTGTGTGTGTGTGTGTGCACCCAGTGTTTTGGGTGAGATCATTTTAAGAGGAGAAGTGGGGGTGCCCAGAGATTAAAGAACCAATCCAGCGCTGGGTGCCTGCACAGCGCCCTGCCTCGCCTCTGATTAAAAATGCTAATGTGTCTCCTTTGTGCTTTGATGTGGGGCGAACAATGGTGGCGCCGTTGGTGGGGAGGTGGGGGGGGGGCGTTACCGTGAGACGATGTAATCCTTTATTTGTCGCCATGCAATGACACCCAGCTGAGCGCTGTGACAGTCCAAATCAATCATGTCACAGGGAGCCGCCATGAGTCCGCCAGCTAACTATCCCCCCTACTCCTCAACTTCCAAGGCTGTGCAACTCTAATTAGCTTCCCTCTCTCAACATGGTTCAGAAGGAGGGGACAGAGGAAGACATAAAGAGAAAAAGTTATTTAGCAACAGCATGAAGTGCAGACACTAAATACACTGTCAGGCAGCAGACACATGAAACAGGCTAACAAGTCGCACATCACACTATCACACATTTCTAGGAGAAAAAGAGCTGCTGTGAAAATCTTTTGTTGAGTCTGATGCACATTTCAGGTTGGGGAGGAAGAAATCCTCCTCCTGGTAAATCCTAAATTGTCTTATTTGCATTTTGTATCTTTGTACATCGCTACCTGGACACTCTTGACTTCTTTAAAGGCTGAGTAATTTAAAGAAATGCAACAAGTAATGTAACTACTTACTTATTCTGTGGAGAAGTAACGTATATATATGTATATATATGATATAAATATCAGTATAATGTACGTACTATTTCTCTTCATCATTTACAGTACTACTTTTACAATATCAGGTGCAATACTTCTGCTATGATGTACAATAATACCTTTAATTATTTCTCAATATAATTTTCAATCCTAATTTTTTTTATTTCAGTTTATTTTTGTTTAGTTTGCCTAAATGTATGTCAGTTGTATTTATTTTATTCAGCACTGATGCCAGCATTTACTCCTCTTACACTTGTTTTTAGTCTATGTCGTGTTTTTTGTTTTTTATTTTTATGTTACTAATAATTGGCTCTACACTGGCAAATGCTGTGAGCTAAATGAGTTGGAAAACTGAATGGATAATGAAATTATCACACATTCTAAATTAATACATTTAATAAAAAGGCAAATCAAAACAAATGAATTCAGTGACGTGACCAGTTTACAGTGAAGAACTTCTGACTTGAATTCAACATTTCAGTGAAGCTAAGGACCTCATGGACTGAGTTGTGGTAATGCTGCCAAAAACAAAAAAAAATGTAAACTTGCCAAAATCGAACTTGTGAGTTGTGAACTGAATCCAGTTCTTAAGAACCAGAGACGAATGTGCACAACATCTTTCAGCTACTTTACTGTCAACTTACAGCCCAGATTTCTTTAAGTATTTATATTGAAGGAGAATACATACTGTATATATGAGAATAGAATAGTTGAATAGTCTTTTTCAAAGTAGCACACCAGTGTATGCACTAATAAGATCATTTTTGTGTCAGCTTACATGGTATTCCAGATGAATCAGCGTCCCACAGACTGCCTCAGAGACGGTGTACAGTTAGTCCACTGTCAACCCAACTGTGGATAGAGACTGTTTCACTTTTCAGACACTCGCATCCTCCTGTTGTATTGCTCACTCCCAGAGTTTTGACCAAAATTTCCTGGCATGTTTACCATGTTTACTCTACTTTCATCACGCCACGATCAGGATGTGACACTGCCGTGACTCTGTTTCAAGACGTCTCCTCAGCTTGAAACCGTCATCGTTGTCACACCCTGGCGATCTGTCGCTCAGCTGCACGCGCACAGGGCTTGAAGATGTTCTCTTCAGAGAGCTGCGTGTATGGGTGTGTGTGTGTGCGCGTCGGCGTGTGTGTACGCGCGTGTGTCTGAGAGACAGAAGAGGGGGTGCTGGGATATGAAGTAGAAGGGCTTTTATCAGCCTCTGAGTTGGAAGTCTTTGAGGGCCTCCTCAGAAGCTCAGCATTTCTTCCATTGTTCTATTTCCATCCCTCGCTTCGCTCCTGTCACATGTAGAATTACAAAAGGCCTCCTATACCCCCCCACACACCCACCCCCACCCATACCCCTCCTCTTCACTCATATCCCACCCCTTTCCCCCCATGTTCCAACGTCAGAGAGGCATATAACCCACTTAGATTATTCTCAAAATACTTCACAACTTTACAGTGTTCCCACCACAAATTGGAGTTCAGGCAAAGAACTGGAGCTGGAAAGCTGAGGTTGTGAACTTCTTTTGGTTTGAAGCAAATCTCCTAATTTAACCCCAGTCGCTCCCTCGCACAGACAACACTCCAGCGTACTGTAGCTGCACTGTTCCACACACACACGGCGGCAGCCTTATGGGACGGTGTCTTGCCTTTTGAGATCAGTGCGGCTGTGACATGAAAAACACACCTCACACACTCATCGTCTAACCCGAGGGACGGGCGGAGGGGCTGGTGTCTGCGTGTCATCCTCCGGCAAGACGGTGTGTTTACTGTATACGGTAAAGGTGAAATCTTATCACAACGGGAGCTGACTCTGTCTTTCTCTTACACACATGGACACACACACACACACACACACACACACACAGAGAGATATCTGAGACCTTGAAAAGCCTGCCTGCAGGCCTGCACCCGTTAACAGGTGATGCCGATGTGACATGTCAGCTACAAGAGACAGAGCCCCTTCCTTTCTTCTATTACCCCTTATTTCTCCCTTTATCTTGTCCTAGCTCCTGTGCAGTGTCCTTTCCCCCCTATTTTTTTTCACCTTTTCCCTCATTCTGTCCCCTCTTTTCTCTCTCTTCTGCCTCTGTCGTCATCGTCCCTTCCCCCCTCTCTGCCCTGAGGTGCAGACTTCAGGTTTCGGTGGTAGACACAGGAAAGAGAGGATTAGTTGACCATTTACCTAAACATAAACTGCAGCAGGTGTATTGGAAATCCCCCCGTCTTGCTTTTGTGCAGTGGAGCTCACCTTTGATTTTTGAGACATATCGCCTGAGAGCATGTGAAACCAAACTACAAACCAGAGAATGCTAATAGAGTTATGACTCGACCACTGATATGTACTAAACATCAACGGGGCGCTGCCTCCTCCGTGCACCGGCCCAGCTGATCCCCTGTCCGACGTAATCAAACATGACACCAGCATGTGCAAACAACAACTTGGCCATGTTATCTGCAATATTTTCCTCCCATCCCTCCCCCCTTCTCTTTTCCTCCCTCACCCGGCTACTTTTTCTCTTTTCATTCCTCCGCCGGAGATAACGAGAGGTGATTTCAAACCCTCTGCACTCAAAATGCTGTCAGAGAGCTCGTTCCCCTGCATGTCGGCGTGTCCTGGGAGAGTTCGTGTGTGTGTGTGTGTGTGTGTGTGTGTGTGTGTGTGTGTGTGTGTGTGTGTGTGTGTGTAAGGTGAATAAAGGTATCATTGTTGGTTGCAGGTGTGTGCTTGTGCCAGGCAGGCTTCAGTGGAGGATCTGGAGAACAATGGCTCTCTGTTGGAGGACACACCTGAGTCAGAGAGGGGAGGTGAGAGGGCCCGATCGCAGGAAGATTACACAAGAGCAGACTTCATTAAACCTGAGGGGGGCAATGGAGGGAAGGAGAGAGAGATAAAAAAAAAAAGGTGAAGGAACGTGGATGGAATTATGGAAGGAGAGAGGAAGACAGAGAGGCTAAATACCAGGAGGAGCAGGGGGCTGAGGAAAGTGGAAACAGAGGGTGGGGGGTTAGAGTCTGTAAGTGAGCTAATGTTGACTGAGGACTAATGTAAGTGTGTGAGGACAGAGGAGTCAAGGTGACTGTGGATGCACAGCAGGTGCAGCTGCACATGACGAACATTTTGCCTCCACTTACTCTCAGCAAGAAGCATCCCCCATGAGCACGGCATGGAGGGAGAGGTGGTGCCAAACTTGAGCCGATCAGATGACAGTGCAGACCACAGCACAGACATTAAACGTGACTTGGGCTTCTTCTGTGGACGTGACTTCAGTGATTTTGTTTGGCCACTTGGAGGCAACACAACAAGGTGTAAATCTGTGTTATAACCTTGTACAGTTATTTACATATCTGTTACTAATTCATTCAGCAGCTAGTTGCAAACGATGATGTGAGTGATAAGAGGTAAGAGGATAGGATAAGATAGAAAACGTAAGGATTTGGGCCCTAAAAACCAAAACAAGTTGAGAGATGCTAAAATGTAAAAATGCTCAGAATGAGATGAACTGTATAGTTGGGTGATAGCTGCTTGGTTTTTCATGATAACCAACACCTTTCACATAGTGTAATAGAAAAGGTGTTGGAGTCCGATCCCTTGTTTACAGAAACATATTCATTCTAGCAGAGTTGAGCATATAATTAGATAAAAAAGAAAGGATTTAGTTGGGATGTTGGGATGTCCAAATTTATCAGGTAATTTTGCAGCTCGTTAAGTCAAATGTAATGAACAAAGGGACGATGTATTTGGATGGATTGTTACAAGTCTTTTTACAAAGTAGCTGGACCATGTTATCAAAGTATCTATCACAATGATTATTTATTTCGTGTTTTTATACATTTAATATTGAACATAAGTGGGAATTGGATACTCCATCTGTGGAAATACTCCTCCACATCTAACTTAGATATCTCAAATATTTAAAGGCAGCGGGAAGATACAGTGCAGCAACCAGCTCAAGGTCAGAGTGCCTTCATGTCAGGAGCATCATCTCAGATGCTCATGTTTGGGTGGGAATCATTTTGCTGCTATCCACACAACCACTGCTTTCTGTGCATTGTATTTCACTGTAGGCCTATTGGCTACAGATATATTAACAGCTCATAGCAGTAAAAGTACAGAGGTAATTACTTACAGCTGTCCACTTAGTTCACTTCACTATTAGTCACACCTGCACTTTTCCTGCTACGACAAGTCAAAATATCTGCTGTGCAAAAACTTGAAAAGCGTTTCAGATGGTGTAGGTGAGCCATTTCAGTGCTCGCCATTCTTTATTCATTATTGTCAACGTTACATTACCATTGTACTTGCAGTTGAAATTGCAGCTTGATTTGGGTCTTGCAGCATCTGAGACTTCAGAGAGGCTCAGAGCATGTGGTGTTCACAGTCTGTGTTGACAGGACTTCAAACTTGGACAATAAACATTCAAATGAAAAGTGATCATTAAAATGACTCTGAAAAATATGTATTGCTGCCCTCCAGCTGGGAGTTTGTTTTACCAACTTGCTTATCAGTGCATCAATACACAATTCATCTTGCGATAAAATATCTTGGACACAGACAACTTTCCCCCGACCATTGCCAAGTGCTACTATTGATGGTGCTGCTGTTGCAAAGACAACTGGATTGTTTCCAATTTCCTCAGAGTCATATAAATAACAGCACAGGACAAAATGTGCATTTGTTGATGATTTAGTCGAATATAGAAATGGATCGCCAGCTGACCTCCCTTTTCTCGGGTGACCGCCTGCCAGACAAAAGTGTACAGTGTGGGAGGTTTAAAGGGAACACATGCAAACACATGTTTTCATTATTCTATATCCATTACATTGTGGAATAGATGTTTACCTTATAATGATATGTTGTAACCGAAAACCATTTATTGCCAGTTTAATTATGTTCTTATAGACTGTAATGAGTGGTTTAATAAGCAGTGGTGTACTGTGGGTGGTGTGCTCTCCTTTCCTTGAGACACTGCCCCTAAAATATCTCTTAAGTCTCTGAATGTCACTGTAGGTTTGCCTGTTTTATATTTACTAGGTTATTTCATAAGCCAGCTCAAATTGGAGAAACAAAATTAAAAAAAATAAATATTATTTATACATATTTATTAATGATATAGCCCAAATAAAGTGCA
The DNA here is from genome assembly GCA_963678695.2 of Diplodus puntazzo. NCBI lineage: Eukaryota > Metazoa > Chordata > Actinopteri > Spariformes > Sparidae > Diplodus > Diplodus puntazzo. The sequence goes on from OZ023156.1 coordinate 30,501,480, forward strand.
CATTTAAGCAAATTGCGCCTTGACGTTGACATTGGTCTCCACAAATGTAATGAGAGCGTGATTTGATCTATTCACACTGTCATTAAATACAGACCTTTGTCAATGAAAAGCCTTTCTTTCATCCATTCATATATTCATGGGCAACATTTGCATGCATTTTAACACTCTTCTTTATTTGTTGTTACGCCATGTTCAAAAAAGCCTGTGACATCATTGATGTTCCACAGGGGTAAGTTTTGATCCAGAGTGTCAGTTAGATTGTATCATTCTTCATATTGCCACAGTTGACACAGACAGCCTAAATATTAATGACACAGAAGCATTTAATTTTCGTCTGAGCCAAGATGACCAAATTCAGCTTATACTGTACATACCTGAAGACCTGATGACGGCAGAAGCAACAATATAGAACATATTTCCTTAATTTGCTTCAGTACATTACAGTACAGTATATATTAACAGTCTATTTTGGGTAAATTCTTGATGAAAAGGATTATATTATTGTTTGAGATAAATCGACACGGATTTCAAGTGAAACCAGTCCATGGTTATAGATGTACAGCATTTGTATCATAAGATCTATTTAAACCACGACTGTAGACTGTTCAAGGCTTATTTTGTTTTACCAGCCAAATGTATCTAAATGTAGAAGTGGTCATAATGTGAGAAGAGAAAAAGAGATATTTAAGACCATCTCTTCAAGACGAATCACTTCCTGTTAAACAAATTGAAGTCAGTAATTAAATCTTACTTGTATCTGATTCTGTACTTCATAAAAAATGAATGACCTTTGAGAGAAAAAAGTTATTATTTATTTATTTTTATTATTTAATCTCTTAAAGGAAACTTCCAGTATTTTTAAACCCGAGCCCTTTACGTTTGATTCATACTTAGTAAAAGTTCAGGAGACCGATCCAGTATATTTCCGCGGCTGAGATTGTTATTTAGTGTCTAGTGTTAGAAGTGCCTCACCGTGTCATGGAAACAATTGTGGAAATAGATATTTATAGATAGATATATTCTCACTGAAATCGCACAGGGTGATTTGTTACATTTTATTAAATGAATCTAATAGTCAGTCAGGCCCAGGTTTAAAAATACCAGAATTTCCCTTTAAACATAAGTTAGCTTTTGGTGAGCAAATAACTTTGCTAATGAATGAAGGAACAACCCCTTGACAAGGATTACCTGATTTATAATTAGATTATTACAAGTAATCAACACCTCAGTTTGGTATTAAGTAGTATTTGTCAATAGGAACCACCTGCTGATCTTTCTTTGGCTCTTTCTTTTCACTCTGATTTGGAGTTTTACCTTCCTAAAGCTGATTCGGGGAAGGGATGGACTTGAAGGACGACACGTGGAAGAATTGCACACTGTCGCTGCAGAAAAAAAAGAGGCTGAGCAAACAGAAGAAGATCTGCAGAAACTGCAAAACCTGCACCAAACTTGGAAACACTGTGTCCAGACTGGAGGACTGGATGAATTTGAAGATATTGCAGATCCTGTAGGTGACATGATAGAAGAGTTCGAAGAACCAAAGATAGATAAGAGCAGTCATAGACACTTTCTGAAAAGTGAATGGCTACAAGACTTACAATTATATTGTCAGAACATACAGGAGAGACAATGTGATTTGTTAATTTTGAGTTGTACAAATAAAACTGACTTCATCTGCATCTGTGTCCGGAGGTTGCTTCATACCTCACTGAGGGCTGGGACGGCATTAACTTGTTAAAGTAGCCAGGGAGTGTAGCTGCCAAAACTTGAAGAACAATTTTCTACTTTGAATCTGCAAAGTATGTTTACAATATATGCCTGAACTACACCCCAATCTAAATCACATGAAACACACCACCTCATTCATCGAGTGAAAGTTTAAAAGTAGCGCTGCCCATTCAAATGCACCATTTATATAAGGCAAATACAGGACTGAAGGGGAACTCCTGTGCAACCGTGTGCTGTTGAACGTCCATCCACAAACAGCCGGAGGGATGTAAACATAGCGGTGCACTCCATATGGAGAACGTATAGCACCAGCTCATAAATGACAGGCTTTAAAATAACACCGAGGCCGCTGGGGAGCAACACAGGACGGGCCGTGATGGCATCATCAGAGACGAGTCACGTCTATGAGGAGACACGGACATCTCCTGCTGTGAGAGGTGTGACTGTGTTTGATCATATGGAATCCCAGACAGTTCTGCTATGGGTGTTTGATACGAAGTGGTAATGACAACGAACAGGTTTTACACCAAGGCAAACATATTCCACACACATTAAGACGATGGAGGAGAAGCATCGCTGGGTCTTTGCATTGAGCGAGGCTGAGGTGCACCATATTCACACAGCAGCAAAAATTAAGAAATGATTGAATGTTAATGTTAGTTGTTGTCTCAAAGGTTATGAAATATGTTGTTTTGTCTTGAATTATCGCCTGATGTGCCTCTGGATTTCCACTGACCATTGTCTTTTCAGTTGTTGATAACAATTTTAGATTGTATATGATTTGCAACCCCACCCAACCCCCATGGTCTACACGGTCTCAATAAAGAACTACTTTAAAATGTACTTTTAAAATTATTCGAGGCACACTGTAGGGTCAAGAAAATTAAAATGCCTTTTTGTAATTTTTATTTATTCATGGTGTTTAAAATGACCAACATCTTCATCTGGCTCATTGCCAGCAGTACAGTGCAGCTTTCATACATATACTGTGTGATGCTTACAATAAAATATCCTATCAGTAACTGATGAGTGTGTCATTTGACTTCCATAGAATCAGTCAGGTTTGTTTGCAGTAACTTCTGCGTAGACAGTGGCAACCACCCGTACCAGTATACATACAATTTGATTTGCTTTCACGATGTGTACATCTCATTCATCTGTTCCATGCTTTCATTGAGCTGTCGCTATAGGGTAGATTTGGTTTGTCAGAGACTCCAGCAATGCTCCATGCTTGAAGATCATCTGCAGCTGCACCGAATCGACTGAGACTGTCATAATTCTCATCTGTGAGCTCCTGTCGATGCAACAGTGCAATTGGTTGACGTTGTTCCAGGTTCAGCGACCATAAAGCAGGCGATTGGCCTCTGGCGTTATGGACCTTTCTATTCAATATGCTTCAGGGGTCTGTCTCTCTTATAATACCTGTGCTTCAGACAGATCAGACCACCGTGTTTAACATAAACAAGTTTGCTGATTTCTTATATCTCCACGATGTAAATAAACCACCAGTTGTCTATCCAGAAATTACTGCTGTTGTTAGTGCGCCATCATGGTGATTCAGTTCATTGGTCAAAATGAAGGAAGTGATGCATCATCAACAGATTGTAGAAGAATTCTATGCACGTTTTACTCAGATGCATACTAGGTGTGAGAGAGATGTTCACCAAATGAATCAAACAAAAAAACTGATCAATTCATCTTGTTTTCATTTTGTGGGAGTCACATCATGTCATACATCAGTCAAGCAAAGATGAATGCTTATGCGACTCGTAGCATGTCAAGTATGTAATGAAGCGCTCCAGACATGAAGAATGTTCAGTAATTCTGGATTACAGGCAACGGCCACGGGAGAAAACGGGAAATCTCATTCAAAGCCGTTGTCACTAATTTACGATTTGCTCGCAGTACAGTTGGATAAGAAGGAGGAGAAGTGGTGACAAGATGACAAAAGAAAATTGCAGAGAAAAACTTTGAGAGAGTACTTTCTCTCCTAATGTCCCTCCCTCCCTCTCTATCCACCCCTCGATCATCCCTCCCTCCTGTGTCTTTCTCCGGAAAAGTTCAGAAAGTCGAAGCGTTCCTACTTTCACACAGGATGAGCGCTGTTTCTGTCTCAACTCCTCAAACATGAAACACAAATGGTATGTAAATGTCGTCTTTGATTCTGTTTAATGTATCTGGGGTACAAGGTGCAAAGAAGAAAAGAGCCGTCTCCTCTCTGCCTATAAAGCGGTACGGCACACCTTTACAGGACAGTGGACCCCCTGCTGTGAGGATAATAGGAAGAAATTGTTTTGCTATGAGATGAAGTGATAAAGGGAAAAGTATGATTTTTCAAAGACTTTGCCGCTCCTCTCCAACACCCTCCGCACATTCCTTTTGGAGTGCATGAGAGAGAAATTGTCGAGCGCTAATTGAGTGATAGTTGATTGTTGAAGTGTTCATCTTTGATGTTTTTCTCTTTTTTCCGCCGATGTAAATGAAACATCAAGAACGTGGCAGATGTTTTGCAAGGAATTAGGATGAAGTTGGAGTTTGAAGGAGGACAGTTTGCAAGTGTGTGTGTGTGTGTGTGTGTGTGTGTGTGTGTGTGTGTGCGCACGCATCAGTGGACAGGCTGCCTCCCAAATGAGGTGGGGGCACATAAAGAGACCTGGCAGCAACAGACAGCATCATATTGAAGCTAGTCAAGATGAAGAACGTTTATATGCTGGTTAGTATTTTAGTCCAGTGGCTCCCAACCTAGGGTTCAGTCCCCTCGAGAAAAATCTGAGAGGTCGAAAGATAATCATCGTAGGGGAAAGAAGAATAAAGATAGTTCTTTTAATTTTTACTCTTATATGATGAATATTTTTCCTCCGTGGGTTTCTCATCTGAGAACCTCAGGCGAAGAAATCTCTATATAGTGGAACCGCTGCCAATTAATGGATGTCTGAAACGTGACAACCCGACTACAGACTACTACGTGTCAGAAGCCAAGAAGGTTGCCACATCATAATGACTATGGCCACAAGAGGGCTTAGTCACTTCAATGTAAATGTGTTATTTAATCTGAAAAGCAAGTAGCAACTATAGCTGTTAGATGACTGTACAGTAGAGGAGGAAACATGTAATCTTTCCATTTGAAGTACCTCAAAGTTGTGATCAAATACAGCACTTAGTAAATGTTCTTAGAATCACTGATTGAGGAGACGCTGCCTTGGCAGTGCTGGGACTGGTCAGGACAGAGAGTGGGGGCTAAAAGGTCCTTCTAACGTTCTAGGGTTAACACCTTGTTCCAGTGAATATGAACAAGCTGTGCCGTTTGTGATGGCCAATCACTTGAAAACTAGTCAAGCACAGCCACAATACTGTCCCATCACTGGAGAAAGGCCTGGCCGCACCAATCCGTTATACAGATTTTTTTGTGTCTTTGTACAGAATCAATGAAATCCTCCACTCCAGCAGTGTCTTTCTGGCATGATATTGTAGCTCTGTGCCACTTATTCACTGCTTAAAGTTTAAGATCGTTTAATGACTGGAGGCATGATATCATTGATTGAAACTGATACAAGCTTACATAAGGGCATTGAGTCTTACAGAATGAAATCATGACCAATTTTGATTAAATATACACAAAGTTGATTTTCTGTGATTTTTCTTGGCATACATTTGCTTAATAAAACTCCAATTGAAGAAAATCCACTCCTATTTACAACTTATTTTTTTAAGTTCTGGCCATTGTCTCTCCTGATTATTGTATTCATCAAAGTAATAGTCCTCTGTTGCAGCGGACAATTTAACATGTCATCGCAGGAGTATGACAGGTGTGATAAATGATTTTTATAACCAGTGTGTTGACTAGAGGTGAACTGCTCTCAGGGTGCTGGTGTGGCTCACTCCCCTGGTTTGCTGGTTTGCTGGTTTGTAGAAGGGAACCATCGTCAACAGAAATGTATTTCACCTGTGCGTTTCCCGCTATGATGAGTCAAATGTGTGCTGTGAGAAAGGTCTATCGCTGAGATTAGCAAATGCAGCGTTATGAGTAAAAGTAGGTCAGACATGGTAAGAGCTACAGTTCACTCAAGGTCCTGTGCGCTGTAAACCTGTCAGGAAAGACAAAGGCTGAAATGATCTTTTCTCTTTTGGAGAATTACCATGAATAAAGCTTGGACCGAAGACTGAAGTCAGCTGGCATGACCCCATCACACACGTATGTACGTATGTATGTGTAGTTTATTTCTATTAGTGATGAAGCTCTTGAAACTAAGGTTAGAATTAAGGATAACACCTGAGCTGTCACCCCTCTGCCTGTGTACATTCCAGGAAGAGAAAAGCAACATAGGAGCATGTTTCTTCTCTATAAAAACCATGCCATGTGACACGCAGGTTGTACATGCGTAGAAAATTGAGAATATTACTGTAACTGCAGCACAATGGCAAAAGACTTACACCATAAACCTCAGTGCCTTTCAGCTCTTTCGATGTTATTTTAACGTAAAGGCTTACATCTTACACAGACATGAAAGGGCCTCACAAAATTGAAGACAGAGGGTTTTTTTTTTTTTTTTTTTTTACCATCATGAGTTTAGGACTGCTTGTTTCCACACCAACAAAGACTGCATGTGACTAGACTGGCAGGCCTGATCCAGCTGGGCTTGACAGCAGAGCACACATGAAAGAAAGGGATGGAGGGATGGAGTGGTGAGAGCAGGGAGAAGAGCGGGGGATGAACAGAAACACACACTGGGTTCCTGCTGTTCACAGCAGCAGGTGCAAAGGGAGGGGGGGTGGAGGGGGGTGCGAGCGGTTTTGTGGAAAGGAAAAAGAGAGCATGTGAGGGGGGAGTGGGTGGGGTGGGGTGGGATGGGGGGAACATATGTGTAGCATTCACTGAATCAAACTCGGCGCCCATAAGCCAATGAGATGGAGACCCTGCGTGGGTTCCAATAAATGGAATCCCCGTTTGATTTTGCACTGCCATGAGACTTTTTCATTATGATCCATTGAACTTAGGTGCTCTGACGGCGCTCTGAACTGTCTGCGAGAGGCTGTGAAGCCGACACTGACAACAGCAGGAAGGCACACACTTTGCTGTCTGTTGCCCACTGTGTACAGGTAAAAAGGCGGAGACGGCAGTTGCTGTCGATCGGAAAGACACATCAAGAAACCATTTTTCGACCGAGCTGAAGAATGTGAGTGCGCCATTTTCAAACAACATGCTGTAATTCTTTCATGCTACCTGAAATATGTTCTTCATGTGGCCTCAGCAGTCCTCTCTCTGCCTGCTTTCTCCTTTCTGCTGGCGGAGGGTGTCACACCCAATTCTGCCAGCATGATATTCAGCGACTTTTGGAGAAAATGATGTCTCGAGCCCTTAAAATTGTGCAAAGAAAGTTTTACATTCCTGCTTTAAACAGTAGTGTTCGTCACAAATGTGTATTTTCATGTGAATAGGCTGCAGGTAGAGTAACCAAGGGCAACCTTTTTCATTGGTAACTGTGTTCTAAAATAGGATAACTAACTGACTGAACCGGCGCTAACATCTTCGCCTGCACTCCCCTGAGCTAGCTTGTGCCCTAACAAAGATTTCTCAAAAAAACCCCAGAGTAGGGGAGATGGAGCGGGGGATATATCAAATTACAGTACATCAGTCTTGAGGAGAAGCATCTTTCTTGAAGACTGGGCGTTGACAGACAGCAGGAGAACAGGCAAGGGAGGATAGCTGAGGATCTCTGCCTTTGATGAGACATAACAATATCCAAATCCCCGACCGCCTCTTATTTAAGTTACTGAGGACTCTAAAAAAGGGAAGTTCTTCCAAAGTCGCTCAGAAGCTTGTGCGCTTTAGGTGAAGGGAGGGAATGGAGGGAGCAAGAAGTAGAAGGGTGGGGGAAAGAAGATAATGTTTATGCATTAGATTTTCAAAGCGCTTTTTTCTGCAAGGAAATTCAGATTCAAAGGTGTACTTCTTGCAGGAAGATCTAAAGGATTCTTTTTCCCTCTCCCTGTTATTGCTTGAGTGACAAAGTCTCTCTGTAGCTTAGCCAGGACTTTGTATGCACATGGTAAATGAGCGTGAGTAGGCCCTACATAGCTACAGTACATCCACCAAGGGGATTGAGTGATGTGTAAGTGTATATTTTATATATAGTATTTTCTACGCTCAAACTACACATTTGACATCAAAGAGAACAGTGACACTAAAGCAACACCTCTGCAAGGCAATCACATCCTACTGTTAGCTCAAGTCAAGCACCCTGCCGCCCACAAGCAACGCCACCGCGCCCACAATGGAGTCTGAACTGCGTGCCCGCGTTTATCACTCCAAATTCAAACTCATCGGAGCAATATTAGCTGAGACTTTTTTTTTTTTTTTTGCCGGGCTGGAAGTTTGAACTCCTGAAAACTTCAGAGGCAGAGCACTTTGAAAGAGCTGAAGGAGCGGAGATGAGAACGCCGGGGTGTGTGTGTGTGTGTGCACGCTCGCATCGGGATAGTTGCTGAGCGCAGCATTCGTACATACGTGTGATTAAAAATTCAAATGAGCGCCTTTAGAATCGATGGAAGGCTTTGAGGCTCCGTAATGAGGCTGATATATGAAGTTTAAACATTCGGAGCCGCTGGAAGTGCCACCGTGGAAAAAGAGACAGAGAAAAAGGGGAGGGAGGCAAAGAAAAAGGGGAAGATTTGTGGCTTTGATGCAGGGATATCACCGTGGGGCATGGCTGGTTGGCTGACGCCGGCTGGTACTGGGATCCGGAGCGCTTTCCGTGTGTTCGCAACGTTCCCCAAGACACCATTTCGAGCAATCCCCCGCCAACAGTCCAGGGCAAACTGGGAGTACGGAGGGATGGAAGCGGTAGAGAAGCAGGAATCAACGTTGAGAAAGAGAAGTGGACGGAAGCGGAGAAAGTGGTATAAGTGGATAAGGTAGAAGGAGAGGATGGTTAAAAGAAGAGCGATCACAGAGGCAGAGGAGGGGAACAATGAGGAGGACAAAGAAGTGGCTGCTATCAGTTCTCCGTATACACCCTTCAATCACACACACACACACACACACACACACACACACACACACACACACACACACACACACACACACACAGACAAACACAATGTACAAACACACAATGGCACAAGTAGCGAGAGGGGTTTTGGAGTGAGGATCTGGGACAGAAGGGAGAGGTATTAGTTCACATGCTGTTGTGTGTGAGACCACATTCGGATGCAGTCACACACACACACACACACACACACACGCACACATGCACACACACTGTTCTACTTCTATCTCTGGAAGCAGTGGGAGTCTAGTGCCACTTTGAACTTGCCTACCATTAAAAGCCTGACAGAGTTTTGAAGAGGCCTATTGAAAGGGAACCTGTGCATTTATGATGTAAATGTATTTTTTCCAACCCTTTCTTCTCCTCACCCCCCCTCCTTTTTTTTTATTTTGACAGCCTTTGAAATTTGTCATATGCACATCCAATTTAACAGCCAGAAAAGACTTCTTTGGCCCCCTTTTTTCCCTTTCGCAACAATCCATTTTCATATCAACTTGAAAGGAGGTGGCTGAATATTTTTGCTTGATTTTCTCTAATGTGATCATCACTGTTCCAGTCGCTCAACGTGTCGGAGTTATATTCTTTTAGTAAGGTAATTTCATGTCAGAATTGCTCTCATACTCGATTCTTCAAACGGGGGGAAAGAAGGGATTTCTCTAAAGGACCACAACATCTGCGGTTCTTGTGCACTGTCTCTTCTCTCTTTTTTAACTTTTCAACCCACACGCACCTCCAGATGAGTTTTTCTTCACGGGGTCAAACAGCATAGATGGTCTCCATTAAATTGTCAGTCACAGGCAGATGATGAGGGTTAGGGTTAGGGTTAGGATTACACATGTTCCCATTGGATGATGCTGCACCTCCCGATTTATGTCCAATGCCCCAATGCACCGAGTAATTAAGGTGGCCATGAGGGTCAAAACACAATGACATTTCAGATTACAAAGAAGGTGGGAGAACACTTCCACACTTCAGTCCTAATTATTTCAAACGTACTGTCATGGTTCTGCAGGACATTTTGAAGGGATAGCTTGACGTCCTGTTGTACTTCTGTATAGTCAGGGTAATACCTGCAGTCGATGGTGACCAGCACACCCCAGTTTGGAGAAGAAGCATGGCTACTAGTGTAGGAAGCTGAGCAATGTACTGCTGTGGACAGAGCAGTCCGTTCTCCCAACCAACAGGCAGTGTTGGGGAAGCTACTTTGGAAGCGTAGCTTGTAAAACTACATGTAGTTCAGCCTGGCAGTAGTTTGAACAAACTACTGCTTAAAAAATAGCTTTAGCAACTACTTATACTCATTATACGCATTTAACTCAGCGTTAAATAAATCAACATATGGTGTATATGAAACAAAATATAATAGCCTACAACAAATTCACATGCCAGCAGAAAGTTTTATTTTTTAAAGAACAAAAGCTGACATTTTTGGTCAACACCACAGGAACTTCAGAGGCACTAACACTTAGGCACTAGAACTAGATGACCGGGCAGAATCGCTTGTTGAGGCGACACATGAACAGTCTCTCAAAGTTTTTATCAGACAGCCGGTTCCGTCTGGCACTAAAATCATCTTTACCAACCCCAAAAATCAGATCACATGCTGTACTGGCTGGGACACCAGTGTTGAACTTCACAAACACTTTGGACATTTTGGGTAGAGATTTGAAAGAAAAACTTTTTTTTAAAGTTTGCTGAGCTCTCATGTGAACCTGAGGTCGTGTCTGTAGATGCATCTATATCCAACATGTACATGCTCAAATATGGCTGTGGTTGGGCTGGCGCATTCGGGGGCGCTTGTGCCATAGGAGCACTGCCTTCCTTGGCACAAAGACCCGCCCACTCTGTGAAGCATTTGAGTGCTGCCAGGGCAAACCAATCAGAGGCAGCGTTGGCTTAGCATGTCATGACATGTTTCATAAAGAAAAATAAAACAACATTTATATTATAAAGCTCATTTTTTATACAAAAAAATATTTCATGTTATTTGCCAAAATTGTAGTTTATTTAAAGTTATTGAGTAGTTAAACTACAAAAAAATAACCAAAAAGTAGTAGTAGTAGTAAAAGTAGTAGTAAGTAAATACTTGACACAGCACAAAATATGAATGTAGTTTAACTACCAGCAAGTTACAGAAAATTGTAGTTAAGCTATGTAGTTAAACAACATGTAGTTTAAGTCTCCCCAACACTGCCAACACGTCAAATACAGCAAGCCACTGTATTGTTACCGTTTAGGTCGATCTCTCTTGTACACTAGTATAAAGAGAGGGAATAGTCAAGTCTGGTGCTCAAGGTGCTGTTGTTTGGTGGGTCAAGAGTAATTTGTTTTTAAGATATATTACATAAATGAACATACACACATGGCATCACTTGTAAACTTATATTACAAGACTGGATGTAGTTGTTTCAACACAAAGTAAGATCTTTTCCCAAACCTAACCAGATATACTTTTTCTGCCTAGACCTAAGCAAACCCTTTCACAAAGTCAATAACAGTCCAAAAGTCACAATATTTTGTCAGCAAGCTTCATTTTGAAAGTTTAAGCTATGTTGCATATTATACAAATTATTGCTAACTTGACCACGGAGCACTTCACATGCGCATCTGATGCTAGGCGATGGGAGTCTAAGTTTGAAGCTTAAGGCCACTTACCAAGCTGCTGTATTTGATAAGTTGGGAGTACACATCTTCAATCAATCAAACAATGTCTATTTGTATAATGTCAGTTCACAACAAAAGTCAACTCATGACACTTTGACACAAATTGAGCAGGTCTAAACCATACTCCTTGATCAATTATTTACAGAGACCCAACATTTCCCCATGACTGACAGTGATATAATAACTTTTTTCCGGTCAGAAAGGGCTGTATGATAACAAGGTAAAGTGGCGAAAATTTTCTTAGTGTAAACCCAAACTGATGTGGATTTTTTTTTTTACTGGGCCTTTGTCAAGGGCCAGTGAGCTAATTTTAGTTTTGTTTGGACCTGAAACAGCGGCGACCCTCAGCCCACAGTGTGTTCTCCCAGAATCGACACATCCCAGTCCGTCTGACTACTTCTTCTGTCTGTGTGGCGTCGAATGTGGGACAACACAGTGTGGTCAGTGGAGTTTCCCTGCTTGCCATCCTTCTCAAGAAGAAGGAGAAAAGTGGTTCAGCGAGAATTTTTTTTTTAAGGAAGGGGAACAAATGAAAGTGAAAAGTGCCCACTTTTGTTTATCTGTCACTCCGCAAGACATGTAAGAAGTCGGAACCATGAAATGTTTGGAATTTTTCTGAGTAAATACTAAAAAGACCGCCATGCAGCAGACTGGAGCATCTTGTGTATTATTTTATTCTATTTGTCCATGACCATGTTTTTCCCCTAATCCTCCCTCACTTGAAGTAGTACGGTCACAAACACTTACTCCTGTCTTCCTGTCCTCTGGTGGACGCCATGTCATGTTTTTTTGCAAGGATAAATTCACCAATTTCTTGCACTGTTACTTCATGATAGGATGGGAGAGTGGTGAAAGACTTTGTAATTGAAAATAAACTAGTTTCTTTTTGCTACTGTTTCGACCCATCAATGTTAAGTGACCTCTACTTATTCAACTCTCTCAAGCCCAGGGATTTGTGTGTGTTTGGCATTGTTTAAAGCTTCCAGCTGGACGCAGCAGCGGTGAGATGAGAGAGGAGACATGGGAGAGTTAAAAAGTATGTTTGGGAGGGTTTTAACAACAGCTGGAGGGCCGACCGGGCTTCACTCGCCTCCCTACCTGTCAGCACCCCCCCTGCAGAACAAAACACAAGTTTAATATGAAGATATATGCACACATGCATTGATTACAGAGGGCACAGGGCGATTCATGATGCTTTTGGAGTTACCATATTTCAGAGTTATTAAAGGTCTCATGTCAACAAGCAAGTCACAGTTACAAGTGAGAAAGCTGTGATATGTCTGACCTTGTGCTTAAGAAAATGAAAGTTCCATACAAACGTGCCACATCAGCAAAAAACCTGTCATTCATTGTAATTAAATCCAAAATGAAATGGATGTGGTGTTATGAAGCTAACTGTTAGTTCAACCAGGAGCACTTTGAGTGCGATAGAAAGAAGATAGAAAGAAAGCACAGTGTATATTGTAAGTCTTGTCAGTCACCATCCCAAAGCCTCAGGAGGGGATGTTGGGAACGAGTCGCAAAAATCAACTTCCCAACAAAGTTAAACCAACCAGATCACTGCGTGTCCATCACTCTCACTCACACGCCAGCACAGGCAGAGACACACAGACCTGCTCCGAGCGGCAATGGCGGAGTGGTTATACTTCACAAGAGTCCATATAGTCAATGCTCGTTGCAACAAGTGCTACAAGTCTTTTGTGTGTAAGGGCGGCAACACGAACAATCGTTTAAAACATCTAGCAAAAGTACATCACACACAGACAGACAAATGCAAAGTCACTGACAGCTTAGCTCCTGCCGTTTCCCCTTCTACCCCAGGTATGTAACCATTTTTAGCTATGCGGTCATGACATGATAAAAGCAGCATCCAAACGCTCAGACGTACCCAGTAATTAGGCTGCTAATTCAGCTAGTTTCTGACAGACAGCCTGATGCTTTCACCATTTCACACAGAATTCATGAGCACGTAGCTAAATACTCAGCTGACTAATAGTAACAGTAATCAACCCATATATGTATGTATATACTGCTGACACGTAATAGTAATAATTTAATTTGTTTTACATTTCTTTAATCACAACATTATAGAGCTATCGCTAATTGTGACCTGCTGAATATGGCTGTTAAGACATGTTAAAAAAATGTTCATAAAAAACTGTTTATTCTATTTATTATCATATTATACTCTTTAAAAGTTACTTGTTCAAAATAATGCTGGCTCAGTATTCAGGACTATTTGTATAGAAGACAATAAAATTAAGCAGTTGTTCATTCTGTTCTTAAATTGTAAATTGTAACAAGAAGAATGTAACATATTCATCAGGTATTGCAGCTGTAACATTTATAACTGGCCCAACTAACACAATTAATAATAACAGAAGACATTTTGACTGAAAGTGGTGTCTAAAAGTTGACTATAATTTTAAGGTGTCATTGACTAAAACTAGACTTAAACTATGGATGAAAATGACTAAAACTAATAAGCATTTCTCGTTTAAAGGCTAAGGCTAAATCTAAAAGAGCCACAAAAATAAACACTGCTCACTAGAGGTCAGCCAGCACCACCAACACACTCCTCCACAGTGATGTCCATTTCACAGTGATGTCCATTTGGAGAACATGATTTGTCAGCCAGGGCATCTCTGCAGCACTACGGTACTTCATTACAGGGACATTTGTCACACATTTTTCCTTCATCAAACCGACTGGAGCTTCTGCAATGTGAATATTGCACCCAGCCACATTGCGATTTTGATAATATTTCAATTAGGTGTGCAGCCGTAGTAGTCATACAACTGTGTAGATGACTCGACAAAATGTCACTCCTCTCTACCATCCATCCCATGAAGACAGCATTATTCCTGTGTAAGGAGCCTCCTACACTCCAGCGGAAATACAGCCATATCAGTTTTTTATTTTCAACCAACGCATATTGTATCAAAGAAATAGAACGTGAGACTTAGAAAAAAAAATAACCTAGAAGTCACTCACAAGCAATACAAATCTAAAAATGATACCATCATATCAGCCTGATGGCTGTCTGCTCCCTTAAGTGTCAGCATCAACACATCACCAGTATAAACTTTAGGTGTACAGCCAGTGCTCTATATAGATATAATAGTATAGTGTGGTGACATTTTCCAAACAAGTACGGCAACACTTTCAGACATGAGATACCTATTAGAGCTGATGTGTATCTTACTTCACTGGGGGACCACCTATAGATTGAGAGAGATACTTTGTGCTGTATCCTTCACTTATTCACTCACACACACCTGCACGCTGTGTTGTTGTGCCCATCCGCGGTGGCTGAGTCTTAATAAAGCCTAATCCCTGCCGCGCATCCTCTCTCTGTTCCGCAACTCCTGCTGGTCGTCCGTCTCAAGAGTGCCGTAAATTACTGTCACGGAACTCCTCAAACCGGCCACCACACAGAGCACTGAGGGGGACGGGATACTAGGTACCACAGATCAGTGCCAAAAAGACGGGAAAAAAAAACAAACCTCCTTCCCCCTCTGGAAAAAAAAAAGAATAAAGTCTCAAAAAATAATGGAGGTGGGGAAAGAAACTGTTTTTCACAGACTCAAACACACACAGCAGTTCGCCAAGCTTTGTTTAGGTTCTTCTCTTTTTTTTGCGGAGAGGAGAAAAGGAAGGGGGGAAAAATTGCTAGGTGGTTGTCAACGGTTGAAGCTGCAGCCGCACCTGGCATCGCGCGACTGGTCTTTGATCACTTGTCGAGTGAAATTCCGCCACTGGATTAAAGTGAAGGAGGGGGCAGCCGAAGGTGGGAGGACTAGAAAGAGTGACAAAGGATGGAAATAGAGAGAAGACGACATGTCTGAAACGTACTCCAGCGTGTTTTGTGCCTTTAATGTTGCGTGCACTGCCCTGTTGGCTGTAATTAAAATCGGCATGAATTGTTGAATTTGTCTAAAGCCAACCCGTCCTATTCCGGTCCTGCTTTCTGCACAGGTGTGTGTTGGACTTGCGTGCAGAGTGACAAATGTCATCTGTGCGAATACCTAAAAGTAACCTTTCTGCGTTAAGATTTTGCCAGCATTGCGCCTGAGGAAACATCAGACGATACATCTGAGAGTGAGGAAGGAAGTCGGTGAACACGTGAATGTAACATGAGTAAAACTTCTGCCTGAGTCTCATCAGATAGATTTTCATTGGCAATGTTGGCTGTTAAACAATGTAGACAACAGCTCCCATGATCCCACATTACTGAAATGTGCTGTTTTGATAAACATTTTGTAATTTTCAAATTGAAGTTTTTGTCTCTTTTGTGCTTTTTTTGTTTATTTCCTTTCCTTCAGTGCTGTATGCGTTTTCTTGTGCATGTGAAAGCTCTTGAAAGTGAAAAAGATCCGTACCAGTAGAAGTTCCTCTCTCCCGCAGAAAATCCTGCTCCTGAAGCTGCTCTGCACATACCTGAGCTAGCAATACTGGCTCAGGTATGTGTAAGCTGACCAATCAGAGCAGACTGGGTATTTGGGAGGGGGATGGCCTTAAAGAGACAGGAGCTAAAACAGAGCATTTCAGTCAAAGGGGGAAACAGTGCTGCAGCACTGGAATTCAAGATTTTTTCTGACCACATGTCTTCCTCGAAGATGATGGTTCACCACTGTCCTTCAATTTCAGGTAGTGACATTTTATTATATCATATATTGTCACATGTTATATCTTTAAGTCAAAACAAATGCAACATGTCACAGAATGCAAGAATGTGATGCATTGATGTGTTTTTTTAGTTATGGTGTAGTTGTATGGAACAGGCTTTCAAGGGTCAAAACCTTGCAAAACAAAAAATAAATTCACAAAACACTCAGCATGTAAAATGATATGCTTGCTCAATCAAGGACTTGACGCTCAACTTTTAGTTTTTCCTGTCAGGTCTGCCAACATCTGAACCTGCTTGAGGCTTTCCGTGTTTAAACTTCATACAACTGTGTTCTTTGAACAGTTTTAGACATTTTCCCATGGTTAATAGGCACCGTATGGTCCCAGTTCCCTCCCTGTGACCTCCTCATAACACACACTGTGTTGTGTGACAGGTGACGATCACACACTGTAGCCCAGCTGTGTGAATGTAAAGCACCAGTTAAGACCTTCTTTCAAACATGCCAGGACATCCAAGCTAAACTGTTAGCGATACCGAGTTAACACCTAGCATAGGAGCCATGACAGAGCACCATTGCTTTGAATGGTGGGAGCGACCTTGAGTGAAGCACTAGGAATTCCCTCCACTTGACAGCTGGCTCTCACGTACGCCCTTGACTTAGCATGTGCTAATGCTGTCAGAGATGTTTGGGAAGAGAACTGCTGGCATGCTAATCTGCGCTATGTTTGCCACAAGGCTAAGCTGAGCTGTCCGTGGCATGTACAGGGAGGTGTTGACAGTAGTGCTACCAGTTGTTCAATCCTCTGCTGGGGTGGTACTGGGAGATGAAAGGCCCCACAGATTTCCCAGGTTGCCGTGGATGGCAACAGCAACTGGGTGAGACGATGGTGGGAGGGGCAGTCGTCATGGCAGCTGCTTCGATGGCGGTATCACCATGGGGGTCCACCAGCAATGGACATGCGAGCTACACCATTACAGTCATAGACCCATATAGGACGTATTTCAGGCTTGTGTGTAACACTTTCTTGTCTTCACAGCTTTTTGATAAAGTGAACTCATGTACTAGCTGTCACTGAGATGAGAAGGTTTTTGAAAGAAGTGACAGATTTCAACTTAATCAGTAAACCCACAGATGATATGAAGCATGAATGCATGAAACAAACAGAGCTCCTGTGTATACAACTGATATAAAGCCGGGCTGGTGACATATCTGAATGTCTTTTCACACGTATTTGGGGAGGTTTTCTCACATATGATTCAGTAACACGCAATATACAATATACTCTACTTTTTTTTTGTTCTGTCAACAAACATCAGACACTGTCTGTGCTACTTTAAGTTTATAGTTCAGATGCAGATTAGTGAAGGGTAGTATTAATGTATTAATGAACTAATTGTGATAATTAATTATAATTCTGTTTTATCATTGTGCATATGAATAAAAAAAAATAAAAAAAATAAAAAAAAAACTTCCTTCACCAGTCAGTCAATCGCCTTAAAGATGCACCAAAGCCGCTGTGTATCGGGGCGGATCAGGGCTCAAGGAAGAGAAAGGAGCACATTTTCATTATTTTCTTCACAGATCTCAAACGTACTCAACAACTTTGGAGATATTTGAAAAGAGAAAAGGTGAAAATTGTGTAGGAAGACAACAGAGACTGACAGTGGGAACATATCTCAAATTCTGTTAACACATGTACGACCAATAAAAGTATTGATCAGGGCAAATTGACATATTGAGAAATTGTACGTTTCAGCACGATCTATCATTTACTTTTATTTTTTTGAATAGTAAACTTCCCTTCATGGTAAATGCTTTAACATGGGACCATTCTCACTCACAAAGATCCAATTCTGTGGCTGGTCCAGCAGATGGCAGCAGCTACAACAACCTCTCCTTACTGTGAGCAGGCTCTGAGAATGTACAGCTGTGAGGTTGCTGACGGGACATTCCTCATGATGCCTTGCACTTTAGCCTACCCTCATTGAAATAAACGGGGTGGTCAGAATAATAGAAGCATTTCTCAGTTCAATCAGTATATCCTGCAAAAGGATCAGTTGACTTGCTCCAAAACACTTTCAGTAGAAGCTGATTATTATAACCTCCATGAGCACTGTTGGGCCATCTGGTTCCATCTTAGGTACTCTCTTTCATGCCCCTACAGTAGCTAAAACATGATGTGCCCTCTGAAGTTGCCCAGTGTGCAACAATGAGAAGACAATGTCATGAAGTTTCATGCCTTACATGCTAGAAAATAAATAGCTAATAGTTCCCTGGGTGTGTTGTGCCAGAGGAGTATAGTGATACTTCAATATATAATAAATAAATCTGAGCCACATGGTTATATAATATAAATTTCAATCCAGTTTTATGTTATGAAGGTAGGTTTTATTGAAGGGACTGTTGGATTATACTGCATTAGTTTTAGAAAAGGTGTAGCTAATAAACTGGCAGCCATCTTGTACAGTGGAGATACTGGAACCATGGACAGAGGGGAGAGTATGGCACACAAAAACTTTTACAGAGTTCCAATTTAAAATTAATTTTAAATTAACAATATCAATGAGGTAGTAATCTATCTCAAAAATATGATTAACTAATAGAATAAACAAGCTGTTCTCAGGGGAAAATAAGGTCCCGGAACACTGTTTGAAGCGAGAAAGGTGGCAGGGTCCACCACATATACAAACAAAGTAAAACAGCATGAAATTGTGTTGTCTTTAAAGGTCTGTTAAAGGTTTGTTTGGCATGAAAAAAAAAGTCAACAAAGATCTTTCTCTTCTGATTACAATTTCTTCCCCAAAACTGCACCTTTAATAGACAGTTGACTGTTTATTCTGGGACTCCAATTGGTAATACTATAGATATGTTCCATGCTGGGTACTAAATCAGTGTGAATTGCTTCAGTGGTCAAATATGTAAATAAAATAGTACTAAATTCTTGAATTAAAAAAAATCATGTCGAAATGTCAAAATATGCTAGAATACAATACAAACATGTTAATTATTTTGAACACTTTCTACGAAGCCCATGTCTCTACTGTATTGTAACACATTATGAACATACTTATAAAATGTGCTATAATAAACCCACATATTAATAATGCTTTATAACAATTATCACGACTCATTATAATGCCAGTGTCTATATACAATCATGCTTATATGGAGTGCCTATAGTTAAAAGCAATTCAAAATTCTTATTACAATAATCATGACAGGCTTAAAAGGCTGAGCATCTATATTTCAAAAATGCTGGTCACTCACTATTTATGAGAGGACAGGATGATTCAAATTATTATTTGAATTATTGTAATACATTGGAATAATTTTATAACACATTATAATCACAATTATAATGTATTGTAATGTAATTGTAAGTTACTCTAAGTGGCCATTGTGTGCTATAAATAAAGTGATACAATCCCTGTTCCAGGCAGATGTTATACATTACAAAGTGGTTATGAGTCATTATGAATGGTCATTGTTTGCTTTAACTGAAATTAAAAAAAAAAAGATAAGATCAAGTCAAAGCAATGACTGCACAAAAAACACTATATAATTTTTTCTTACATACAGTCCATTAAACTAATGATTAAAATGCATTAAAGACATCAGTGTAATAATGTGTTATGATTGTTATGAAAAGGCTTCATTTATATTAATGAATGCTCCTAACTAGGATTATAGGCACTGTAGGTGCATGTCAATAATGCATTATAGACATGGATTTCATGGAATGTGTTATCCAGTCCAGGTGTTACTAATAACTTTTATGCTGGCTCTGTTATATTCTAGTAAGTGTCCCAGTAAGCCATTATAGATTAAGCATGCTCAGTACCAGGACCCTGAAACCAAAGCAACTAAATGGAATTCAGCCATTATTAACTGTATCATTTACACCTGGGCTCTTCCTACTGTGACGTGTCAGCATGTCGTCAGTTAGAAAAAAAAAAAAAGCCCACTGAGACCTAAAACTTAACCTTTGTGTCGGCCTCAGCCGTTTCACGTTGCTCATGTTCTAAATTCAAGATTAGCCTCTAATCTGGATGAAGTGTTGCCCTCAGAGAGCATCTCAACTACGGCAATGACAAACTGGCCTCACAGGATGAACTCGGTCTGAAATACAAACCAATGCTGAAATTGCCAGATGTATTAGTAACGATCTTTTACTAGATCACTGATTTCATCGTGTTTTGCTTTAAAATGTTTCCAACACTCCACTGTAGTGGAGATTATCATTGATAAAGCGTTTTAGTTTGTGTGTGTGTGTGTGTGTGTGTGTGTGTGTGTGTGTGTGTGTGTGTGTGTGTGGGTGTGTGTGTGTGTGTGTGTGTGTGTGTGTGTGTGCGTGTTTGTATCTACATGCATTCATGCATATGCAGTCATGCAGGGGTGTGGTAACCTCCAAAAGCCCTCTCCACCTCGTCTTGGTTCCATGGGAACCTGTGCGCAGCTAATCCCCCTTTTGGCTGGAGAGGGCTTCTCCAAACAAATCATCCAGCTCTAAGACCCACTGCTCCTCAAGTGGGCTCCTGGCTCTCTTTGCCAAGCCTCACCAAAAAACCTCTCTCCTTTCTTCTCTCTTTTCTCATATGCTTCACATAAAACAGCTACCTACCGTGAGGCAAATCCCCTCGTCTCTTTCTCTTTTCTTCTAGGAGCAAGGGAAGGAGAAAGGAATGGGGTGTGGATAAGCCAGACCAGCAGGAGATTGTCAAGTTGAAGAACTAAGATGACCTGTTTTGGAAGAGCGGGTGAGTCTGAATAATGGGTTCTGGTAAAGGGGTCATTGTTTGATACTAGGTGAGAGGAAAGTGAGGATAAAGGGGTGGATTTCAATACTCATTCTCCTTTCCTTTATTGTGTATCAAGATCTATTCAACTGTGTACAGCATCTATCTATATTGGACTTTGCATTGCCTCTGCCGTGTCCACCACTGTATCACAGCAACTGTAACCGCTTACAGTATATTATGACCCAGAGAATGAGTGCCAGTTTGTGTGTATGTGTGTTATAGGTCTGATCAATCACATGAAGATAATAAGATTAGAGATTTGGCAAAATTGGTCTGTTATCTTTTTTTTTTTTCATGTGCATAATTCGGTCTCTGCTTTTCACTTCATCGGGCTAAATCAATGACAAGACGTATTAAGTGAACAATTTAGATGAACATTCAGCTACGTTACAGTAGAAAGCAGGATCAATAGTAGTTTTGAAGGATGAACAGTGTGTTAAAGTTATAAGTTGTAACACAACAGACACACCTACTGTTCCCTGTCTGCCCGGTGCTCTGATGACTTCACAGCTGCAGCTTGCTGAACTGCGCACTGCTTATTCATCTGTAGATATTTAATATTGGTGGTTAGCTTGATTCAAAGCGCTGCTGACCGCTTCAGCCATGTTGCTTTGTCATGTGGAGGCATGGCTGTGATAGAATAACAGGGCATCAGTGGACCTGGGACCAGCTGCCAACAGTCTCTGAACATGATGTGCATGGATTTCTAAATCAATAGATGAATAAAAGTAGTGCTGCCACACAGACAGTTTTTTTTTTTTATTCGAATTTTATATGTTTATGAAAATATCTCTATAGTTAATAGTTGCCAAGGTCGAGACCTCGATGACCTCATAGCTGGCCATGGCCATGTGTGTTACAATGAACGAACTCGGTCTTAAGAATGAAGTGAGCAAAGGTCTGATCATGGATACGTGGACAGCTCTGATCACTTTAAAACCACGTCGGACAGCCTGCCTCTAAAAACATCTGCGGCTTAGGCAGTGATGGAATGTAACTGAGCAGGCTATATTAACTCAGGTACTTTATTGAGTATTTCTGTTTTCAGGTACTTAATACTTCCACTACACTACATTATGAGGGCAAATATTGTAGTTTTTACTGCAACATTTATTTGATAACTTAAGTTACTAGTTACTTTGCAGAATACATGACGTGTACATACTTTTACTTGAGTACTGCATTGGTGCGTCACTTTTACAAAAGTAATATTGTGGCATATATATATTTACTTTTGGGTACTTTTCAGGCCAAAACACTGCATTTGGGTGATACAGTCATACTCCAAGCCAGTAAATGTATCAGTTACTAGTCGAGTTATCCCAGTAGGTAACATTAAACAAAAGGTCACCAAAACAGCAGTTAATTTGGTAGTGTTATGACTAGGGATGTCCCGATCCGATCAGTAGGATCGGGATCGGGCCGATCTGGGCATTTTTCCGCTGATCGGTATCGGCAATTTTGAACATGGACCCAAGCCCTTTTTTTTAATTTTTTTTTTATTTTTACATCAGAGCACAATTTGTGGCAGAACTCAGAGTTGTGGATAACATGTCTGCAGCGTGGAAATAACTTAAATTAGAAAGCGAAAGCAGTCCAACGGTGACATGTAACATCTGCAATACAGCCGTTTCGCAGAGCTGCATTTAATACTACTCATTTGATACGGCATATAAAAGCAGCAAGAACCGAACAGCAAACACTCGCGGATACTTTCAAAAGGAAAGAGAAATATCCTCGAGACACCGACATAGCCACAAATATTGCAGAGAAGGTAATTAAATTAATCACTCTGAATAACCAGCTCATCTCTACGGTAGAGGATCAGGGTTTTCTTTGTCACCTGGAGTTTTTGAATCCCCGTATGCCCTACCATCTCTGCATTACATTACATTGACTCCACTTTCGAGTTACAACGTGCCGGTATGCGCGCTAGTTTCGTGGGTCTCATCCAGCAGAGCATATAAAACAGGCAATAGAGGAGATGCTGAACGCTGTGAAATAGACAAGCAACGCCTCCACGTCATTTTACATGACAACATAAGGAATTGAGATTGAGGAGTCACGTGCCGATTTAGGTTGATTTGGGCGGGGTCTGAGCCGGTCGGCCATGATGGTAGGAGACGCTATCGGTTGTCAGAGGCAACGCCTTCAGAATTTCACAGAGGAGCGACTAAACATTACAGAGCTCTTTAATTTTTGCGCATTTATTATTTCGGCGGGACAGAGACGGATCTACAAATACGAGAAAGAAAAGGAAGACAGTAAAGCAATGCAAAAAGATAAGGCGAAAGAAAAGGGACCTTACAGGAATAAGCTCACACCAAGCGCAAAACAGCGGTATTTGGAGAAGCTCTCGGACATCTAAAATATCGCCCCATACGAGCGCCCTGCAGCGAAATGGCACAGAGACCTGGACCATTTACCTCCATGCACATACATGGACATCGTCAATTACCTTGTTTTTGGTGTAAGTTACTACACAATGCAGGAGTTCAAAAGCCACAAGTCTTTGGAAAGTTACGAGACTTTCTGCTGTGGCTGGGTGCAGGACTTACAAGCCTCCAGGTGGTGAAAACAGCGTTGTACTGGCAAAAAGACATTTTTAGAGAACGTACCCGAGTGAAAATGCAGAGAACACACTCTCATCGACTGGGGGGTGCGATCGAAAGTAAGGTCTTTCTTTTTATTGGAGCCAACCAAGCAATCCGGCGTCTCCATGTCAGTACTTGCCTTCCTTGATGCTGTGTCCATTTCGGCAAAATAAAAAACTGTATCCCATTGTTCCTATGTTTTCCATATGTATCGTGTGAGGTACTGGAGCAGTTCTTATCGAGCAGTGACTTCTAGGCATGGTAAAACAGTGCGGAATTGTAAAAACCTCCTCTACTACCGAGTTAAGAAGACACGTAAACAATCGTGTTTTGCTGCTGGCATCCTGCCACCATGGCGGAGAGGGGGAAGATCCCGCGCGATACCATGATATCGAGGGGAGGGGCTCTGTACCAAAGGACTCGGATCGGGATCGGGGTAAAAAAAACCTGATCGGGACATCATTAGTTATGACTACTGTGATGGATCTTTACTACATCATGTCAGGCTAGGAAATAATCCTTTTTAGCTTATATAACCAAGCTGCAGTATGCGCAGTAGAGTTATACTACTGAATCAACATTAGATTCTAATTCTCTCTATCAGTGCACTCAATAGTTCGAACATATAAGAAGTTTAACTACAGTGTACTGGTGAATGTGTGTATAAAAATTCAATAATCCCATGTGGTGGTACACAGCCGCGTACTTGCAGTGTTTTTTTGATGTGTGTCAGACCAAGGACGACTCAGCTTGCGCACGCTAGACGCATGCTGCTATTGTATACACTGACAAAGCTTTGATGGCCAGCTTCATTATATTGTAAATAATAAAATACTAAATACTAAACTGCACAAATAGCTTATCCCTCCTCCAGCCTCAGCAGATGAAACCCAGTGTTGTCTTGTTCAAAGACAGCAGCAGAGGTTGCTGTCTGTCATTTAAATGATTGGCTTTGTACGTTGGACCACAATGACCAACTTATAAATATAAGAAAATGTAGCTAATGTGGGTTTGTCATGTACAGACTTTGTTCCTAATTTCAACCTTTTCTCAAATCCTTTTAAATCAAATGTATTTCTCCTTGTCATCCTTAACTTGAGTAGCTCCCATGAGGATGAATATCCATGCAGTATCTGACATTAGGAAGCTATTTTTGGCTCATCGGAAATTTGACCTCTAGATGTTCAGTGATCAACATGGTCTTCTCTCATATTTCTTCAATTACCAGTATGTTCAAGACATTAAAAAAAATGAAAGGATATGTTTTGGATCATAAAATAACA
Organism: Diplodus puntazzo; assembly: GCA_963678695.2. Classification (NCBI taxonomy): domain Eukaryota; kingdom Metazoa; phylum Chordata; class Actinopteri; order Spariformes; family Sparidae; genus Diplodus; species Diplodus puntazzo. The sequence goes on from OZ023156.1 coordinate 30,526,225, forward strand.
CAGAGACCAGCTTTGTATTAGAATTAAGAGTAAAGTGCGTCCCACAAAATAATTTATACATTTGCATGATTACAAAGATATAGAATTATTTTTGTACACAGACGTTAAGAACAAATGAAGATTAACAATCTAAAAGCAAAAGAGACAATAGTAACTACTGCGATAATCATTATGAAATCAAATCTCAGGCATTTTTCATCATTCCACTTTAAATCAGCATCTGACCTCTTCCTGACTGGAAGACTTTAGGAGGCTGCTTCCCTATCTCTCCAAGAAGGACACTATTTCTGGTGTGGAAGGTCCTAGCCAAAGAGGGACTCATGGAGGTGGGTGCATAGTCTTGACACTGGACACCCCCAAGACTTGGTGCACACCCTACTATGTAGGAGAAGTAGAAGGTACCATAGTAAAATGTGCAGGAGTCTGTCACCTTCCCACTACGCAGATTAACTGAACACTGGCCAAGTAGATCGCTTTCCCAGTAAGAATCCTCATCATAAACAGTGAACTCAAGTTTGTCCTTCATGTTAATGGGTCCAAATCGAAATGTCTCTGGCCATGTAGGATCGTTGTTGTTCGGAATAATGACAGTGCGCTTTGTCTGGCCGCCATATTTAACAACAACTGAACCATTTGTATAACCCCCCCAATAACCATACAGTTCCTTTCCACGAAGCCCGTAGACCGTTAATGTTGCCAGACCTTTTCCAGCAGGACAGCAATTAGGCCCAACATTCTGATTGCTGTTGCAAACACAAGCACAAGGATCTCTTTTGTTGGATCTGTGCCCAATCTTACAACTCTCTGAGCACTTTTTCAGCACAGCATTTTTCTTGATGTACTTCTCTACCTCTTGCTTCAGTCCAGCCTGAGCAGGATGACCACCTGGCAGGATGGTGTGCAGGGGCTTTATGCTGTATTTGATCACATCAGGAGTGGTTTTCAATGAATTGAGCCAGTTGTTATAGATGGAGGGGTTGGATTTTCCCTCAAAGAGGATATCAGCGCCATTGATATTTCCGCCAATGACCTCTGTGTAACGCTCATTAAACATACTGTTGAAACTTGAGATAGAGAGCTTCTTCCTCTTTGCCTCACAGTGTTGGGCCATGGCCTTAATACTCGCAGTGCTTGCAAAGCTAGCTGAGGCCTCTACTGACAAACAGTCAGTGACTTCTGTCGGGATGAGGCCGTTCATGGTTGCCTGACAGGTCTTGATGGAAGTGACTGCCTTCAGTTCCCCTCCCAAAAAGACTTGTGTGATGAAATGTGTACCATATGTGTCGATCAGACTGTGATACGATTGTGTGGTTTTACATGAATATGAAGGAAGGGAGTCCACAGCGGATTTAAACTCCCGACTCAGTGGAGGTTTGGTTGCCAGTCTGTAGCTGTGAAGCAGAGGGATCAAATAAGTAAATTGCAGCCAATGATTTCAGTCAAGTGTGACAGCAGTGCTCATGTTTTTCACTTCAAGCCAAATGACATCACTACAGTCATCATTTTTCAAATACAGTACATCTTAATATGCATTTAACAGCAAAATTATGAAATATCTACCAAAAATTCAGTAAATTAAGAGTTACTGACAAGAATAAAAATATCTGTCCACAAACTCACCTGTGGAAGTTACAGTTGACAGCATGGCGAAGAAGGTGTAGCGGTCTCGTTTAGACTTTTCCATGCCAAAGAAAGTGTCTTTGGAGAGGGAACCGCCAAAGCTGAACCATCAGGGGCAGGAGGGTTTACAGAATCCTGCATTTTTTTAGCTTGACTCATACTAGAAACTAAAGTTCAGGCTATCTCTGCCTCTAATTTGTATATTTCTTATTAATAAAACTCTTTTAATTAATCAACTGTCTCTAGCATTATCCTCTCACAACCAAAGGGTCTGTGGTGCTCCAGCTCATCCCACAGGCGTCACACAGGCACATGAGGTCAGATGGTATAAAATACAAGCTGTAAATTCAGGTATGAATGTGAATGTGCTTGTCTGCCTATACTGTATATGTGTTATATATAATAAACTATAATACTTTCACCATAAATCAAACAACACCCACCACACACTCTCTGATCCAACGCATGCTGGGTCAGGCTCCAGCAGCCCTCTACAGTATAGTTGAATAATGTATGGATGCATGTCTTTGAGCTACTGAGAAGAACTGCGCAGAAGATATGCTATGCACTATCATAAACGATGACAAACAATAATCTATCAATGTCTTCTGCTGCCTGGGGCTCTGTACTTATGTTTCAGCTTTGTCATTTTGAGCATGTCAGCCTGCATGTTAGAGGAGCACCACTGTGTCCAAGTACAACCTCACAGAGCCACTAGCACGACCCGACTCTTAAACCAGTTTTACCTGGATATTAGTATGTATATGCAGGTCAAACTTGGATAAACCCGCTACAAATAATTGACTTTTTCACAGATAAGTTTGCCTTTCTGTTGTATTTTCTTGTGTGTCACATCCATCATCCCAAATGCACCGGAAAAAAACAGTAAACAGTCGAAAGCAGCAGTTAATATACCTCATCAGAATACATCCAGAAGGACATTAAAACTTGTTTGAAAGTACTAATCAATAACATTCTGACTTCAACCAATTGTTTGTTCTTGGGCTGTTAACAGAAGTTGTTGAGTGAGACATCTCACTTTTTTCTTTAATATCTTCTCCGAAGTACAAACAATATTTGAGTGCTGTTTAACAGACACTGATGGAAAGCTATTAAGAAGTCAGCATGTTAACTTGAATGCAGGTCATCACACTTCACCTGTGACCTGACAAGCAGCAAAATTACCGTGTCCAAATGGGTGTCGTATTTTCATTAAAGCCAATCAGAGCTGTAGCCAATTAACACCTCAGACTACTGCAGAGTCATGTGACGTATGGCATGGTTCTGGGTTACTAATTTCCTGTTTTATTTTGTAGTTTTGTGTCTTGTTATCATTGTATACTTCCAGCTTACCTGTGTTCCCAGTGTTCTGTTTCTCTCATGTGCTCCTCGCCAGCCCAATCTCCCCCGCTCACCTGTTTCACATCAGTCTCATTGGCGCTGGCCTATTCCCAGCATCTGTCCACCTGCACCTCATGTTTGTATTTTAGCCTGTGTGGTTCTCTCACTCTGTGTTGGTTATTGTGTCTCTTCATTGTCCCTCTGGGCGTTCTGTTCTTTCCTCACTTTCGTATGTCTCTTTATTTCTTTCCTTAGATTTCCCTTTGCCTTTCTTTTGTTACTTGCTTTTTGGTTTTTGCACTTTGGATTTCACATTGGACATCAGCTCTTTAAAGCTCACTCTTTGTTTTCAACTTGCCTGCCTCCATGTCAGTGAGTAATTGGGATTTTTGTCCAGTGTGAAACTGATATTATATTATTATATTATATCTAATCAACAAAAAGCCTGTGTTACAAACTGGCAGTTGCAGTGTGAAAGACATGGATGTTTTCCAGTCAGTGACAGTCTGCATGATGAAAAACAGAATCCTCCATTTTTTGAGCTTGACTCATACTAGAAACTAAAATTGAGGCTACCTCTGCGTCTTATCAAGACTAAAAACTAAAGGGGACCGTGCCTTCACCATAAGGGCCCCTCAACTTTGGAATGCCCTGTCTGAGGAGATATGGCTTGCAGGATCGGTAAATTCTTTTAAATCACTTCTTAAAACCCATTTCTATAGACTTGCCTTTACGTGATATGGTCCTTGTATGTTTATTTTTACTGTCATTGAGTTTTGTTTTTGTTTTATTTTATTCATTACATTTCTCTTGTTTCGCCTACTTTATTTATTTTCATCTCTTTTATCTCACCTACTTTACCAATTTTGAATCATTACCTCTGTTATGTCAGTCATTTCATGCAAGCATTTTATCATCCTTTGTAATTGTAAATTGTATTCTTGCTTTGTCTGTCAAAGCATTTTGTGAACCTTGTTTTTAAAAAGTGCTATAGAAATAAAGTTTATTATTATTATTATTATTATTATTATTATTATTATTATTATTATTATTATCATTATTATTATTTCCAAGCTTTCTTATTAGTTAAACTCTTTTAATTAATCGACTGTCTGTGGTGCTCCAGCTCATCCCACAGGCGTCACACAGGCAGATGAGGTCAGATGGGATAAAATACAAGCTGTAAATCCAGGTATGAATGTGAATGTGCTTGTCTGCCTATACTGTATATGTTGACCTTATAATAAATTATAATCCTTACACCATAAATCAAACAACACCCACCACACACTCTCTCATCCAATGCATGCTGGGTCAGGCTCAGTGTATTAATATCTGTTTTTTAAAAAAAGAAACTATTGTCACTGTGTGGAAATGACTCTTCCAATGAGCAAGTGGCACAGTAAGCGCCAGACAGACACCAACAACATTCGCCTCGAACTCACAAGTTCAGCAGCATCCTGTTTGTGATCACAGGAAACTGTTCTGTAGACAGATAGAAATGCGATACTGCTCTATAAACTTGTTATCACTAACATTAATCTTCATACAGTATGTTTATCTTTGTAAACTTTAAACAGTAGTTGAGGTGCTGGTCACGTGGCCGAGTTCTAAAGGGGTGATGAGAGCAAATAAGCTCAAAATATCCCCAGTTTTGTAATACTAAATGTATAAATCTTTGCGTTTATTCAGGTGTAGACCCCACGCTTAAAGTGAAAATCTCGCCAAAATGCAACCTAGGCTTTTTTTGTGAATGTATATGAGTCAAACCTTCATGTAAAAGCATAATTTTGACGAAAGAGGCCCTTTTAAGATTGACCGTATTTTCGTTTTTCGGCTCAAACTCATTTTCAATGGGAGTGCATGGGGCACTTTTATGCCAGCGTCAAAATCGTTATTTTTAAAACACTAAGTAGGCTTGACACAACATGAAACTTTGCTCGTAGTATCACCAGGGTCTGTACACATAGCTCAACTGAACCATATAAACTCTACCCAGACGTATCGATCCCCGAGTACGGCTGGGCTGCCATGATGACGGCTAGAGGAAGAAGCTACTGCTCACGTGAGTTGTTCAAAAACTTCAAAAACTTTTTAGTAAACTCTGTGTACACGAAGAATGTTCTCAATGGTCGTGTTCATGTGTAGAGATATTAGATATTTACGGTGGAACCGTATCCTACTGTATTTTATAATAATTGTAAAATACTGTTAAAGCTAGGGTCTACAATCCTGGAGAGCTAGCAAGATTTGAAAGTGGCACCTTCTCTAAGTTCCCCCCCCATCCCGTCAGTGCTCCGTCCAAAGCCACGCCCCCACAAACTTGAACGTGCATCTGACAGTGGGACTCAGCAGGGAGAAGGAGTGTGCTGAATATTTCCGGCATCAGTGAAACGTGACGTGTGCACACGCGGAGGAGGGAGGGACAGAGGGGGCGTAGGCAGAGCGAGACATGAAGGCATCTGAGTTTTTTCTATTCAGGCCGAATAGCACGGATTGGTCAGCTTTTTCTCAGTCCTGCAGCTGCCACAGAGGTCTGATTATTTTCGTTCCTTTTTCTGAATACATAATGTATTGACTACTCTCAGGATAGAAGGACCATTTCACCCAGTATAACAAAATGTGTTTCTGAACAACCATATTTGCCAACATTGGGTTGTGAAAAATAGGGAGATTTTTTTCATCGGTGTATCAGCCCAAGTAACAAGGTTCCTTCGCCAGGTGTGCATTTTTTTTGTCATAATTTCTTGCCTTGTATTTTAAACCACACATGTCCAAAACTCTTTGAACACAGTGTTTAACCTAAATTTTTTTATAGCAGCTGTGCTCTGAGTTGATAACCCAGCAATTATATGGGGGTCCGGGGGCATGCCCCCCCATAAGAACATTTTGAAAAATGACCCTTTAAATCTCACCTACTGGTGAGATTTTTGAAAAAAAAAAATTATTTTTCAGAATTTTAGAATTAAAAACCAAGACACGAGACAAAATAGTGTAGAAGCTGACATTGCTGCTTGAAAACATGTTAACCTATTGAGCATTAGAGAATTTTTTATTTTCAGAAGTCAGTGGGCCACATGACATGGAAGCCAAAATGAAAATAATCATAATTTCTGCATATTAATATTCATATAAAATAGAGGAAGCACTAAAATACAGTTAAAAGAGCTGTGTCTTATTTCTCCAGTTAACTAATACAATCTGCTGCTGGTTTGGAGTCACTGGGTCACATGACATGGAAGATATTGAAAAAACTGCAATTATTTTGTATTAATATATTTATGCTAATTAATTTAATGACGGTCCCTAAATCAGTCTCCAGTGAGTCAGTGTGAGGCTCTGGGAGGTGAGCTGACTGTCCTCCTGCTGCTGACACTGGGAGAACCTCAGTAAAGTCGCGGCTGGACCCGAGTGAATAGCCACCGAATATCCAAACTAAAACTAACTTCACTCGGTTCGATGAGTCGCCTGCTGCAGCCTTTGAATAGGATGACGAGGATTTCAGTCACTCAACTTAAACAGTGACTTGTAGAAATTATACAAATAGCCGTAATGACAATAATAATCGATTTCAAGATAACTTAGTGTGTAGTGCTTTCACTGTGTGCAACTCAAATTCGCCATTCGCTCATGATATTGAAGCGACAAAAATCATGTCATCATCAAAATCAAATGTCATCATGTTTACCAATACCCGACCCGTGCCTTGCGCAACGCGCCCCCCCCCCCCAAAAAAAAAAAACAGATTTGCATGATTCACGAGAGCCTCATTTTCAGGTCGGAAAAGCCGGATTGCGGGATTTATCAGAAAGAATCACACCCCTGCACATACTCGTAGGCAGGCCAGGGTTGCCAGATACTGCGACAAATATCCCCCACAATCTTACTTGTTTCCTTCACTGTAAAATCGTGAGATTAACGGGAGAAATTACTGACCTGGAGCATTGAGGGAGATAGGGTTAAAAATCGTGAGTCTCCCGCGTGAATCGGGAGAGTTGGCAACTCTGGAACAACATTACAGACCCTTGCTTTAAATGTTCATCCCTCACATAAATTAACAGTTAAATCAGTTATTTAACGATTACAGTAGATAACTGTAATTTAACAGCACAAAACAGTATTTGTAGTGAATTGCTGTAAATTTATGGTGGATTACAACAGTATCTTACTGTATTTTAAAATAATTGTAGAATACTGTTAAATATTCTTACATGCAAATTAACAGTTAATGATCAGTTAACAATAAGAAACTGTCAAGCAGTGGAGACATGTGCTAACATCCCTTCTCAAGTCCAGTCATTATTCATCAGCATCTTACTGATGATTGCGGGCTTATGTTTCTATTTTGATGATAGCACTTCTTTACTGATCAAACTCCTCAAACTAGGAGTTTTTGAGTGACAATATGTAACCTAACTGGCTATTTCTGAACTTGAATTTGGAGAGCACAATTCCGTCATATCATTCCAGCCAGAGAAGTCCATGTGGAGTTCAACAGAGCAGGTAAAGTAAAGTTATGCTTATCTCCCGAATATTGTGTCCAGTGTTGTTTTGTCTGCATGATTATTGAACTGTTGACATTTGAGATGTTTCATTTGGTCTGTTTCATCAGTTCAGGTTGCTAAAAAGGGCTAAGTGAAGCAAGCTCTGTAGCTAGCTTGAGCTCAATTAGCCGTAGGTGTTGCTGACCTTCATGAAGTTTTTTTTAATTATAAAATGTATGTGTCATTATCTTATCATTTATTCATTTAACTTCATTAACTTCATTGCACACTAGTTTTCCAGAGGTAACCCTCCCTAAACTATAACTAACCACCATCTCTCCTTTCTGTCTCTTGCTTTTCTCTTCTTTGCACTTTTCGTCCTGTCTTTAACCATTTTCTCTCTCCCTTGAACAGTTTATTGCTCTGGCCCATTTCTCTCCCCTCAGTTTTATGTTTATTTCTCTCCCTCCATTAGTATTTCATATTTTTATATTTTACTAGAGATGTTGTGTTGCTAATTTTATTCATTTATTTATTTATTTATTTACAGGCACTCGTCATCGGTGACTGAGGAGACCGGCCAAACGCTGCTGTCAAGTACTCACTGTTCGCTCTTTCTTTCTCCCCCTCTTTTCTTTCTCCACATCCACTGTTATTGTTCACATACAAAAGACTTGTTTTCAAGCTATACTGTTACACTGTTCTAGATGGTATTTTAATGCAGTTGAACTGTTTTTGATCCTATTTTAAATCAGTGTTACACTGTTCTTGATGTTGTTTTAATTCAGCGTCTGAGGTTGTGCTCATGAGTTCAGTAAAGCCTGTCACTAATGATTGTATTGGAGACAGTTTCTTCCAAATGTGGAAATGCAATACCTTTTCATTTTTGTAATACAAATGTTCTCAATGTTACTAGTCTTACAAAGTCTGCTGTACAAATGACTGCGTTGTAATAAACTACAGCAATGTTATGGAATGTATATTCTCTTGTGTTCTATACCAGGGCTCATGTACTTATTACTTAAAGGTCCCATATTATGAAAAACACGTTTTCTCTGGTCTCTACATATATAAACTGGTCCTCCCTGAGCCTGCCAACTCCCAGAATGAGGAAAACAAGTGATTCCTGCATGGTCTCTGCAGCCCACCCACTGGTAAAACGGCGCTCCTACAGGCTGTTCAGATTCAGCTCTTTTCGTTACGTAACGAAAGGAGTCATTATCATAGGCCGGCCTCCTCTGTGCGGTGATAGGAGATATCTGAGAGGGGGACGTCCATCCGCGAGGTGAAGTTCGGTGTGTCTTGCAGTGAGACAGCAGTGTTTCGCAACGTTGTCGCTCAAAGCTAGACAAACAAATTGCTCTGATGTCGGTTGTAAAAATCAACATCAGTGCCTATATTCTGTCCCAGCTACAGAACAACAGAGGAGACAGTGGTTGTGTTTCATATTTTAACGACAATGTGCCGGCTTATATATATCCGTTATATCCACCGTAAAACATTAGCGCATGCTACTGCTAACGCACCCGAGTGAGGTAGCAGGCAAGACCAACCAAGTAGGCGTTGACAGACGGAGCTCATTAGCATTTAAAGGTGCAGGCATAGAAACAGACTGCTCTGAATAGAGCTCTGTAGAGCGACTTTTAGACAGCTGAAATTCAAGACCAGGGATGATTTGGGGCAATGCATATTGGATACAGAGTTGTTGGACCTCTGACAGCTGTGTGAAATTGATGAAAAACATTATAATATGGGACCTTTAAAAAGGTCTGCATCTGATTTTTATTCAAGGTCAGAGGTTAGGAATGATTGGTAACAACAACAAAATGTAATCAATTCAGTTATGATTATGTCTCTTCATTGAGCCGGCATGCATAGAAACCCTATTTTGATGATAGAAACTGAGGCAGACACAGCTTGGACAGTTTGGTAGAAGTTATTAAGTTAAATAAGTTATTAAGTGAAATTAGTTATTAGTTGAATAAGTTGATCCGCTCTAAGCACTGGAGGGCAAGACATTAGTGTGCTTATTGCAAGACTTTTGGATGTTGACTGGCTGTCGGGATGAATGTGGTAGCATAAGGCTGGGTATTTGAGAAGCCCTGCATACTTTGTTTTTAAATTGGTGAGGATTTATACAAATGCAAAAGTAACATATTTTATAACACACTGGCATGTACTGTAAAATTACCATAACCCACAGTTTTCCTACAGTCATGTGCTGTAATCCAAAAAATGGTATTATACTGTTAGTTAAATTACGGTAGATGCTCTGTAAAATAACCACAACACCCACTGTTATTCTACAGTCATATACTGTAATCCAAAAAACGGTAATATACTGTTAAAATCAATAATAGTAGTTGCATTGTAAAATAACAGTAAAATACTGGCGTCCCTGCTGCCAGTATTTTACTGTTTTTTCACAGTGAAATTCTTTACAGTGTAGGAACATATTAAAATGTGCTAGAGCAATTTTTTGTCTGTCGTTTTCACCCGTTTTACCCATTTCCAGTCTTTTAGCTAGGCTAAGCTACATGACAAGTGATAAATGAATGTAACAATATATGCCAAACCAAAACAGAGCTGTTGTGGACGCCAGTGGAGCAGTAAGCCCTCCCTCCTCTCTCTTCTAACACCCATGACACAGCAGCACTGTGCAGGGACAAGGCCAAGTACAGGTTATTTATACAGGTAAGCAGTTAATCCCCGCAGTGAGGCGCAAGACTGTAAAAATGGACACGCATGTCAGGCAACAGCAGACAAGATGGCCACTCTGATGGAATTGACACATGTGTGCAGAAGTGCACTTCTGTGGTGCTGCAGTCTGTCAGCTGCCATGTGCTCTCTGAGATAGATGAGTCCTGACAGCCACAATATGTAGAGCTGCAGGACAACCAGGGCACTGAAGAACAACTGTGGTCCTGCAGGTAGACTGGATTTCATCTGCACCATCAGTCACAGCTTCACCAGGAAAATACAACAACTGTTTGGTCACAGGCTGAATCCCACATGCTCAGAGCCAAAGTATTATAATAATAATAATAATAATAATAATAATAATAATAATAATTTAAATAAATAGTTATTATTATTATTATTATTATTATTATTATTATTATTATTATCATCATCATCATCATTACATGATTAATATATGATCTTTATACTCAGGGGGTTACATTTCTGCAGGGCATAGCTGGTCTAAATATGGTCCAGCTCATAAAAAGACATGTGTGTGATTTATATATAACCGGATCTATAGAGCTAAATATATTAATTAAAATTGATTATCAAGAATGAAATCAAGAATGCGCTCTTTTATAACCTGTGTGCAGGAACTGCATGTTCCCAACAGGAGTGGGACAAAATATCAGTGCAAGCTGTGAGACATGAAACACCAATCACTGTTCGAGAGGTGAGAAAGCCAATGGGTTTCCTCAGTTACTACAGACCCTACCCTTTTGCTGTTGGCAAAACCCAAGTCTGAGCAGAAAACCGATCCATAGAAAATGGTGGTTGGCTGTCAGTCTGCTCAGCTACAACCATCAGACCCAGTTCAGTGGACAGAAATCTACCAAGAAACATTATAACATTATATAATAAATCAGCTGACAAAGCTACCTGTAATGGCATAGCCGGACCTTGATAAGCCCTTTGCACTCCATGTGGAGGCCTTCTAGGAGGGCTGAGGAGAAGTTTCGTTCCAGCGGCAACAGGTAGCACATTGAGTCATAGAGTTAGAGTCAAGAACATTGTAAGTGGAGAAAGGAACTACAAGCTATATCCTGGCAAATTTGAATTCCTGGGGCTAAAATTGGCCATGATAGAGCGCTTTCGTAACCACCTGCTTCATGCACCTCATTTTAGTGTATAGTGATAATAATCCGCTAACATATGTCACCAAATCAGGGAAGCTCTATGCCACTGGGCAACATTGGGTGGCAGAACAGGCAGATTACGGGTTCACTCTAAAATACAGACGTAGATCAGCAAATCAAGATGCAGATTTCCTATCTTGGAGACCAAAGCCCATTGAGGAAAACATGCAAGAATATACAGAGTAGTGCCATCAGGAAGTTGTTGAATCCATAGGGAAAGCCCTGGAAAGACAACAAAGAGCAGAAGTTAATAGGATCATGACAGGCGCACTATTGGTTTCCCATCCAAGCAATCCAGCAGAACGTTTCAACAGGACACTGATAGGTATGTTATACACGCCCGAGGAAGCTCAAAAGTCAATCTGAAAATAGCACTTAAATAAGGTGGTTCATGCCACCAACGCAATTGTGCATGAATAGACAGGATTTTGTCCGTTCTTCCTTCTCTTTGGCCACGAGCCGACCCTGCCAGTCGATCTAAAGTTTTCTACAAGGGACAAGAGGATGCAATTGTTGCAATTGAAAACGTGAAAAAATGTGCAAGAAGAAGAATGAGAAACTACACCGCCATCGAGCCACAAGATCATGTCCTAGTGAAGAACCCCAGACATGACAGAGGCCAGAGGTGGCTCTGGGAAGCTGTGTAGTAAATGGGAGGACACACTGTATGTCATCAGAGGAAGGAAAGGCCCTGACAGCCCTGTGTATGAAATACAGCCATCACAAGGAACAGCAAGAAAACCAGTGTTGCATCTTAAGCTACTCTTGTGAGGAGGCACTCATACATCTGGAGAATCCACAACAGCAGGGAGTGCAGGAGGGTCACAGCATGGAGGAACAGGCTGATGAACGCTACTGAACCTGAGAACGAGGAGAGGGATGCTGAATCCAGGGAGGAAGGGACTGATCCTGACACAAGGAGGGAGAGACCTGCAAGAGTCAGACAGCCTAACACTGTAAGGCAACGTGTGTTAACTTGTTGACTCGCCTTTTCACAAAGTGTTCACTTGTTGATGTTCAATGAAAAATATTATCTTCAATAAATCTTCACCACATGTATGATCTGTAGACAGATTAAATAATGCATCCACAACAGCATAATTGTAATTTTATTTTCTGCCTGTAATTCTATATTTTTTGTCATCAGTCTGCGCTGTGTGTTGGTGACGTTTTCCATTTTTGTGTAACTTGTATGTGTGGCTGCCATTTGAGATCAGGCTGCTTCAGCAAACTATTACAGAGAGAAAACATGCAGTACAGAGAATAAAGTTGCCAGTGAAAAGACAGAGTCCTGTCGTCCTGAGGGTGCAACACCCCTACGGGCGAAGCGACAGAATAACGCGAGGCTGTAAAGATCTCTACAGCCAGTGTTTTGTTTGTTGGTAACTTCAGCATAACTCTTCAGTCCTGCTATGGATTTATAGTGACCTCATTTTATACAACCTGATCTGACATTTATTCTGGGCCAGATTTTGCAGCTTTTTTGGACAGTGACATGCTGCTCAGCCCACTGGATGAAGTTTCTCCTAAAACAACATGCAGTCATGTTGACCGTGCTGTTTGTGTGCAGAGGATCACACATCTCTCACGCTGGTTTCAAGTGGATTACAGACCCATGTGGTTGCATGGACAGACACAGTGGACCGTGGTTACATAATACACACTGTCCCGGAGCTATTGTGGGCCTGCATCATGCATGGTTCGGACTGGCTCTGAGGGAAATTGCCTCTTTGTGTGTAAAACATCATGCGTGACCTTTAGAAATGCTGCACTTCTTCAGCTGAATCAGGCAGAAGGCAGTTTGTGTGGGGATAAGGGCGGTTTGTCAGCAAAATGACTAAAATACATTGTACATTTATTAACCTGCAATCCCTTCTCCCCATCCCGTAGTAGCAGTGTTTAGTCTGACTCACTGATCCTCCATCTGACAGGTGTGTGTGCACGTTAGAATCAATGGCCCCGACTTTTTACTCTGACATATCAGGAGCCTGTCTGTAGTGCTAAAGTAGCACTCCAATAATAAAAATATTCACTCAACTTTATACTATAAATACTCTATTCTATATTAAATCAGTGCCTATATACTCTACAGAGTATAGTGGTCAAAAGAGAGCAAGAAGATCACAGAGACACCCTGCTGCCTGTAGTGCTCCTATAATATTTCTAGGATCATTCAGTAACATCTGTGCTACTGGAAATACATCTCCAGACCAAACACCTCTAGAAGAATATATTTTAGGGGAGATATCATTACAGATATAGTTTTTACTGTAGAGTGAAGGTAACTGTTGAGCTTTGTTAACAAATCACTGACTGACTGCAGCTGAAGCAGGATTCAGGATGGCTGACGAATACAAAGTGTGTCTTTGTCGCCCTCCAGTGGAAAAAGGGGCAAGAGGACACTACCAGGACCTTGAGCAACAGATCACACATGTACTGTAAAACATCACCGATGGCCAACTGATGTGGCTTTAGCCATCTGTGACAGTTTGTTCATCTCCACTGGTGCTATATTTGGGTCTGCAGCTGTTTTGCATATTTACATTTTCCTAGGTAAGGACCACAGTCACAGAATAATGCTAATGCTAAACATCCATGCTGGAAAAGCCAGCCTAGACCAGCACCCAAACACAACATATGCTGGTCTATGCTGTTTTTTTCCAGCAGGGATGATATAGGCTAACAGATGCACAAATAAAATAAGGAATTAAGTCAGCTAGATCACTCAGTAATGTTCATTCACTGAAATGTCTACAGTTTGCAAGCATTAGTCATTAACCACTGGTGGTACCAGACCAAGTAAGGCTGTAAAAGCAAAACCCCTGAGCTGAGCATACTGAATTGTAAAAGGGAGTTTATATTAATTATTAATTCAACTTTAATTTGTAAGATGGAGACTTTTTTGAAGGCCTTCAAAAGTGACAGTCTCAGGCTCAGTCCTGAGCTTTGTTTATTCGTTCCTTTAAAGGATCCCCAACAGCTGATGCCGTGTCAATCATCTAATCCTCCTGGGGCCCATACTTGACATACTACACATGTACACGCTGAACATTGTTTGCATTAATGCACATGAAATGATGTAAATTCATATTAATATAAAAAAAATACATACAGGTCAAGGCCAGCAGAGTACATACATTTAGATAGGAAAGTCTTTACAACCCACATACTGGATGCCACATTTCCCATAATGCAACTCTAAATGCCTTTTCAGTAGAGCCGTCCTGCCTGATAAACTCTGTTGTGGCAATTTTGTAACTCCACAAGGTGTTCTCTGTCTTCTGCTCGGCTCCGCCCTCCTCTTCAGGTTGAGGTGGCTGCTTGCAGTTAGAATCTTGCATGTCTGTTCTCAAGACAAAGGGCTCAGAGGCCAAAGATCAGGATCTTCTGATGACGTCCAGGTGGGCAACAGTACCTTCATTTAGGCAATCAGGCCAAGGTTGATTGAGTCAAAGGTTGCATGTACAGGATTCATCATGATCAAACATAAGAGAAATGAACATAATTACATGTGTAGTCCAGGCACCCAGTTTGTAAGTCTGGTAAAGTAAGGCTCTCTGTTCAAAGGTTGTGACACCCAAACTGTAATAACTCTGATGACATCACCTGGAGCTCCTTCCCATGCTGAGCCATGCTTTTCCTTGATAAGTCAGTTCATCTTGTTGTATAAAATGTTTGGAATGCCTCTTTAAGTAGCCTATCTCTGAAGTGCTGGAAGACATTACAGTGTTACAGTTTTGTCAGATATCCAAACATAAGCTTAAGGTATTACAAGGCTACTTACAGTGAGCAATTGGCAAAAAGCAGAACTCTATTTCCTCCATTTTCTTTGCTTTTATTTTTTATTTTGTTGTTATGGCAAGAGAACTGCTGCTGGACTTCTCTCCTCTTCTCTCTTCCAGTTATTGTCTCTCGTGAGTCAAAGACACCTATCACTCTGCTGTTGAATGTTGCATCAATGTGACGCCTGCATGTACACACACACTCAGCTGCCCGTGCCTCTCTTGTGTTTCAGGATTGTCCGCACCAATGAGCAGAAGCATGTGATGTGATGGCCTCTGAATCATCGATTGGACACAAACTCACGATCCACATGTGATACACTTTCCAGCACCCACACATTTGCTGCACAAGACATCTGCGTGACTGCTGAAATGTTTTGTCCATCTGGACACAGTCATGTGGTGGGAAACCTTGAATATTCAGGATTAGATTGTACCGGATCATAACACCACTGTATTAAAGTTGCTTATATACAGAGCAACATACTTTCTCTCCTTCATTCTTTTCAAAGTGAGCAAGAAGTTGTGGTAATTAAAATTTCAAAAGGCGATTTAAGTCAACATTTTCTAAATACTTTTTTCTTTATCTACGTATAGAAGTCAAAGTGAGATGAAGGACACATTTTCAGTTTTCATCCTGTGTCCCTTAACTAAGAGCTTTGCTACTTCTCAGTTTGTCGAATATGTGTTAAGAAAACCATCTCAGGAACCAGCCAGTTCTGAGGGGAAGCACTGCGATCAAGAATGTGTTGTGCAATGAACTGTAGACTATGACACATCCACTTTGGTTTGCACTTCAAGTCAAAGGAAACTTGCTATTTTTCAGTTCCAGCTGGGAACCAACTTTTCTTGTTTTGAACCAGTTTATTTTGTTATAGCTTTTTATATTCTAAGGAATCAAAATTAGTTGTGCAAATTGGAGTGAAACCGGTTCCACGTTGGTGAAAAAAAGGGTAATAGTGGCTTGAAAGGGTAAGTATGTGCACACAGAAAGTAGTATAAAGCCGCATGTCATCTGATAAATTGCCTCCAGTGATGTCACTCAGTGGCTGATTTGCATTGTGGGTAATGAAGGCACCAGATTTGGAAAGACAAAAATCGATGCTTTATCTATTTTAATCATTTGTTTAAAACTGTCCATGAGTTGAACAGTGTTATAGGACTGCAATGCTACACCAGTGGACTGCTTTTCCAACCTGGCTCCTACACTACCCGCAATGCAACTCAGCCAGTGAAAGACATCAGCGGAAGCAATTTATCAGATTACATGCAGCTTCCTCTGGAGCCACAAAAGGCTTTACACTACTTTTGTCACATATGCAGTAGTACACCCCAAGGCCTGTAAACACAATTTAATGTGCACAACTGGCGGAGCTGCCCTTTACAGCCCCCTTTTTACAGTGAAATCGTAAGTGTCTACATGATGTAGGTTAAACTGCGGTCCACTAATTACTTAAGCTGCAAACTGCAAAAACTTTTGCTATTTTCATTTCACATTGGAATTTGTGTAACTTACATTGTCTGATGATCAACATTAAAGTTACAGTCCTGACAGAGGAACAGGTTTTCATATATAATATGGAAGATATGGAAGAAGTCCATCTTTCATGGAATTTAAACCACTATGAGCACAGTCACAGTTAGAGCTTGTTCCCACTTACACCCCACATGCTGAAAATAAAGACAGTCACTTCCCCAATAAGGTCACTTGGATCAGAACTGCCACCAAATAATGTTTTACGTTCACAGTCTTTTATTGTGCAGGTAAACAATAATATCACAAATAAACACACTTTTTAAAGAGTATAAATAGTAAGTTAATAGTAAGTTCTGTGGGAGCAACAGCAACTTTATTCAAATGTAAAAGGTTTGCATTTTTGAGCTTTGAGGTCAACAATGAATGTAATATATGGCATAGTCATTCTCTTACTCCCTCTCTCTCTCACACACACACACACACACACACACACACACACACACAAAGCAACACCTATACACATTCACACCAAAAAGTCACATTCTTCCTCCTGAAACAGTTCCATCTTTCTCTCAGCAGCAGGTCCACATCTCCTTGTCTGGTCTCTTCTTGTTCAGGATCTTGAAGGAGCCGTTGTGCACCGGGGCGTTTGCTGCTGAAGGTCTCTTCTGTCTCCTCAGTTTGGCGCCGATGGCAGCAACGATGTCTTCCACCTTATCCTGCTGATACGACACCTCCCCGTCACTTCGTCGACCGCTCACGCATTTGTTTGGCGGGTTCTTGGCGGACGTCTCGAAAAACATCATGTTGTGGGCTCTGGCGAAGCTAATCGCCCGCTCCTGGCTCACCTGGCCCTCAATCCTGGAGGGGTCACGGAGGTCACTCTTATTCCCCACCAGGAACCTGGGAGGGGTAACGGCAGCAGAAAGGGACACATGAGGGAAGATGCTGACTGAATTGGAAGGGTTCGTTATTAAACCAAAGCCTTGTGGTCTTTTAGTAAGCAGCAGTACATAGGGAGCTGATTTAGTTACCTGGGGATTTCCTGACCGAGGGAGTTCTGCCTGCACTCTTCTACCCAGGACGCCAGGCCGCTGAAGCTGGCAGGGCAGGTGACGTCATATATGAAGAGCACAGCGTGGACGTTACGGTAGTAGTGTTGCACCATGGACTTCCGGAAACGCTCCTGTCCTGCTGTGTCCCACAGCTGGAGCTGGTGATGAGGGAGGAGACGAGAGGGGAAAATGAGGGACTGGCATGTAGGCTCTTTTCAACAGCCACCACTGATTTGTGGGGGGGGGGCAAAAAGTGAAAAAGAGGAAATGAATACGTAGGAAGGCCAGAAGAGGAAAACGTGTTGAAATAACCCAAACCATGCCATGAGTCATCTCTGAGAAGAAACAGAGAAAAGGAATAAACACAATGATCTTACAGAAAGTCCGATCTCTCTAAATCAACTTCTAAATGTTATTCAAAACAAAGATAAACCATGAGACTCTCTCTAAAATAACAGATACATTTAACACAACGTAACCATACTTTTTTTTTTTATCAGAAACATAATACAACAAAAGAAACAGAAAAATCGATTAACTGATGATCTGATTACAAGGTCTTTGCTTTGCATAAAACATGTTAACACAGGATTTGAAAACAAAGTCTTGACACGCAGAGTTATTCTAATTGTCAGCCTTCCTGGCAGAGCCTGGGAAAGAATCTGAATTTGCTTATGAAGACGGGATATCAAGCTGAATCAAGGGACATGAGGCTTGACTCAACTCACCCGAGACATAGCTTGAATTTGAGGCTTGTCTTGACACTTGTCTTGATTGTTGATTGTACAGACTTGAATTTATTCACCTGAAATTTGGTTTGAGCTCAGACCTGACTTGTCTTTGTTGTCTTTAGACTTGTCTCTTTTATTTTAAGACTTTTCTTCGTTGTATCGAGACTTGTCTTTGTTGTATAAACTTGTCATTGTGTTCAGACTTCTCGCTGTTGTGTTCAGACTGGTCGGCTTTGTCTTTAGACTTGTCTTTGTCATCTTTATAGTTGTCTTTGTTGTCTTAAGCCTTGTCTTTGGTGTTTAAAGACTTGGCATTGTGTTCAGACTTGTCGTTGTTGTGTTCAGACTGGTCATCGCTGTCTTTAGACTCGTCTTTGTTGTCTTAAAGCCTGAAACACACCAGGCCAACCGTTGGCCATCTGAAGCGTTTGGGGAGACTTGGACGAGTTCGGGAACAAATTTGTTCGGTGTGTTCAGCTGCGTTGGAAGCTTCTACTCTGCTCTGATTCAACATGCAAAGTCTGAGAAGGTTGGCTGTCGGCCGTCTGAGCCATTGGATTCTCTGATTGGTTGTGCGCTAGCTGTATGACCATTCTGATTGGCGGTGTGCTAGCGAAACAGCGCGGTGTGAGGGAGGGGCGGAATACTGTGTGAATTTTGTTTTCTATGCACTCCGTTCCATCATTTCCTGTTTTCATGTTTTTGATTACTGGCACGAGACTAGCGCCACCCGCTGTTAAGGAGGCTTATTGCATCTCGCGCAAGCACAGAACGTACACGCTACTGTGGAGTTGGCAGCACGTCGAAGCGGTGTGTTCAATGCAACTTTTCTGCTGTACGGGTCAGATGAGAGGCAACGGAGTGGTCGGATAAAGGCAGTTGGCTTTTGGTTTGAGTCTGGGCGGTGTGTGGGGGCCTTAAGACTTGTCTTTGTTGTCTTTGTACTTGTCTTTGCTGTCTTTAGACTTGTCTTTGTTATCTTAATATCTGTCATTGTGTTCAGTCTTTTGGTTGCTGTATTTAGACTTGTCAAAGACTTTGGGTCTGAGAAATACAAGTCTTATAAACAGCTCTGGTAAAATGATAAGTAACTGTGTATCAAGAAAAAAACATCCTGCAAACTGCACATACTTTTGCCATTTTCATTAGCATCCATTTATATTTTAAGAACATCACATGTTTCGTAAACCATACATTTACTCTGAACAAAATACACACAGGTTTGCCCATTTACCTTATCAATGTAATAAATGTGGTGGAAACAAAGCTTGAAACCTCCTCCTCCAGCCCGCAGTTATGAACAAATCCTCAGTCACCACTGACAGGCACTTCATGTGTCATGTGGCCACTATTTCAAAACACTCAGGAAACAGCAGCCACCACGTAACACCCAGAGTTTTAACCATAGAAGCATCAAATGGAGTCCCTTATTGTCTTTACACAGCAGGGTTTAAACTAAACCTACAGTGCAGTATCACATCAGATGCAGGATTCAAATCAAAGCAGAAGTAGGGGAATCTACCAGGTTCTTGAAGTGAACAGATGACGTGCAAGTAAAATCAAGCATGTCATCTCCCCGGTGGTTTACAGGCTGCATTAGTTCTGCAAACACAGGGAGGTCTGCTGACTTTCTGCCATCCAGAGAATTCTCGCATTCTGTCCTGGACAAATAACTGAGCGTGGAATCAGCAGGGTCGAGCTGCAGGACAGGACATTAATAAGAGAGCCTGTAGGAATATTCAGAGCTTACAGAGGAGATAGCAATGCAGTAGTAGACAGGGTTAAAAAAAACACAAAAAAAAACAAAAAAACACAGACATTAAGATAACCTGTAAGAGTCCAAGAGGAATATTATGGCATTTTTGGCACATGGAGTCCCTGATGGTTCTGAAGGTTTCTGTTTCGTTTGTCCAGGCTGAGAGGGTCAATTCATTGCAAATGTGTAAAAGTGATTAACACACAACCTTGAAAACTCATAATTTTGTGGATAACCTTATTAGCCGTCAGGTTGTTAATATTTGCAAACAAAATGACCGACTGGAAAAATCATCCACTGTGCGTAAAAACAGCTTTGTGGCACAGTCCTGCGCACAATCAGCCTGTTCAATTATCCTCTGTTTCACTTTTGTTTTGCTCGATGGAAAAACTTAAGACACCACTTACCTTAATTTTCTCTCCATCGATATCCAGCTGTCTGTCGCGGAAGTCTACACCGATGGTGGCCTCCACTCTCCGGGGAAACTCTCCGGCGCAGAGTCGGTGTGTGAGACAGGTCTTCCCCACCCCGGAGTCCCCTATCACCAGCACTTTAAATGTCCTGTGGCGGGTAAGCAGGGAGGACACGCTGCCCAAAGAGCTGGAAAACTCCAGCGATGACTCCATTTACTCCTCCGTTCACAGTATATTCGGTGGGAGCAAACGCGCAAAGCAACAAAACGCGCTGTGCGTCAAACGCTTTCGTCAAGAAACCTTTCTTCAGACGCAGATATGACCGTGTTTCCCCCAAAGAGAACTCATGTTTGGATGCTTCAGTTGAACATTTCCGCCCACGGGTTCCTGGAAGACGTTTGACTGCGTTGAGCAGCGTGAATGAGAAGAGGGGAGAGAGAGCCTGACCTTTCGTTTGGCAGCATGTGATGATTGGAGTCTGAGGGAGGAGAGTTCACCTAATGACAGGCAGACACCAGCACGGCCTGTTTTCTCCAGGCACATAGACATGAAACAACTTGTTTTGACACGTGTTTTGTTTTGCCCCACCGAGCTTTTCATCTGTCAAAAACGAACGAAATAAATCTTTAGCCTCAATGTATGTAGAACATGTCTGGGAAGCACAGACAGTGAAAGACACTTCAGCGATTACGAAACAGATTTCCCACTCACACGCTGAGTTAAACTTTGCATCGATTGTTTTTAGATGTCAGCGGCTCCCTCCTCCACTCAGCTGTCCCGTCTGAGGGACATGCTGCTGCCCCCTACAGGTGCATTCTCTACAATCATATTTCTGTCTTCTTAAAGGGTAACTCTGAGTCGTGTTAAAATCAGGGGCTGCGTTGCATTGTGAGTAATGTAGGCACCAGGAACCAAATGTATAAAACTCAGGAACCATGTAAAAATGACACCCAGCTGCTGAAAATATAGAAGATGATTTCAAACGCTGGACCAGATCACCACCCGCCCTCACTGGACATATCGCAACAGTTGAAATTAAAAATTTACCACGGATGAATTACTTGTTCTCCCCCATTACTCCCACTGACACAACACTAAGCTCACTAACAAGAACGGACAGTTGCTGATACACATACAGTGTAGACGCTCCACCACTACACCATAAACCCTGCTCATGTCACACTAATAAATGCCAGTAACTTTAGAGTTTCTGTTTTGTTCCTGTTTGAAGCCTTTGGGATTTTGAACTGGAGGGTTATGAAGAGGATGTCCAGCCTCTTCTGATGCTGGTGGGGATACAATACTGAGCAGACTTTTTAGACTAAATTCTTAATGCTGATTAGCCTGTAAATAAGACAAAATTGCACTAATGTACATTGATTGATTTCTGAGTCTCATTCCCAACTTGTCAAATACTTTAGGATTGAAGGTCGGGCCGGCGGCCATTGAGAAGCGTCAGTATTTGACCATTTGGGAATTAAACTAAAAAATTACCTTTCTTAAAAGTGGATCTTTACATTACAGTGGTTTTACATATTAAAGTTATTTGTTTATGACTCAAACCTACAGAGATCCTAAACTAAATATAGCAGGATCATGAGTGAGCATGAGGGACTTTTCTTGCTCCAAAACACTCTGTTAACGAGAGGTGGTGATCAGCGATGTCCCCTGAGTCCTTCAGGGCTTCTGGGTGCTTCCTCAGCGCCCCCTTTAGGACGTGCCATCCAGGAGACTCAGCACAATGTCTGGAGTTACAGCCACTTTGGACCAGGTATCCTCTGCTCTCTCAACAGTGGAACGTAAGGCCACTTTCTCGCACTCCACTCGGTATGATATGGTCCAATCTATCCTGACAACATATGCTCATCGTAAATCCATGAGTATAACACAGTAGCCCATTTCTAGGTGTGTCATTAGAATATACTAGCTCTGGCCCTTTGTGTAGTGTAACAGAGTGCTGATGCTGCGTGTGTACTGAATGTAATATGTATATGTGTCTGTGTGTGTGTGTGTGTGTGTGTGTGTGTGCACTGTTGTTTTTATATAAACATAGAATTGTAGAAAACCTTGTTGGCAATCAGCCGATGGTCTTATTTCAGATGTAGGACTTATAGAGAGCAGACGGTAGCTGTATTGTCTCTCGCTCTATAGCATCCTCGTTTTTCACTCTACAGAAATAAAAAAGGCATCAGAGTTCAGCAATGTCACATTAATCAGACTAAAAATACTGCGTGCATTGTACGTGTCAAGGGGCAGAAGTGACTGTTTTGTGTATTCTATATGGTTGCGTGCTGTGGTTTTATTTAGGTTGCATGAGGTTGTTTTTATTGCTTGGTTTAATGAATTGGTTTGTCTGTCACTGCTTGATGTCTGCACTCCCCCTTCCTTCACTTGATTACTTGATAACCTACACCTGGAGATCTGTGAGTATGTTACAGGCGCTGGCAACCACCAATAGAGCTTCAGCAAACTCCACGAAGGACCAATGGTGTGGGCCCGACAGGTGGGACCAAGCACCTGGCAGAAAGTTTTAAGACGAGACTGGCGCAGACAGACAGCGAAGAAATGGAGGAAAACGAGAAGAAATGGAGGAGGCAGAGGAAAAAGATAGGAAAAGAAGCAGCAGTGTGAAGAGACCTGCAGAACAAGGACTGTGATGAACCAAGTGGGAAGAGAAGAGACATGCACAGTCAGGATAGTGGTGTACCAGGTTGCTTTAACACCCTGTCTCTGCTACATTGGACTGCAGGTTTTTATTCTGGATTTTAATAATTCTTTGGGACGATTTCCACTGTATTCATTTAAACATTTGAAAAATACGTTTGAACTCTTATACCCTTGAACTCTGGCTCTTTTGGTCACCTCAGTGTTGCTCTCCACCTGACTCCACCTGCATCCACACAGCACTACCATTCTTCACAGAGTGAATGGTGAATTTCTGGCATTTCACACCAAACATAAAGCTGTATCCCAATTCAGGTTCTGCATCCTTCGAAGGACCCGGCCTTTGAAGGCGAGTCCTTCGGAGAGACCTTCGAAGGTCGCATCAACCTGGGCGGCAGACGATTGTGACGATCTACGCCACGCGATGTCGCCTCTTTCTTTCTCTCGCAACTTTCGCAAAGAATCTTGGGATATGGGAGGCCGCGAAGGATAGTAGTGGTGCATCCTCCAAAAAGAGGGAAAAGAAGGCTGCATTTGTGGGCCGCATTTGGAGGAGCCTTCAAATTGGGACGGCCATCGCACAGTATTGTGATGTAATTGGCCTTCAAATGCAGCCTCCGAAGGATGCAGATCCTGAATTGGGATACGGCCATAGTGCTTAGTATGTCCAACAGTCAAATTTTTGGTCTCAGCAGTGATCGACTATATATGCTCCTTCCAATGTGTTATTTTGGTTGATTCCTTCATACAGTGTGAAAGCTCATAAAAGTCTATCAAAAAACAAGGGAAAAAGTCACTTTTTCATGTGATATTCACTTTCTGGGCTCCACTTACTCAGATGTGGTTTTGAGGCCTGGTCTTTGCAATATTCTGTAAGTTTCATACATGAGGTATTCGTCAGGCTGCTGCCATCGTGATCCAGACCTGGCTCATATTATACCGAGGCATGCAGAGCCTTGATGTATACAATTTTCAATACTTTTGCTGAAGGTTTGTCAGGAATGCCCCTTCTCTTTTGCCTCAACCAGCCAGCCTGAACCAGTGTCCTCCTCATTCCTATATCCACTTAACTTTGTAAAAACTGTAATCGCCAGTAGTTGTGGTGTGGTATTGGCTAGTAAAGTAAGAGTTGGGCTGGCTGCAGATCTCTTGTCAGATGAATAAACATGTTATTGCTGTTCACTTATTTAGATTATCGTATAGAGATCTCTTTATACCATTACATTAAAGAGTCTTCTTTTTGCATTCAAGAAAATTTAATTGCATCCAGTGGGATTCTGTGTATGACAATAAAACATGAAAAGGAACCTTACAGTAAATACCCTGTGGTTTAACAACTGTCTCACTTGATGATAGCTGTTATAGCACTTAAACATTGCAACTGTCAATTAAAAATCAATGATAATCATCTCTAGAGGTGCACACAAGACTTCCTTTTGTCATGTGATGAAACTGCTTTCTGTCTGCGCTAAAGGGAATTGAATTATAAATGAAATGATGAACAAAAAGTATTATGAAATAACAATAATGATAACGAAGCAAACTTTGTTATCTGTTTGTTGGCTTGATCAATGCTGTAGTTGTTATGCTCGCCAGCAGATGTTAGCAGGACCCAGAAGCGGACACCAAGACTTGAAGAAGGTTTAAAAGCTTTTTATTGAATCACTCGGTGGAAGGTGTGATGATGAAGGCAGGTTGAGGCTCTGAGAATGACTCTGCTGATGTAGAGGAGAAGACTCACAGTGGCACAGGTGGAGGACTTGACTGAGTGAACGCAGAGGCTCAGATGGATGGGTTTTGGTGCGGCAAGAGCTGGTTTCAGAGAAGGTCTTCTCACACTGGCAGGCAAAATTAGATTTTTTTCAAAAACACTAGAAACAAGAGAGGCTCAAGAAAAAACGACTGCTACTCAAGGCCCACATACCGCGTCTGATTGACAAAATAATCTGGCAGCAAGCGAGCTGACGAGCAGGGTTCTTAGGCTGGAGCTGATTGAACCAAAAGCACTGCAGGTGTGTGAGAGAGTCAGCGGCTCCATGCCAATCAGGAAACCACGGCCAACTTCTCCAGAGCACCTCTGCAAAGACAAAGCACTGAGAAACCACAAGAAAGGCCACAGCAAAATCCAGATCCTGACAGTAGTATCCTATTAGAGTGCTTCATTTTTACTATACAATTGCTCGTTCTTCCAAAAAACTCTGATGCCCTGTTTATCAAGCACAAGAAGCAAAAAGTCAATTTTGCTGATTTGAGAGATTTCACAGAGGGTTTTATTTACTTTTCAGGTGTCTCTATAGATTGATTTTAATAGAGCTTCACTCACAGAACATTAAAATGTCATTATTATTGTATAAACACTATAAGCTTTGATGGTGTAGGTTGCCTTCATATAGACATTAATAATTCAGTGGTTTTCAGGGTTAGGGTTAGTTTGTGGAAATATGAAAAAAAAAACTTTTCAACAAAACACACATTATTCTTACCAGGCGCCATGAGGAAACACATATGATAATGCTTTACAGACTGGATATAGATGGATGGATGGATAGATAGATAGATAGATAGATAGATAGATAGATAGATAGATAGATAGATAGATAGATAGAAAAGAAATACATTCACAGGAGTTCCAACAGTCCCCTTTCTTTCAATCAAACCTACTCCAGTATCAACCTCTGTATATTTCAATCTGCTATCCAGAGTTTCATTAGGCTCTGCATCAACTTGTACTCACTCATAAATATCCAGCAAAAAATGTCCGTTTCATCCAGATCCATGGATTAGTCCCTGAGAAACTGACTAAAATGTCAAATGTTGGCCCATCTGGCAACGTCAAAGAAAGTGAGAAAAAAATCCTGGATCCCTCCCTTCATCAAACTTAACCAGCGATAATGATGAAATCCTGCTACTATGTAAACAGCAATATTGTATTAAATTGTTAATTCATTGATTAATCTTCTGAAAGAATTGTTTTCACACTACTTTTATGTAAGTAAATGATCTGAGGACTTCTTCCACCTCTCCGTGTATTACACAAAACAGTACCATTAGTGATATGTCAGTTATACTATGGGTAGAGTTTACAGGGGGATACAGAATTCTGTCCATGAAGCGTTATAGACTGAATACAGACTGTATCTAAGTCGCATAAAATGAAGATGTTCACCCTCTGCTGCTGCTGATGCCGTACTGCAGGCATCTACAGTACACTCAAATATCCTGGCACTGCTGAACAGTTGCAGTTCATATTGTTACCACTAGAGGGGCACTGGTTCCACACAAATATGACCAGAGATGTGAGATACAAATCTTTAGACTTTTGAGTTAGAAAGCTTTAATGTTAATGTGCCCATGAACAGGAGCAGAACAGGGCAGCCCGGCTGCACAGTGGGTTTGTGACCTGACTGTTGCAGAGCCGTTCTGTGCAGAGTTTGCATGTTCTGCCTGAGCCTGCCTGGGTTTACTCCTAATACCCCGGCTTCCTTCCTCAGTCCAAAGACATCCGAGTTAGGGTGATTGGTCACTCTAAATCGTCAGCAGGTGTGAATGTGAATAGTTGTTTGTCCCTATATGTGATAAACTGGCAGCTTGTCCAGGGCAAAGCCTATCCCGCTGCTCGCCCCAATGTCAGCTGGGATCCGTTCCAGCCCTCCCGCAACCTTGCAAAGTATAAGGAGGTGGGTGGATGGATGGATGCCCAAGAACAACTAAATCAGTATGATTTTTTTTTAATGAAAAGATTTCAGATAAAAACTACAAAAAATAAAAACATTTCCAAAGAAAATGTATTATTAGTTTCTATTTCTATTATATCATGTACATAGTATGTGTTGACAGCACCGCCCGTACCATGGTGAACTGATTGGTTAGATCTGAACTTTAAATAAAGCCATATTGATACAAACCCACAATACACACATCACAGCCATGACTGTGTAGAAGCAGGTTGCCACTGTTTATCAGCTAGCGTCTGTCTTTGTGGAGTGTGTCTTCTCCCTTCTGTCAAAACAGATGTTTGTGAACTTGAGCTGTGTGACACGAGGGAATTGATGTATCCACCATCTATTTATAACTCAGAGAGCAGGTGTGCCGATACACAGAGGCAAAGTGATTGGCTGGGATCCTCAGAGGACGCACTGATTGTGTAAATACACACACACAGACACACTACAGGAAACATAACAGCATCTGTCTTATGAAAACATTCATGCACACAAACACAGGTTGAACCATCATAGGAAACCTTTTACAGTGTGGGTGCATAAATGCACGGCCATATCTACACAAGACAAAGGCGTTCCCATGCATGTACACATTCAGACAGTAAGAGCTTTACAGGCCGCTGCTGGCTCCCACACAGATATTCTAACAACATTCATGTTCATCCAAGCAACTCAAAGACATTTCCAAGTGTTGTCAAATGATGAGGCAGACATGTTCTTCACAATATCAGCTTCCTCTCCCCTGAGGGTTGAGCAGATCCACACCCACAACCAGATTCTCTGCAGCACTTCACTCAAATGATCCACAGCACTCAACAAATGAACACAAGTGTTCCACAAACAGCCTCAGACGTCACGTTAACGACTACCCGTGACTATAACGTATGCCTCCAACGGTGAGGTCAAAGTGACTGAGATGAAGCAGGCAGGTGGGGTAATGTAAAGTAATTTTAAAGGTCCCATATTATACTGTTTTTCATCAATTTCACACAGCTGTCAGAGGCCCAACAACACTGTATTCGATATGCATTGCCCCAAACCCATCAGTGGTTCTGAATTTCAGCTGTCTACAAGTCGCTCAAGTGAGCTCTACATGTTTCCAGACTTTTTACTGTGACAACCCAAGCTCCCTTGTAATGTTATTAACATTAAACTAAACTCGCTTCAAACGCCATTGCATAGCGGACCAAAGCGGAGCTAACTAGTTAGCCAATTTCCAGCTAACTTCTCCAGACTTGTAGGCAACTGTAAATACTATCAAACTGCGGCGACACTTATTAGTGGCTCGGGTGCAGCTGCTGGGTCCCGTATGGTTGGGACTGATCCTTTCACGAGGGTCAGTGTCGAGGCAAAAGCCAGCTTTGTACTGACCCTCATTACTGAAGCAGTCCGATGTGAAGTGGTTAGCGCACACAAACTAACTTACACGAACTATAGCCGGCACATTGTCGTTAAAAAAATAAAACGCAACCACTGTCTCTTCTGTTGTTCTGTAGCTGGGACAGAATATAGACACTTGTGTTGATTTATACAACCAACAACAGAGCAATTTGCGTGTCTAGTTCTGAGCAACGGCATTGCGAAACACTGCTATCTTACCGCTGGACACACTGAACTTCACCTCGGGGATGAACGCCCCCCTCTCAGATATCTCCTATCACCGCACAGAGGAGGCCGGACTATGATAATGACTCCTTTCGTTACCTAACGAAAGGAGCCGAATCTGAACAGCCTGTAGGAGCGCCGTTTTACCAGTGGGTGGGCTGCAGAGACCATGCAGGAATCACTTGTTTTCCTCATTCTGGGAGTTGACAGGCTCAGGGAGGATCAGTTTATATATGTAGAGACCAGAGAAAACGTGTTTTTCATAATATGGGACCTTTAATGTAACTAAATCAGAAGACATTGCACCCACTGTATTCCAATAGGTAAGAAAAATTAGGAGCATTTCATGGGAATCGAGGAAGGGAGGAAGATAATGTAGCTTTGTGTGCAAATATTTTTTATTGTGGTCATGTGCGCCTATCTCCAGTGAGACTGAAATCACTGCTGCAACTTTAAAACAGAAGAAGACCTACTTTCACAGCAACATAAATAAAAAATCATTTCTTCAAAAATATCAATTTAGACATTTGAGGGGGTGTTATAAATTGGTGCCTCCGGACACAACTGGATAGACCAACATCTGATCAGAGCAACAAAACGTGTGACATAGCTCCAAGCTAGTTAACGTGATAGTATAACATGCACGAGGCAAAGATGAAATGTAAGCCTGTTAGCTCCCACTGAATCGTTTAGGGAAGCAGGCTAGCTACCACTAATGTTAATACAGAGAGCAGACTGAATCATGCTGCTTATGTTCTGCTCTTGTTATGATGATGCCAAATCACCACTACAGCTAATGGCAAGCTAGCTTCTGCCTGTGGTAACCTTGGATGCATTCAGTTGAAAGTCCCCAAACCTTGAAATGAAGTTAAGATCTAATTTGAGTGAAGAATCAGGAACTGGGGTGCTTTTTTTCTGGCCTCACATTTGTTTCAGAAAGAGATTTTGGTGCACTGCTTAGCCTTAAAGCGAAACTCTCGCCAAAAAGCAACCGAGGCTTTATTTGGGATTGAATATGAGTCAAACCTTCGTGTAAAAGCATAATTACGACGAAAGAGGCACTTTTAAGATTCACCGTAGTTTCGGTTTTGGGCATGTTAATTTTGAACGGGAGTGCTAGGGGCATGTTACTCTAGCATCAAAACTGTTCGCTATTTTTAGAACAGTAAGAAGGCTCGACACAACATGAAACTTTACTCGTAGCATCACCAGGGTCTCTACTCATGAACATGAGCATTGAGAACATTGTTTGTGTACACAGAGTTTATGAAAAAGAAGGTTTTTGAACTACTCACGTTAGCTGCTGCATCTCGTGCGCGTCGCCGTCATGGCAGGCAAAAAGTGTTGATCCCTGAATGCGACCTGTCAGGCAGGAGAGTAATGGTGAACTGCTCCTCACGCGTAGCGTATCATGCCCCTAGCACTCCCGTTCAAAATTAACGTCCCCAAAACCGAAACTACGTTAATCTTAAAAGTGCCTCTTTCGTCGCAATTATGCTTTTACATGAAGGTTTGACTCATATTCAATCCCAAATAAAGCCTCGGTTGCTTTTTGGCGAGAGTTTCACTTTAAAGCAACATTATGTAGAAATCGGCAATTGGTACAATTTATAGCCCCCCCGCGGTTTCTGAGTGCAACACCGCTGTCGTTTATACAAAACTCAGGTCTGTAACAATTTGTCAGACATAATGTAGGTGCTAACTATAAACTAAACTCATTACATCAAAACAATGTTAAGTCTTAAAAATTTGAATCTTGAAATCAACGCGTATGTAACGCTGACATTCTTGTCAGGTTTTGACAGAAATTGTGAGGACCCAAATGCAAAAACACCCAGATTGTTCAAATTCAGATTGGTATGTTGTATTAGTTTACCTAGGGTATAACAGTGGGGGTTTTCTAGTATGGTTTAGTACATATTATAAATTTACCTAGGGTATTACTGCCTTCTACTAATAAAAGGCAATATTATTTCTGGTTTTGCCTATTTGGCAAATTGTTCAGCTTATTACATCTTATTTACTGCTCAATAAGGTAAAAGTATGAGAGCATAAAATTAAGGTGTCTGGCTGTAAATGTTCTGTGGGCCAGGGGTGGCCAAGTTAGAACAAAAGCCCAGCTCTACTGTTCAATGTGATACTTTGTGTTGAGTAACAACTAAATGGTTTTGTAGAATGAGGTTGAGACTATTACCAATATCCTGACATGGCTACATAAATAACCCTTCTTTCTTGATCTCTTTGCCTGTTTTAGCACAGTTCTGTCATTCTCCTCTCTCTATTAATCAAGAGAGACCTTCTCTCTCTTGTTTGGGTTTCAGTTCCTTCTTTTCTATTTCACTTAAAAACTTCCTTGGTTGTTGTGTGCTTTCCCTTCAGATACACCAGTGGATCAACCTCAGTCCCTTTATCAATACATACATTAATCAGTTGACATATAAAATCCAGACGATATCACTGGTCATAAGTACAGTTGTTGAAGTCGTTGATGATGATATCTGTTGGGTTCTTTCTCTCTCTCTCACTTCAAGGTCCAATTTATAAGAATTCCCAACTCATCAAATACTGACGCTTTTATGACGGAGGCTGACCCTGACCTACAATCCCAAAGTGTCAGTATTTATGACTGAGACCAAAAAAATCAAATCAAATCATCTCTCAAACTGGACCTTTAAGTAAACATTCAAATGTTTGGGCAGCTGAATTAGTGCTATTACTATATAAATAATTTCAACATTTTTGTTACATATATTCAGACACGGGGGTTGTTTTTGGAACATGTGTGTCACCAAAACCCAAAACCCAAAACCGGATGATGAATTTACAAATGTATCAGTAATTCAATTTGAGAATATATGAAACAAAAGTAAAATCGTGGCTTCAGATAAAAAGCTGAACTAAATGAAAAGCAACCAGCCACCATCATCTGCAGGCAAAGCATCTATAACTAACTTAAAGCTCCATGTCTCATTGTATTCCACATCAGCAGCTGGCCTCAACCTGATTGAATATCAAATGAGCACTGGCCTAGTAGTCGTCCTCTTCATGAATACTGAATCCTCCCACAGTCCAAACACATGCAAGTTAAGTGAACGAGTACATTTTTCTCTTCTTGTCAGCGTTTTAAGTATCAAAATGTCATCCTTGAGTAAAAGTAAAGATTTCATGTCCAATTATTACTTTGGTAAAACTGAAAGTCACTCACCTGAATAGTAATTGGATAAAAGTATGAAAGTATTTGATATTAAATTAACTAACATAACAAAAGTAATTTCCTGGCAAAACATTTACTTTTAAAGGTACAAGTTAAAGTGAATAATCCATTTATTAACATCCACCAATTATCATATCTGATATTAAGCATTTTTTGTGATTGTAATGTTAAATTGCTGAATGCTGATCAAATTCTTAATATGAAAATGTGCTACTTTGACTTGTTGCAGCATGTAATCTGTGTTATCAAAACATGTTGTGGAGTGGAGTGGAGGCATCAAGTGGCAGAAAATGGAAATGGTACAGAAAAAAGTACCTCAGTGTAGTACTTGAGTGAATTCAATCTGTTACATTCCATCACTGTTTATTGTAACATCCACTGCATGCTCTGATAGACTCTAGCCTCCTTTTAGTGCGTTAAACTACTGATAAACTTGTTGCTACGTTGCTGCTGAATATTGATTATGAATCCCTCTCAGTCAATCCATCAGTGAGAATGTCAATAGCATTATTCCAATAACCAGGAAACAACACATCAACAATGTCTTGGTTAAAGTGAATCTATAATGTGGAGGAGTTAAGAAGAATTACTGAGCCATAGGTCACTTAAACACTTACTTCACATACACATACTTCTCTTTTACTAGTTTACCAACATTTTATTTATGACCATGGCACGCTGTTCTGTCAGAGACTGGGCAGAAATGTGATACTGTGGCCACACAAACCTGTTGCACAACTGACAAGCTGTTGCAAAAACACTGTTATCAACACAGTATATCTTGGTAGTTCACAGATTTCAGTAGTGTGGCGAGCTGGTCCCACGGTCTACAGGCTGATTAAACCTGACGAGCTAATAACTGACAGGAGAAATATCCTCCGCACAAAATACTGCATTTACATCATTTGATTTATTTTGAAAATATCATAATCGTGCTGTGATAACATAACAGAGACCTTATCCTCTGATTATGACTTCTGAAGTAGTTAATTATCTAACTATGAGAAAAGATCTTACTTGATCACTTATCTCATAGTTGTGAAACCTCTTCTGAAATCCGTAACCTAATCAGTAAAGGTGCTGTTGTAGTTGTGATGATCAGTGCGTTAGAGTACTCTAATTACTTTTTTCGTGTAACGTGTAACGTAACGCGTTAGTTTTGTGCGTCAAGCAATCAGTAACTTGATTATTTTTTTAAAAAAGTAATCCGTTATTTTAAGACTTTCTCCGGATAAGGAAAGGAAAATCCCGACTGCAGCCTGCTTTTTGTCAGACAGTACTGTGCCACCTGCGGATGTGTCAGCGGAGGCGCAGTGCTGTGATGCGTCTGTGCCCTGCTGCTGACCTACGTTACCTGTGTGTGTGTGTGTGTGTGTGTGTGTGTGACTGTTTTCGAACCCCCAGCAAGATGGCAGAGAGGACAGCTTTTGCATCGTGGTAGTACGCACATTATTTTCAATTCACCAGCGAAAAGGACAAGAACAACTTAACGGTAAAATGGAACACTCTGCGTTGGTGAAAAGCTTCTGTCGACAGCAAAAAAAAAAAAAAAATTAATTAATAAAACGCTATGTGGCATATTGCTGACCATGGCCGCGGGAAGTTGGGTGCTGGGGCTGCTGCAGCACCCCCTAGTGGCGAGAGGGAGATTTTTTTTTTAATGTATTAAAAATATTTTGCACAATTTATAAATTCCTTATGAATGTGGTGGGGATGGAGATGGAGATGGAGAGTGTTGTTTTGATCATGTGATCTGTACGTAATGGATGTGGAGAACTGTTAAATAACGTTTAAATAATTGGAGATTATTTTCATTGTGGTGTGCCTAAAAAGGTTGGAGATGGAGACGGAAAGTGTTATTTTGTGCGTGTGGATACGTAATGGATGTGGAGAGCTTAAATAGTCAGAGATTATTTCCTTGTGGTGTGCGTAGAAGGATTTTGGAGCTAATAGAGTTGCGTGTGACATAAACGTGGATGGTGCAGTGACCCAGGTTCATGCCAGCTGACCAAATCTATTGCATTGTTATAGCGTTATTGTGAAGTTTAATTAATAGTGCATATTCATTTGAGGGTTAAGGGTTAGGGTTAACTGATGATGTCTCTGTGTTACAGACCCTGGCTGTGTGCACTGAAGTGTATATGACAATAAAGTATTGAATCTCAATCTATTTATTTATTTTTAAAATGCATTTTAAATAGGCCTATAGGCTCATTGGTTTTTTGTCCAAAAAAAAAAACATTTTCACAGCATCCCCTGTTCAAAATCACTTCCAGCGGCCCTGTTGCTGACTGTCTTTCCTGTTATTGTTATCCTGCAGAGTTAATTTGGTTGGATGACTGACGTTATTCATCATTGTCACGACTTCTCGGTGCATTTAAAGGAGGCTGTGTGTGTCAGTTTAGTTGCAGCATGTGCGAGGCGCTGCAAACGGCTTTTAATTTTTGGTAACGCATGAGTACTCTAACGCGTTACTTTTATTCATAGGTAACGCTGTAACGTAACTGATTACTTTTAATTGATGGTAACGTTGTAACCTAATTAACTACTTTCCAAAGTAACTATACCCAACACTGGTGATGATACACAACGTTTTGGACAAACACTAGCTTTTACACAACTACTAGTAAAATCTGTAATTAATCAGTTTAATGGCCTGAAGGACAAGAGAATGTATCAAAGTAAATGAAATCCAGTTGTGTCATCATGGTTCTGTCTTCTCAATCCATATTAAGCTTTACTTTTCATCTCATCATCATATCAGATTGTATGTTAATTATCACACACTTATGTAGAAAAGTGAGTGAAATATATGACATACCATAAAACTAAAACTACCCTTCTTCTATCTTTATCTCCTAATTGGAAGTCCAATGTTTTGGGACTGTATTTTACATGGTTTTGATGCTTTTACACTGACAAAATCTGTTCACAGATTGCTCAAAGAGCACTCAAAAAAGTGTCTCCACGACCACATTTTGACAAAACTACTCACACACAGATTCACAAGGTGAAAACATGACCAGCCAACAGTGTCACAGCTTGTAAAAACACATGAGCGATCAATTCCAGCCCTTTTCTCCACTTCATCTCTCTCTTTTATACCTTCAACCCAAGGACAGCACACTGCACACACTTAAACCATGCTGCTACCGTGTACAGTGACAACAGCTTTGATGACCAGCTACACACACACACACACACACACACACACACACATACACACACATACACACACACACACACACACACACACAGACGTAGACACTGTAAACATGGACTGTAAACACGTTGTTGGGTTGCATGGTAAACACACAGTTGGGCAGGCTAACTCATTTCATGTGGTGCCTGTTTCACCGTTAAAGTACAATCTGAGATGTAGAGGGGGTCTTATATTCTGTGACATTAACTAACCAGCTAACTAGCTAGCTCTTTTTCTTCAATAGGCTCTAGCTAGCTAACTTTAACAATGGCTGTCCAGTAAGCTCCTACATGTAGCCATGTCTACCCAAGCATCATCTATTGGGCATCTGAGCACGATGTGGTGTGACTACATTGATGTCGGGGCGATGTATTTCCAGGCGGAAATAGTTGGTGTCTCTCTTTCGTTTTTTCGGTCACACCGGACCATACCAGAGAGAGGCAGCAGGCGGGCTGACAGCAACACCTCGCCCAACTCTACCAAAGCACAGTGAGGTGACGATGTTGTGGTCAAACCATGTTAAATTCAATTCAGTGCTTGCACATTATTTCAGAGGGCTTTGACTTCCTAATTTAAGGTGCTAATACCATCAAATCGGCATCTGTGAGCTTTTAGTCGGCCTAACATTAGGAAACAGAGTAGAAAGCTAATTTAGCTAGCAGTAACTTTACTCTTTATCTTGATTTAAGCAGTTTTTCTTCATGTTTCAGCCCTGCTCTTTATCCACGCTCTTTAATTCAATGGGTTTCTCTTATTTGAAGTTTCCATTCCTCACTCTCTCAACCATTTTTTGACACCTGTGGTTGTCACATTGACTTCATTTAGACACAACCTCATCATGATAAGGTGCTAACTAAAAAAAATGTTTTGTATTGCTTTACTCTGCATATAGAGTTCAGTTTTCATCCTTAATGTAAAAATCCCTTCAGTAAATGAAGGATACAATATTTGGACTGGGTCTTACTTGTTGTGAATGAAGGGAAGGTCTTTTGAAATTATTCTTGTTTAGTGAAATGTTTTATATGGTTTTACAGAGCTATCAGCAACAATGGGTAAAGTCCCAATAAGAAATGTACACTTATATCTGTGTGTTCTCCCAGCAGGAATCCCTCCCCTCTTCACATTCACAGTTGAAACTGTAGCTGCAGAGCACTACAGTGAAAAATATTTCAAGTGATCTAAAGAAAAGTAAAATGTTGTTATTTGACAATAATGAAACGGGTTTATATTTTAAACTAACTTGGATAGTTGGTCCATATGTGATTATATTGTTATGAGATCAGACAGACACCTGTGTTCTCTTTGTCGATGCTTTATTAGCAAGAAAGAAGCAGAAGAAAACAAGGATTAACACCATTAACACATATTTGGATTAAACTTGAGAAATTGAGGATACATGTGATTATATTTGAAAAACAAAAGGCACACTATAAAAGTCAAAGTTCAAAAGATGCTATTAACTACATTCAAGATCATCATCAAATCAAGTCCTCATGGGCACATCACCATCTGACCTTAGCCTGACTGACTGACTGACTGACTAACTGGTTCAGCACCCTGCTCACCAGCTTCTCCAAGGAGGACACCATTTCTGGTATAGAAGTCCTTAGCCAAAGAGGAACTCATAGGGGTGGGTATGTACTCTTGACATTGGTCACCACCGAGACTTGGTGCGCACTCTACTGTGTAGGAGAAAAACAAGGTGCCATGATTTAACATGCAGCTGTCCATCACTGTTCCTTGACGCAGACCAACGGTACACTCACCAAGCAGATCACTGTTCCAGCAAGACTTATCCGAATCATAAACACTGAACTTAAGTTTGTTTCCCCTGCTAATTTTGATCTGTCCAAATTCAAATGCCCGGGGCCAACTAGGATTGTCATTGTTATTTATGACATCAGTGCGCTTAATCTGACCATCGTAAGTCACCTGAACTGAACCATCAGTCTGAGTAAACGTATCACCGTACAGGTCCTTTGCATAAAGCCTGAAGACCTTCAGTGTTGCCAGACCTTTCCCAGCAGGACAGCAGTTAGATGCGATATTCTGATTGCTGTGGCAAACACAAGCACAAGGATCTCTTTTGTTGGATCTGTGCCCAATCTTACAACTCTCTGAACACATTCTCATCACAGCATTTTTCTTGATGTACTTCTCTACCTCTTGCTTCAGTCCAGCCTGAGCAGGATGACCACCTGGCAGGATGGTGTGCAGGGGCTTTATGCTGTATTTGATCACATCAGGAGTGGTTTTCAGTGAATTGAGCCAGTTGTTATAGATGGAGGGGTTGGATTTTCCCTCAAAGAGGATATCAGCGCCATTGATATTTCCGCCAATGACCTCTGTGTAACGCTCATTAAACATACTGTTGAAACTTGAGATAGAGAGCTTCTTCCTCTTTGCCTCACAGTGTTGGGCCATGGCCTTAATACTCGCAGTGCTTGCAAAGCTAGCGGAGGCCTCTACTGACAAACAGTCATTGACTTCTGTAGGGATGAGGCCGTTCATGGTTGCCTGACAGGTCTTGATGGAAGTGACTGCCTTCAGTTCCCCTCCCAAAAAGACTTGTGTGATGAAATGTGTACCATATGTGTCAATCAGACTGCGATATGATTGTGTGGTTTTACATGAATATGAAGGAAGGGAGTCCACAGCGGATTTAAACTCCCGACTCAGTGGAGGTTTGGTTGCCAGTCTGTAGCTGTGAAGCAGAGGGATCAAATAAGTAAACTGCAGCCAATGACTTCAGTCAAGTGTGACAGCAGTGCTCATGTTTTTCACTTCAAGCCAAATGACATCACTACAGTCATCATTTTTCAAATACAGTACATCTTAATATGCATTTAACAGCAAAATTATGAAATATCTACCAAAAATTCAGTAAATTAAGAGTTACTGACAAGAATAAAAATATCTGTCCACAAACTCACCTGTAGAAGTTACAGTTGACAGAATGGCGGAAGAAGGTGTAGCGGTCTCGTTTAGACTTTTCCATGCCAAAGAAAGTGTCTTTGGAGAGGGAACCGCCAAAGCTGACCCCACCAGGGGCAGGAGGGTTTACAGTTAAATCAAGACCGACTTTCCAATCATTGGACACGGACGATGTGGAATCATTGACAAGAGATTCGGCGGAGTCATAGAGAACACTGGAGACCTTCAGACTGCACTTGGGGAAGCTTCTCCAGTCCACCACAGCAACTGGGACCTTCTGCATCTCGTCATTCATGTAGCCGTTTCTGTACAGCCTGCAGGTGCCATCGGGAAGTTTCCATGTTTCAGTGTCGATCACATAGGCACCTTTCCGCTGCATTTTAACGATGTCGAAGCCTTCTCCACCCAGATTGTAACCAGGGACAAACTGAGCTTTTTCACACTGGTCTGCTGTACCAGTGACGCTTACACTGGAGGACAGACACGGAGGACTCCATGCCCAACACAGGAGCATGAGATGCCACAGTTTTACCATCTGTATGAAAGAAATACAAAGCAACAGGAGGTTTAAGGCATGGACATAAACATTTCAATAATGCAAACTTTGTATATACAGTTGTGGTACAAATTGCTGTTGATTTTGAACAACTATGAAGAAGATGAAAACAATATTAAATGCAAAATGCTGTTAACAAAGAAGGGAGGGCTCGAGTGTCTTACCTTGACTGTGAACAGCACGATCTCAGTCACTGGCTTTCAAAGTCTGACTTATATTGTAGTATCAATGTCCTGGAGGTGGAGTCTTTACTGGCAATCTAATCTATCAAATTGTACAAAGTTTTATATTTAACCCACTGCATTCACACATTTTCACCATACTTCACATATGAAGATGAAAAATAAAGATTAAAAAGGGGGGGTTTGCAGCGCCATGTTAATATTGTAGCCATCAGAAATTAAACAATAGGACAGAGAATGTCGCCAAAGGATGCTGGTTTAAACATGTAAGAATCTAGATTTGACACTGTTCCTCGTCAAAGTAGTTTTGCCTTCATAAACAGCATAAAATGTAAGGTTCTGAGTCTAGACATGTATTTAAAAAACACTCTGCTTGTATAGATGTTACAGGGACAAAAATACACCAGTACTTTAGCCATTTCAATGTGTTATGGTCCCTTTCTTTATAACCTGGATAAAACAATCACGACCAGTTTGCTGCTGTCTCTGTAACTAACTAGCTAGCTCACTAATGCTACGTTGTTATTGCTGTTTTGTGCTTGACATACCCACATTTTGAGGAATTTCAATGTTGCATCTCCTCATTTGATAACTTTTGTCACCCAAAATTCAATTAAAGTCCAGCAGGGAAGCTGCTGCCATCCGTACCGCTCCTCTATTACCAGTGCAGACTGGCGGAGTGGCAGCACCGATTGCTAATGTTAGACTTTAAATCATTGCTAACATGGTGGCCAGTAACAGAGCAGGAGATATCACCACAGTGCAAGGCGCCATGTTGGAAATGTACGGTTGAAATGTAAACACCATTGACATCAGCTTATGACATATGGAGGTTTTGAAGGGTTGATCCATTTCATGAGGGGGATTTCAACCACTAACCCTTGTATCTCTGTTCCGAGGGGCAAGGTTCACCCAAAAAACAAGGGGTGGGAGTAAAACCTTTCATTTTAAACTTGCCTGCCTCCATGTTGGTGAGCGTAATTGGGATTTTTGTCCCTCATTACGCTAATCAACAAAAAGCCTGTGCTACAAACTGGCAGATGGAGTGCAGAAGACTTGGATGTTTTCCAGTCAGTGACAGTCTAACAGTTGCGTTATGAAAAGCAGAATCCTGCATTTTTTTTAGCTTGACTCATACTAGAAACTAAAGTTCAGGCTATCTCTGCCTCTAATTTATATATTTCTTATCAATAAAACTCTTTTTATTAATCAACTTTCTCTAGCATTATCCTCTTAAAACTATACTATACTATGAATGTGAATGTGCTTGTCTGCCTATGCTGTATATGTGTTATATATAATAAATTATAATACTTTCACCACACACTCTCTGATCCAACGCATGCTGGGTCAGGCTCCAGCAGCCCACTACAGCATAGTTGAATAATGCATGGATGCATGTCTTGGGTCACTGAGAAGAACTGCGCAGAAGATATGCTATGCACTATCATAAATGATGACAAACAATAATCTATTAATGTCTGTGTAAAAAAAATAAACTCTTATCACTGTTTGTGTGGAAATGCCACTTGCTTCAAATGAGCAAGTGGCGCAGTAAGTGTGACAGTTCACGCCAACACTCGCCTCGAACTCACAGGTTCACCAGCACCCTGTTTGTGGAACTGTTCTCTTCAATTAGTCAAATCCTTTGGTTTATGACAAAAAGACCTGAAAAAAACTAATGACATTCCCATCAGTCTCAGCTTTAATTACTAACTAACTAACAAGCTAAACTAAAGGGCTTTTAACACAGCATAGTCTTAACATGGGGCTATCTGTAGCCATGCGATGGCCCTGGGATAACTTAGCCCCTGTTCACGCACAAATCGTTAACCCAGAATTAACCTAAGCCCAGCGCTATGTGATTCACACTGCATTTTTACTACCCTGGTGTTAAATGTCTGTTAGAACGCATAATAGTCTGAACTTTTAGCCTCATGTTTAGTCAACTTTCTGGGGATGACCCCACAAATGCTCCAGAGCAGGGCCACTCAGGATTAGCCCACTTCAGAATGTGCCTGTGTTAATGCTTTTGCTGCCTGGGACTGAGTGCTTTTGTTTCAGCTTTGTCATTTTGAGCATGTCAGCCTGCATGTTAGTGTGGCCGGAGCACGCTCACTCCTTCTCACAGTGTCTTTCTGGTGCACTGGCTGACGGCCAGGGCGCATCTCTATATAGTAATCTGGTTCCACCTGGCGTGCTCTCCCCTTTTGCTGTTCCACTCGTCCTGGTGGTGGCTGTGGCCTGGCGTGGCGGAGTGGGTATTGGCGTGGTGAAGCTCGTGGTGTGGCTCTGCTGGCGTTGGAGCATCCTTGGCGCACCTGCCCTAGACGCACATTATCTCTAGCGGCACACGGGTAAGGCGCAGTAAAGCGTCTTCTTCCCACTCAGGTGCCGAATGTGTAAATGTGACACAGTTGTTTTCACTGCAGTGTGGCAGACTGCTGGTGCCATGGGGCTGGGTTGTCCCACTGGAAGCCCTTCTGGGTGTTGTAGTGTTGTCTCCACGTGGTAAGTCGGCATCCGCTTTTTGCTCTTCATTCTGCTGTTCCGCTCCCAGCTGATTGTTATTGTTCTGTGCTGTTGCCTTAGAATATTCCTTCTGGCTCTTCTGATGCTATGCCGGTGAAGCCCGAAATCACTGAAGCCATCACCTCCTGGACCCACTGCTGTTTTGGCTCACTGGAGCTGTATTTTGTGGCTCCTTGGCTCTTTGGAGCTGTGTTGGAGCGGTCATTTGATATCACAGGCTCGTCACGGGACTGGCATCGGGACTTTGTTGCTGCCCGGGAATTTTGTTTATTTATTAATTAATGTAATTAATTAATATTTATCAGTTATCTTTTGTTACTGTAAATGGGACTTCTTTTTATTAATTTAGTTAACTTTGTTTATACCATGGTCTGGGGGAATACTCGATTCTGATTGGCTGGAGGATGTCCATTAATCCCTGATATATGGACACCTACTAAGTAGTTCCAGTCAAATTGTCTGTTCACCGTTCTAAATTAATGCGCTAGCTGGCGTATCAAATCTGAATACTTTATTTCCAACACTGAGTGCAGTCCGTCAGTCCTTCAGTGCCTTATCCTCTGAACACCACAGGATGGCGACTGTAACACACAAGCCGCAGAAAGTACACTTCCCCTCTAAACTTAGTGATACGCGAATAATCTCACATTCCTTTCGCTGTTCAACTCTGATTTGGGGACAATGACTTGACTGGTTGGCTAGCTAGTCTTGTTGTTAAACATACTGTCAAATTATATTTACTGTTTGTCAACCGTACGCAATGTTATTGACTTTGAATCTTGCTAGCATAGCGTTAGCTTTCTGGCTCATCGCTGAGCGGACTAGAATATCTCCCGTTGCCAAGTTGTATCTAAGGTCCATCCTATTTACTGGAGGAGTGAACAACGTTTCCGTTGCATAAGAACCTTACGGGAGGGTAATGATTGTTCCAGGTATTAGTCAAACCCTCAGGTGTTACCAGGGAAACTTAATTATGGCTTGTGAAAAACTTTATATTTTGATTGTAAAACGCATGAAAATATAAATTAATGATCTTAATTTCTTTTCCTTGGCAAGTGACCATGGTATAAGCGGGATAATGCCCTTCGAGGTGTCCATCATCAGGAATTAGTGGGCTTTGCAGAGGCACCCGTCCGCTGCTGTGCATCAGACAGTTCTTAGGCCTCCGCGTCGTCCATTAATCCCTGATTATGGACACCTCGTCGGGCATTATCCCTTACTTAACAAACATATATTTTATTTGGTTTTTGTTTGCTTATTTTCTTATTATTCAATTCATGTATATTGCTTTTTGTGTGTGTGCGTGTATTAAAGTGGCTGTGCTAGAACTATGAGGCTTGTTTAATATTTTCTCTTTTTCTTTGTGGAGAGGTGCTGTGGGCCCCTGACGGCGACCAAATCCTTGGTGATGGGCCTTTTTCTTCACAATTGTGTGTGTGTGTATGTGTGTGCGGTGCCACAGGTGCTTTTGTTGGTTACTCCCACCTTGATTTGAGTTTGGGCCGCCTTGGTAGCCCCAGCCCTGTTCACCCCTTCATTTTGGCCCCAGTCTAAGCAATATGTGAGTCAGCCAGTGATGATGAACTGATGTATTTCATTAATTCATTGTTAAATAAAATTGTCTTTATATATTTCCAAAAAACGTCACTTGTCCGTGGTATTTTCAGACCGTGCGACCTATAACAATAGCAAAGGTACTTAACTACTTCCTTTTAACAATTAACGATCTCCTTGGGCGAAACTCCCCAGGTGGTGTTGTTGGTGACACCCTGTCCTACCCGCCACTTGCCACATTAGCAGAGCACTTCTGTGTCCAAGTACAACCTCACAGAGCCACTAGCATGGCCAGACTCTTAAACCAGTTTTACCTGGATATTAGTATGTATATGCAGGTTTTTCAAACTTGGATAAACCCGCTACGAATAATTGAATTTTTCACAGATGAGCTTGCCTTTCTGTTTTTTCTTGTGTGTCACATCCATCATCCCAAATGCACTGGAAAAAAACAGTGAACAGTCGAAAGCAGCAGTTAATATACCTCATCAGAATACATCCAGAAGGACATTAAAACTTGTTTAAAAGTACTAATCAATAACATTCTGACTTCAACCAATTGTTTGTTCTTGGGCTGTTAACAGAAGTTGCTGAGTGAGACATCTCACTTTTTTCTTTAATATCTTCTCCAAAGTACAAACAATATTTGAGCGCTGTTTAACAGACACTGATGGAAAGCTATTAAGAAGTCAGTATATTAACTTGAATGCAGGTCATCACACTTCACCTGACAAGCGGCAAAATTACCGTGTCTAACTGGGTGTCATATTTTCATTAAAGCCAATCAGAGCTGTAGCCAATAAACACCTCAGACTACTGCAGAGTCATGTGACGTATGGCATGGTTCTGGGTTACTAATTTCCTGTTTTATTGTGTAGTTAAATCCATTTGTGTCTTGTTGTCATTGTATACTTCCAGCCAGTGATGTGCACAAGGGGGGGGGGGGGGGGGGGGGCAATCGCCCCCCCCTCGTGGCTCAATTGTTGAAAAACGCGCGCTAAAGTGCCCTCCTGGGAACCAAAACGTGTGCTAAAGTGCCTTCTTGGTTGGCAAAACACACTAAACTGCCCCCTTGGCTGGTTAAAACATGATAAACTGCCCTCTTGGGAGCCAAAATGCGTCCCCTTCTTTTCGCCCCTGCCCTTCAAAAAGTCTGTGCACGCCACTGCTTCCAGCTTACCTGTGTTCCCAGTGTTCTGTTTCCCTCATGTGCTCCTCGCCAGCCCAATCTCCCCCGCTCACCTGTTTCACATCAGTCTCATTGGCGCTGGCCTATTCCCAGCATCTGTCCACCTGCACCTCATGTTTGTATTTTAGCCTGTGTATTTCTCTCACTCTGATTTGGTTATTGTGTCTCTTAATTGTCCCTCTGGGCGTTCTGTTCTTTCCTCACTTTCGTATGTCTCTTTATTTCTTTCCTTAGATATCCCTTTGCCTGTCTTTTGTTACTTTTTTGGTTTTTGCACTTTGGATTTCACATTGGACATCAGCTCTTTAAAGCTCACTCTTTGTTCTCAACTTGCCTGCCTCCATGTCAGTGAGTAATTGGGATTTTTGTCCAGTGTGAAACTGATATTACTCTAATCAACAAAAAGCCTGTGTTACAAACTGGCAGTTGCAGTGTGAAAGACATGGATGTTTTCCAGTCAGTGACAGTCTAACAGTTGCATTATGAAAAGCAGAAGCCTGCAATTTTGGAGCTTGACTCATATCACAAACCTCTGCGTCTTATTTCCAAGCTTCCTTATTAAACTCTTTTAATTAATCGACTGTCTGTGGTGCTCCAGCTCATCCCACAGGCGTCACACAGGCAGATGAGGTCAGATGGGATAAAATACAAGCTGTAAATTCAGGTATGAATGTGAATGTGTTTGACTGCCTATACTGTATACGTGTTGACCTTATAATAAATTACAATCCTTCCACCATAAATCAAACAACACCCACCACACACTCTCTCATCCAATGCATGCTGGGTCAGGCTCAGTGTATTAATAACTGTGTAAAAAAAACTCTTATCACTGTTTGTGTGGAAATGACTCTTCCAATGAGCAAGTGGCGCAGTAAGCGTGACAGTTCACGCAAACAACACTCGCCTCGAACTCTTTGTGATCACAGGAAACTGTTGACAGATAGAAATGTGATACTGCTCTATAAACTTGTTATCATAAACATTAATCTT
The DNA here is from genome assembly GCA_963678695.2 of Diplodus puntazzo. NCBI lineage: Eukaryota > Metazoa > Chordata > Actinopteri > Spariformes > Sparidae > Diplodus > Diplodus puntazzo. Next base: position 30,571,112 of record OZ023156.1, read on the forward strand.
CATGCAGTATGTTTATCTGTAAACTTTCACAGTAGTTGAGTTGCTGGTCATGTGGCCAAGTTCTAAAGGGGTGATGCGAACAAGTAAGGTCACAATATCCCTAGTTTTGTATTACTAAATGTATAAATCTTTGCGTTTATTCAAGTATCTAAATCTGCCATAGGCGTAACATCCACTAGGGACAGGGGGGACATGTCCCCCCCACATTACGAAATCCCGTTTCTGTCCCCCCCACTTTTATTTAATCCAGCCGAACGCAGTAGCTCTCAAGCGTCCGATACTCAAACATGTCCGCTTGATCAATCTACCCCGGCATATACCGATGTGCTTATTTTACATTAATTTGATGGCAAACTCCGGCCAGCTGATGCAACACCAGCATATGCCAGGTTAGTAATCAAGTGAACCCACTCTCGCTGTGAGTCGCGGACAGTTTGTGTTATGATGCTACGATCAAAGGCTGCAACAGGCCACTGTCCTCGGCTGGGTCGGGCTCTTGATCAAACATTTGTGTTTTGTTTTTTAATAACTCAAATAATGACTATTTCCAGCTAGAAAACGCACACCTCTCTCCTCCCTCCATTGTTTGTGTTGCTGCGTGGTGTTACACGTGACTTGTGTGAGTTATCCTCGTGCTGGAAACGTGACCCCGAGACGCAAGAAGAAAGCAAAAATATATATTTTTACTGAGGAAAATGACAAAAGTAATAGTAACGCACAGTGACTTGAGTAAGTAACTTTTACCTGATAACTGGTTTGGAGATATTTACGCGTTAGATTACTCGTTACTGAAAACAGTGGTCAGAGAGTAACGCGTGGGCAATGACAACCTGTGCCGGCTTTACAGTTACAGTTAATGTGCCGGCCGGGCTCGGACACGACGTGCACGGGCGCATTGGGCCCGATCTCAGCTCTACTCGGGTCCAGCCACGACTTTACTCAGGTTCTCCCAGTGTCAGCAGCAGGAGGACAGTTAGCTCACCTCTCAGAGCCTTGCACTGAATCACTGAGACTGATTTAGGGACCGTCATTAAATTACTTAGCATAAATATATTAATTCAAAATAATTGCAGTTTTTTCTATATCTTCCATGTCAAGTGGCCCAGTGACTCCAAACCAGCAGCAGATTGTATTAGTAAACTGGACAAATGAGACACAGCTCTTTTTATTGTACTTATTGTATTTTATATGAATATTCATATGCAGAAAATATGATTTTTTTCTCAGTAACTTCGATGTCAGGTGTCCCACTGACTTCTGAAACAAATTCTGTTTCCATAAAAATCTATAATAATAAAGAAAATAATGGTAAAAAAAAAAAAAAAAAAGAAAAAAGTTTTCTAATGTCTCATGTCCTGGATTCTGATTCTGAAATTCTGAAAATGTTTTGTTTTTTTTTTTTTAAATCTCACCAGCAGTCACCATTTAAGGGGTTATTTTTCAAACTTTTCTTCTGGGGGGGCATGCCCCTGGACCCCCCTAGTGTTGCTAAGTTATCAAAACAATCTTGGGGAAACAGTGTATGTTCTAAGAATTTTGGACATGTGAGGCGAACTATTTCTTTCTTAGCTGAAGCCAACAACGGAACAAAATAAGTATAAAGAGAGACATACTGGAGCCCTATATTTTCCTGCTTTTTTGTTCTTTGCCAATCACACCTATGAGTAAGCATGATAGCCATGTTCATCATAATGTGTTGCTTTTAAGTAGCTGGGAATATGATTAAAAGCATGTGGAAATGTATAAAATGATATTCAATTCAGACCCCCACTTTTCAAACCGATGTTACACCCTTGCCCGCATGTTTATCTCAGGCTCCTCGCTAGCCTTCTTCCTCCCTCCAGCAGGCAGCCTGGCCCTGCTGCTGTCCTCCTCGGACAGACGCTGAAGCTCACTTTGATTTTTTCACCAATCTCTCACTCTCTTGGGGTCGACAGAGAAACGTCTAGCAGCTGCTTCTACTGAGTTTTCCTCTGCATATTTTACCACAGAAATTTGAAATTACAAGTCGTACTTTTTGTTGTTTTGCTGCACCGGAGCCATGGCGATCATCACTGTGATACTGATTGACAGAAAGCAGCACAATACGTGAAAAAGGCGAATAAGAAAAACGTGCAGTGTCAGTGGTCACGTCTTCTTCCTTGATTTAAAAAAAATAAATAAATTAGACTCTGCATTTATTTGGAACCTGCGGTTATTTATTAAAATATACACCTGCATCCAGCGTTTAAAGGGGACCCTGCGGCTAATTACAACCCGACTATTATTTGGTAATTTACTGTACTCAAAGAAATGCGTTACACCCATCCTGCAAAACCGTCACTGGCTCCCAATAAAGCAGCACATCCACTTCAAGATCCTCCTCATCAATTACAAAGCTCTCAATAATCTTGTAAAGTGTCTTTGAGTTTTATTGAAAGTGCTGATAAATAAAATATATTATTATTATTATATCTGTAGAGCTTCAGCAATGCAAAGATTGTTAAAAAGCTTATATTTGTTGCCAAAGAGATACACTTATCTTTAGGTATTATTTTTATGTTGAAAGGCAGCAACTGCTTAAAAAAACACCAACAATGAAAGATTTAGGGAAAAATACAATAAAACCTCGCATTACAAATGTGATTTTATACATCTAAACTCATGAGAAACTACGTTTTTTCCTCTATAAAATGAGGTCTGTTTAACATATATTCCAAAAATAAGTGTATTGGTGGTACTGAGTTGGAGTGAAGTTGACTATCAAGGTAAAACACAGAATTGGGTGATAATGTTTTGCTGCATGCTTCGCAAGCTGTCAAACCAAAAAAGGGAACAGTAAACTTCAAAGTAGCAATAGAAAACTAGAAGAACTACTAGAAAACACAGTGAACTGAAAGAGTTTTATGGAAAATACTTCTGTCCCCCCCACCTCTGAAATCAAAATTTCGTCCTTGCTCAGCTACAACCATCAGACCCAGTTCAGTGGACAGAAATCTACCAAGAAACCTGGCATATTTGAATTCCTGGGGCTACAATTGGCCAAAATAGAGCGCTTTCGAAACCTCATCGCACCTCATTTTCCTGTTTATAGTGATAATAATCCCCTAACATACTTCACCAAATCAGGGAAGCTCAATGCCACTGGGCAACATTGGGTGGCAGAACTGGCAGATTACGGGTTCACTCTAAAATACAGACGTAGATCAGCAAATCAAGATGCAGATTTTCTATCTCGGAGACCAAAGCCCATTGAGGAAAACATGCAAGAATATACAGAGTAGTGTCATCAGGAAGTTGGTGAATCCATTGGGAGCAAGAGCAGAAGTTAAAAAGATCAGGACAGGCGCACTATTGGTTTCCCATCCAAGCAATCCAGCAGAAACACTTCAATAGGACGCTGATAGGTATGTATGATGGCCCCGGAGTTGGTCCTGCTCTGTTCTCTTTTGGCTGTGTTTATTTTGTTTCAGGAGGTTGGTGGGAGGAGCTATGCCATCAGTGATGCAACACACCTGAGCAGGCTGGGCTCAGGTGGCTATAAATCAGACCTGCAGGATCCTCTCACTCTCTCCTGCCCTGGCCAACCGACTGACATTATTCTTTGTTTCGATATTGTTTCCACATACATACATTTACACTCACACACACACAGACACTGCATACATATTGACAACTGATACCTAGTTATATTGTTTATTCCCTTTGGTTAATTAAAGCATTTTGCATTATTTACAGACTAAGTGTGGTCTCCCTCTTTTGTCGCATACTGTTGAGCCAGGTTGTGACAAAATGGGGGCTCGTCCGTCCAAATTCTCATTTTCTTTGTCTGGTAAGTTTGTTTTCTGATGTTGAGTTTGTAGTTTATAGTCTGCTGGAACTGGTACTACTTGTCACCTTTCTTATGCTAATCTGCACTACTAAAAGTTTGTGGCTGCCTTTAAAGGAGAATAGAGCAAATTAGTATTAAGTTCTTTTATGGAGGACTTGAGGTGGTAGTCTTTTGATGGAGATCAGTTTGTCTGTGTATGCATAGGTTTGGTTTGGGTTTTGGTATGGTTAATTGCTAAGTTTGGTCAGGGCTGGAGACAGTTTTGGAAATTGAGGGCCATGGAGACAGTGTTGATTGTTTGTTGTGCACATGTTAGAATTTGAACTTTCTCTGGTAGGATGAAGGAACGTTTCTCCTTTGGGATTTGTTCATAAATCTTGATAGTGTTGCAGTGAAAACGGTTAGAGCGGTTGTCTCGGGGGCACATCCCTGGATTCAAAGGGGTTGCTGTTTTTACAGTTGCCTTGCTAGTTCTAGTGGTTTTTAGTGCATAAATACCCGCTGTAAGTAACTGCATGAAGACTAGGATTGAGATTAGTAAGGTTCTGCGTAGGTAGTTAGCGGGAAAGCTCCATTTTTTTTTTTCTGCACTTCAGGAATCAAGATTGTTTTGTTGTGGCTACTGTTACTGGTTTTGTTCAGTCTCCATCAGATGAACTTTTGAATAGTTGCACAAAGGAGCAACTCTTGAAGCTCGTTGACCACTATGACGTCGGCGTTGGAGAAAAACGGTTGAAGGAAGAAATTAAGGGGTCGTTGAGGGCTGCTTTAATTGAAAATGGTGTTTTGCAGAGTCCAAGTGGCAATGTTGCGAGTGTGGGTTCTACTGCAGTAGCGTTGACTTTTGAGCAGCAAAAAGAGCTGTTGCTGTTGCAGATGGAGAGAGATAAATTGGGAGTTGCAGCAGTACCGATTAGACCTAATTAAGGCAGCTAAGCTATCGGGTGATGCTGGTGCTGGGCAGTCAGAAGAGTCTGTAGCCTCTGGTTCACAAAGTATGCAAAAGTTTGACGTGGTGGGCAATTTGCGTCTATTACCGAAGTTTGAGGAGAGAGACCCGGACACGTTTTTTTCCCTTTTTGAGCGTGTCGCCAATGTGAGAGGTTGGCCTGACGCTGACCCTGTAGTTATGTTGCAATCGGTATTGACAGGAAAGGCCTAAGAAGCGTATTCAGCGCTTGGTGAAATTGAAAGTCAAAATTATGCTACTATTAAAGAGGCAATCTTGAAAGCTTATGAGCTGGTACCAGAGGCCTATCGGCAGCGGTTTAGGTCCTCAAGGAAGTCTGATGAGCAGTCACATGTTGAGTTTGTAAAGGACTTAACTAAACACTTCAACAGGTGGTGTTCTGCGTTGGAGGTTACTACTTTTAAAGATCTGTGTGACCTGATGATACAAGAGCAGTTTAAAGACTGTATTCCACCTGAGGTTGCCAATCATATTGCTGAGCGGGGTGTAAAAACTGCCTCTGAAGCTGCTACTCTGGCAGATGAATATGTACTAGCACATAAAGGAAAATTTGGAAACTGTGTTTCAGATAATTCTACTGCTAAAGCTGTTCAATCTGAAAAATCTTCTTGGTCTGTGACTGCAAAAATGAACTTTGCTCCACGTTCAGTTTGTGCTGGTCAAGAGTGTAATTATTGCCATGATTGGGGACATTGGAAAGCAGAGTGTCCTGTACTAAAAAACAGGGTAAATCGCTCTGGATGGAAAAAAGCTAAACCAGCTGCTCTCAGTCCTCCGGTTGGGAAAGTTTCCGTTGTTCCTGAGGAGCTGTGTGATTCAGTTAAACCTGAAACTGAGAAGTATTCTGGGTTTGAAGCTTTTGTGTCGGATGGGTTTGTGTCTCTCACTGGTAGTGACAATAAAGTGGCTGTGAAAATTCTCAGAGATACAGGAGCAAGGGATTCATTCATTCTGGCTTCTGTGCTGCCCTTTTTACAGGACTCAGATACTGGTGATTGTGTGCTTGTACGAGGAATGCGTTTAAATGTCCTATGTGCTCCTTTACACAAAGTAAGACTGTCTTGTGACCTTGTGGATGGTGATGTCCACATTGGGGTCAGGCCTGCTTTGCCTATTGAAGGGGTAGATGTGATTTTGGGGAATGATCTGGCTGGAAATTGTGTCTGGGCTGACGGCTGTCCACCTGTGAAGTCTACACCTTTGTTAAAGGAACCAGATGACTGTGAACAAGAGTTCCCTGAGGTCTTCACAGCTTGTGCTGTGACGCGTGCAATGACTAGAGATCAGTCAGATTCAGATACAGTTCAGAAGGAAGAGTGTGATTTGGAAGTTGATTTGCATGTAACTGGATCTCTTTCTATCTCTCAGGAGGAGTTTATCAGTGAACAGTGAGCAGATACTTCACTGAGTGAGCTGTTTGACCAGGTGCAGCCTAGCATTCAAGCTAAAAATGCAGCCTTTGGATATTTCCTGCAGAGTGAGGTATTGGTCCGCAAATGGGTGCCGCAGGGTTTTGATTGTGTGGGTGATTCGGTTGTCCAAATAGTGGTTCCAACCAAGTATCGAAGTAAGGTATTGAAGTGTTCTCATGACCAGACAGGGCATTGGGGAGTCAAGAAAACCTACTGTCACATTTTGCGTTACTACTATTGGCCTCGTCTTAAGCGTGATGTTGCAGCTTACATTAAGACTTGCCATAAATGTCAAGTAACGGGCAAGCAAAATCAGTCTATTAAGTCGGCCTCACCATGTCCAATCCCTGCAGTGGACAATCCATTTGAACATTTAATCATCGATAGTGTCGGACCATATACGGTAGGGCGACAGCTGTCTGAACAAAACTATCTCACTGAGACTCCAGATTGCAGGAAAAGAGACCAGCTTTGCCACTTAAACTTGATGAAATCATATCATGTTTGTGCATCGTCTCGAGCTATGTCTGGCTCCTCAGATTCCCCTTCATCAGAAGTGTGTCTGGTTTTGACTGCTTGTACTGTGGTGCAATCAGCATTTAGTGGGGGGGAAGATGTGGCGGCTCCCGATGGTTCTTTACAGCGAGGCCGTTTAAAGAATTCTGAATTTTTTCAAAATCTGGATGTTTTGTTGGTTCATTTGATGGTTGGAAAGCGTACTGTTGTGGCATCTCTGACTGACTTATAGATGCCCAAGGAAGCTCAGAAGTCAAACTGGAAATTAAATAAGGTGGTTCATGCCACTAAAGCAATTGTGCAGGAATAGACAGATTTTGTCCGTTCTTCCTTCTCTTTGGCCACGAGCCGACCCTGCCAGTCGATCTAATATTTTGTGCAAAGGGACAAGAGGATGAGTCACGCGCAGGCAATGCAGAGAGGTGGAGAGAAGCTATGCAAGAAGCGTATGCTATTGCAATTGAAAAAGTGTGCAAGAAGAAGAATGAGAAACTACACCGCCATCGAGCTACAAGATCATGTCCTAGTGAAGAACCCCAGACATGACAGAGGCCAGAGGTGGCTCTGGGAAGCTGTGTAGTAAATGGGAGGACACACTGTATGTCATTAGAGGAAGGAAAGGCCCTGACAGCCCTGTGTATGAAATATAGCCATCACAAGGAACAGCGAGAAAACCAGTGTTACATCTTAAGCTACTCTTGTGAGGAGGCACTCATACATCTGTAGAATCCACAACAGCAGGGAGTGTAGGAGGGTCATAGCATGAAGGAACAGGCTGATGTCCTCGCTACTGAACCTGAGAACGAGGAGAGGGACGCTGAATCCAGGGAGGAAGGGACTGATCCTGACACAAGGAGGGAGAGACCTGCAAGAGTCAGACAGCCTAGGCGCATCTACGCACATGACCAGCTTAGCCAACCAACCTTGAAACTGCACTGTCAGTGTGAAAAGTCCTGCAGAATTAGCCATGTCCAAACCACCAGATCATCATTCATGCTTCCTTTTTATAACAATGAGTCACACTCACACAAAGGAATAAGTCAATTTAACTGGTTAGCTGATATTTTTGCCCCTTTAATAAAAGTTACAGTTTGCACCTTTACTAGTATTAGGGTTAGGGGGTGTTTAACCAAATAAGAGCAAACAAAGAAATGGGTTGTTATCTGAGCACATAATTAAGGTGAAAACAAAAGTGTTGTGCACACGGTAACAAGAGAAGAACAGAAACATGCACACATGCGGGTAGAATATGTGGCATTTAGTTTTTGGAAACATAATGTGTGAATTTGGTTGTCCCTTTGTGAAGACTGGGGCAGCGCCGTCGTATAGGGGGGAAAGGTGATGACAATTCTAAGGGCCCACAGCCCGCTAGGGCCCAAACACAGCCCCCAGTAGCCTCTATGACAAAATGATTATGCATACACTGAACTAATATATATTCATACGAATGAATCCAAATTAAAACAAAGTCGCAAGTCATACAATATTCTAATTTTAATAATTTCAAAAACCCCATGGCCCCTTCTTAAAAAATGGTTTGGTCCACACCGCGGTTCGTTCTTCCCATGGTTCTTCCTCATCGGAATTAAGTGAGCGGGAGCGAACTCCAGCAGGGTTAGGATACCCCCCAAAAAGCACAAGTCCAGACACCAGAAAAGAGTTGAGAAGGAGGCCAGGAGGAAAGGCGGCAGCAGAGCAGGGGCCCAGGACATCAAAAACCTTTTTTCTAAGAATGGTGAGAGTAAAACTACCGAGGGCGACTGGAACAATTAGCCTACTTGTTCATTCATTTAATGTCTGTAACATTACCTTTGACGGGGCGCAGGCTGGAGCCTACGTTAGCTGTCATCTGGCCGCGCTATACTCTGGACAAGTCACCAGGTCATTTTTTTTTTAAAAAGTCGCCAGTTCATCATAGAGCAACGGTTCCTAGAGTAGCTATAACTGAACGTTTTTAGGGGCTACTACATTGACTGTGCGTTTCACACATATCACTGTCGGACAGTGCTCCAGTATGCGCCCATTCAGAGGCTGCATTGAATTGTATTATGACGCATTCAACTTCTACTCAGTAATTATGAGCATCTAATGAAGGTCAGTTACTAGGGATGTGAATCTTTGGGTGTCTCACGATTCGATTCGATTCCAGTTCTTAGTGTCACGATTCGATTCAAAATCGATTCTCGATTCAACCGATTCTCGATTCAAAAATTGATACAATGCATAGTGTGTTAAGGCAAATTATGGCATCAAAACAATACAGTTTGTATAAGATAATGTGATTTTTAAATAAACTGATTCCAATGATGTAATCACACAAAGGCAAACTTAAGACAAAAGGTAACATCTATCTATGGTCACATTATGCTATATAAGAAATGAGAACTTCCTCCATGAAATGCACAACAGCACAACTTTAATAGCGCAATCTGCTGCAGAATGAAAAAAGCAAGCCCTTAAAGAGTGTGTTTTGACTAGATGAATATGGGTTTTGAAAAAAGTTGCTGTCTCTCTGCTTGGAAGGAAGGTGCTGGCTACACTGTGTGGATGTTATGACCTGCACCTTCTTTTTGTGCACTTCTGTTTGACATTGTGCCTGCACTGCATGGCTGCCCTTTTTTGCATAGTTAATACCCTCTTATATACTGGGCAGCAAGCCGCCAATTTGACCATCCTTTTTGCGGCTCGGTCCGCGGATTTAGACAGAAGCCGGTAAATTGGGGGTCTGTCCTGGTCCGCCAATTTGCCACCTCGGAGGGTACACTTTTATCCAACTCCATTCCGATGTAAATCCGAGACGTCGTTATGCCGGAAATTGCGTGAGATGGGCGGAGGTGTCAATGACCTGCACTGTTGTGCGCCCCACAGCTGAGGAGTTTTAAAACCAGGAAACAGCTGATCACAGCAGCCAGTCCATCACTTCATCTGCGGATGTCAAGATGAGCAACTGGACAGCTGCTGAGATCCAGGAGATGCAGCGTCTCCTCGGTCTCTGAAGCTGTCTTCGCTGTTAGCTTGTTGTTGTAGCGGCTAGCTAGGAACGGTCGCTAAGAACCCAGTTCTAAACTCCAATGGGGTGCAATGTCAAGCTCTTATTTTGAAGACAAATTCCTTGTCTTTCTTTCCCCAAGCTTGCTGCAACGCTGTGTACGGAAGCCCGTGGGGGCGCACAGAGAGAGGGGGGAACGTTAATAAAAAATCGATTTTTGAAGTCTATGAATCGATTCAGAATTGTGGATGATTATAATCCCGATTCTTATGTGAATCGATTTTTTCCCCACCCCTATCAGTTACATTATCATGATGTGTTCAATGTGGTCTTGTAAAATGTGTTATTAGTGGGACATTTGAATAGCCTAAATACAAAAAAGTTAAATTTTCAAAGATTTGTTGTTGTTGTTTGTTTTCATAGCAATATAAAATAAAAGACACCATAATAGCTGACAACAACAAAGTAAAAAAGACTATTTAGAATTATGGACAGTTTACACTGACTTTTGAATGGTTTAAAAATATAAAGTGAAGCTGTCCACCTAGAGCCATGGTACTAAGAAGCCCATTTAGATTTTGTCCAATGGGTTAGTTCTGCATCAGTTCTTTCATGAAACATAACATTTAATGTTTACAATATATATAACAATAAACCTTTATGCTCTGCTGCTCCAGAATCAGCAGTGGCTGCTTCATCTGAGTTTGACCCCACAGCAGACCCCCCCCCTCAGCAGTCCAATGGTGCCTTTGATGGTGAGTGAGTGATGTAGACACTGGTTGGCTGTTTTGGTTTATTAGTGACCCATTACCTATTTGTTGAGTGGTTAATTGAAAATGTATTTGCAATCAGAGGTGTAATAACGTGTTGCAAATCAGTGAAATGAGAATAACACAACTAATAATACATAATTTACATAATAATACTCTGACCTGTTAAGTCGTTAATCATCAGGGGCAACCAACACTTCAATGGACTATTCATACACCGACACGAACGGACTATAGAGATTTAGTCTTTAGTTATTGCCATAAGAGTGGATGAAAAAGAAGAAGAAACACTGAAAAGACACAGCCTAAACCTGTAAGGCAACATGTGTGTTAAGTCATTAACTCACCTTTTCACAAAGTGTTCGCTTGTTGATGCTAAATGCAAAATATTATCTTCAATAAATCTTCACCATATATATGATCTGTAGACAGATTAAATAATGCATCCACAACAGAATAACTGTAATTTCCTTTTCTGCCTGTAATTCTTTATTTTTTGTCATCAGTCTGCGCTGTGTGTTGGTGACGTTTCCCATTTTTGTGTAACTTGTATGTGTGGCTGCCATTTGAGATCCGGCTGCTTCAGCAAACTATAACAGTGAGAAAACATGCAGTACAGAGAATAAAGTTGCCAGTGAAAAGACAGAGTGCTGTCGTCCTGAGGGTGCAACACCCCTACAGGCGAAGTGACAGAATAGCGCGTGGGGATGAGGGCGGTTTGTCAGCAAAATGACTTAAATACATTGTACATTTGTTAACCTGCAATCCCTTCTCCCCATCCCCTAGTAGCAGTGTTTAGTTTGACTCATTGATCCTTTATCTGACAGACGAATGTGCACGTTAGAATCAATGGCCCCGACTTTTACTCTGAAATATCAGACAGATTTGTAACTGCCTTTTTTCTCACTCCAACAATGACAATATTCTCTAAACTTTATACTATAAATGCCCTATTCTACATTAAGCCAGAGCCTATATACTCTACAGAGTAATTTCACTGTTATGATCAAAGTTACAAGAACCAATATGTGGTCACAAGAGAGCAAGAAGATCACAGAGACACCCTGCTGCCTGTAGTGCTCCTATAATATTTCATTCAGTAACATCTGTGCTGCTGGAAATACATCTCCAGACCAAACACCTCTGGAAGAATATATATTTTAGGGGAGATATCATTATAGATATAGTTTTTACTGTAGAGTGTAAGTGTTTCAACAAATCACTGACTGACTGCAGCTGAAGCAGGATTCAGGATGGCTGACGAATACAAAGTGTGTCTTTGTCGCCCTCCAGTGGAAAAGGGGGCAAGAGGATGCTAACAGATCACCCATGTACTGTAAAACATCAAAGATGGCCAACTGATGTGGCTTTAGCCATCTGTGACAGTCTGTTCATCTCTGCTGGAGCTATATTTGGTTCTGCAGCTGTTTTGCATGGTCACATTTTCCAAAGTAAGGACCACAGTCACAGAATAATGCTAATGCTAAACACGATATAGCAGAAGCACAAATAAAATAAGGAATTACAAACCCCAATTCCAATGAAGTTGGGACGTTGTGTAAAATGAAAATAAAAACAGAATACAGAGATTTGCAGATATTTACTCCAGTGTTTCCCACAGTATTTTCTGAGACTATGGCGCTGCACGGGGGGGGGGGGGGGGGGTCATCATACTGTAATGTTTAGACTTAAGTCATAGGCTACTTCGGGTATTTAATTTTTTTTCTCGGGTTATAATGCTCACACAGCCATCATGAACTCACTTGCATGGTCGTGGAATGAAGATTTGTCTACTATTGTACAGATATACTATTTTTATCATTTGAGGAGTTATCTAAGTCAGAGTCCTGCACGGGTTCGGGTACCTGCTGGTGACCCGCACAATTTGGATGAAACGGGTGAAAAATAATGTACTGTGTCAGACGTCTGGAGAGCGTGGGTCGGGTTTTGCAATTGCCATTTTAGAGGTGTCACTTGCAAAAAAAAAAAAAAGAAAGAAAATTCATTATTAGTGTATTTCAAAATGATAAGCATTTATATTTCATATGAGCTCATTCATGCGTGCTTGCGCTCTCCCAGAACTCCCATTCCCCACGCTGGCTTACTTTCATTTTTTAAAATTGCGTCCGTCTAATTTTCCTTCGGGTGCTGTGCTGTGTTCCGATATTCATACTTCCATGAGTACACTTAAATGTAGTACACTATCCGCACTTACTAAGTACGCAGATTTCAGCCGGTAAGTTGTTCCAAATCTAATACTCCATGGTGCCCTTACTGGAAATTACGATCGCGAAGCCACCGCAGCTCGTCACCCACCAACAACATCCCGCTTTGAACGGTGAACAAAAGACATCTACGACTTTACTTTTTAACAATTACAATCCTACAATCCTGCAACATGGCTCCACTGCAGGCGCTAAATTCCAAGCTGAGTGCCTCTGCCTGGCTCCACTTCTTCCGCTAAGTAGACAAGATGGCGGCCGTCAAGTGCGTAAAGTGTACATCAGGGATGGGCAACTGGCGGCCGCATGCGGCCCTCGCCCTCACACGGCCCTCGTCCTCACTCAATGCGGCCAAATATCAATAATTCAGACTGTCGTCGGAAGGAACATTATGCAAACAATTTGTATCTTGATGAGAGAGATAGGGCTACTTCTCTGCCCTGGATCACACCCCATGCAAACATGTTCAATCCTTTTTAATTAATAGAGAGGCGTCAGTGGAGTCTGTTTCATATGTCCACGCTCTCCATGGCTTCTCCATGCATAACACCGGAGCACACAACAAGGATGCGCTCCGACTCGAACTGCCCTTCCACCTGGACGCCGCATACCTCGACCCCGTGCACGGCCAGAGTTTACCTTACACACGGTTCTCGTATTTCTCCTTTCACGGACTCCTAGGCGTGTGTACTCCTTCGAGCATGCGTTCATCCGCAAAAGGAACAGCTCGAGTGCAGTGCGTAAATGAAGGCCACGCGCAGCTCAGAAAGCATCTGCCGCAGGAGCTGGAAGACAAACGACTCAGCAAGGTGGAGACACTGCGGGCAGCTATTTACTATATCAAACACCTGTGGAGCCTGCTGGACTTGTATCGGGATGGAGGTGTCACTTGGAGACGCGCGTAACTGCACCGCTGCAGCAGAGAACAGAGTGCAGCAATGATGGCGAATACTCGCTCAAGTTGGCACAGCGATATAAATGTGCCACAAAGTCAACCCAGTGGGAGACTTAGAGATCAGACGCTAAATTAGGATTAGCTGTTTGTTAACGCAGTGCTAACTTGAGCCAGTGTGCAGGCGAAGTTGAGCTCACAGAAGGAAAGACTGAGAGCAAGAGTGAGCGGTCTGCAACGCAGCCAGCAAGAGTCTGTGAGAGCGCAGAGGTTATTATTGCACCTTAAAATGCATAAAAGCAAACATGTAAATACATTTTGATTGAGCACAGAATATATTTCTGTTTCCGCAAATTAAATTATGTTTTACCCGGGGGAAAATCACCTTCAAAATAAAATGTATGTGCTAGCAAAATATATTTTTCTGTGCTCAAAATCTCCCACTGCTCCTTCACGGCATAAATATGAAACATGTCATAGAATGAGAGGGCAGAGAGTAGAAATGCACATCAAACATAACTAGAAAATTTGTATTTCCTACGAAAATACAGTGTGAATGCTGAAGGCTGAAGTGATTTCTGAAATCTGCTGAATGTACTTGCGAAAATGCATAAAACTATGAGAATGTTGAAAGAAAGGCAAAAAGCTGTAGATTAAGAGAGCAGGAAGATGTTAAAATGGTGAAAGAAGGCTAAAAAGGTGAAAAATTATAGGCTGAAAGAGCTTAAATAGGTAAAAAAAAAAAAGGGGGGGGGGTGAAAGGGATGAAAAGCTGTTGGGTAAGAGGGCTGTAAGAGGTTCAAAGGGTAAAAAAAATATGAAAAAAGGATGAAAATGTCAAAAAGTAAAAGGGTGAAAGAGCTTAAAAAGGTGAAAAAATATTTAAAGCTGTGGAGTAAGAGGGCTGGAAGAGGTTAAAAAGGTGAGAGCATATAAAAAGCTGTAGATTAAGAGGGCTGGAAGAGGTTAACAGGGTGAAAACATGAAAAGCTGCAGAGTAAGAGGGCTGGAAGAGGTTAAAAAGGTGAAAAAATATGAAAAGTTACAGAGTAGGATGGCTTTAAGAGGTTAAAAGGTGAACAAATATGAAAAGCTGTGGAGTAAGAGGGCTGGAAGAGGTTAAAAAGGTGAAAAAATGTGAAGAGCTACAGAGTAAGAGGGCGGAAAGAGCTTAAAAGGGTGAAAAAAGACTGAAAAAGCCAAAACGTAGAGTAAGGGGCAGAAAGAGCTTAAAAGGGTGAAAAAAGGCTGAAAGGTGAAAAGTTAAAGGCAGAAAGAGCTTTAAAAAGGTGAAGAAGGATGAACAGCTGTAAATAAGAGGGCTGGAAGAGGTTAAAATGGTGAAAAAAGGCTAAAAAGGATGTCAAGCAGGAGAGTAAGAGGGCTGGACGAGGTTAAAAAGGTGAACAAATATGAAAAGCTGTAGAGCGTGAGGGCTGGAAGAGGTTAAAAAGGTGAAGAAGGATGAAAAGCTGTTCATAAGGGGGCTGGAAGAGTTTAAAAAGGTGAAAAAAGGATGAGAAGATGGAGAGTCAGGGGGCCGAAAAAGCTCATGAAGGTGTAAAAGGATGAAGTAAGAGAGCCGAACAAGCATAAAAAAGGTCAAGAAGGATGAAAAGCTGTAGAGTAAGAGGGCCGAAAAGCTTAAAAAGGTGAAAAAAGGATGCAAAGCTGTAGAGTAAGAGGGCTGGAAGGGGTTAAAATGGTGAAAAAGGGCTAAAAAGTTGAAAAGTTAAAGGCTAAAAGAGCTTAAAAGGGTGAAAAAAGCATGAATAGGATGGAAAAAGATGAAAAGCTGTAGAGTGAGAGGGCTGAAGAAGCTAACACAGGTGAAAAAAGGATGAAAATGTACAAAAGTTAAGGGTGAAAGAGCTTAAAATGGCCGCACATATGCTGGAGCAGGAGCAACCATGGAGCAACCCAACAAGATATCCTACATTTCTATGTATATATTGTCTATGTCAGTGGTGTCAAACTGATCCAGTAAAGGGCCACTGTGGCACAAACACACACACACACAGAGCACATCTGATCTAAATCAGGTGTGCTCTTGCTTGGTTGGAATAAAAACCTGCAGCCACAGCGGCCCTGTCCTGGATCAGTTTGACACCACTGGTCTGTGTAAAGTAAAAGATGTGGGATCCAAATCCAGCTGAAGAGAATTCTTTCTCCAGTGTTCCAGCTGCTCTCAATCAAGTGATGATGTCACACACTCTGGCTCATGCAATACACACGCAGGAGAAGTAACAGAGACAGAGATGAAGGGATCCCATAAGAATGAATGGTAAAACACCTCCCAAACCCCTGCGATTTAAGAAAAAACTGTAATGGTTATGGCCAAAATATTTATATGGTGAGTGAGAGGAGACATGGCTGAACTCGCTCATGTCATTTTTATTTCTGTCGAGTCAGAAATGAGGGCACAGGAGCAAGAGACAAATCGGGTACCATCTGCAATCCTCCAGAAATTTAGCCTCAAAATTAACATTGTGGCTTATGGACCAGGTGGTGAAGTTGGTGTCGCTCTGGGGCTTTGAAATCAAAAACTGTAAGTCCCACATCTGAAATAAGACCACCACCTGACACCCATTTTAAGATTTTCCCATTTGCGTCAATGTTATTTTTTTTTTTTGAAAAAGCTGAATTTATGAAAAAGCTAAAAGGTTGAAAAGCTGAAAAGCTCAAGGCTGAAAGAGCTTAAAAAGCTGAACATTTTGATAGCTGAACGGTTCCAATAGCTGAAGGCATGCTGAAGTTATAGCAGAATGAAATTAGAAAAATTCGCCATAAGGATGAATGGGAAAAAATTTGCATAAAAAGCTTAATATTTCCATAAGTATAAAAGGTAGAAATAAGAAAAATAGACCCGATCATGTCCTAAACAAGCTGAACATTTTGATACTTGAATTGTTTCTAGAGCTCAATATTTGTAGGAGGATAGGAGGATATAGGTGCCAAAAAACGTACGGAAGCAGGAATAATAACTTTAATAAATTCCGGAAGAATGCCTTCAGCATTCACACAATATTGTTTTTTGTTGTAACTGTTGCACTTTGTGCCTGTGTTATTTTATTGAATGATGATTTTTGAGACATCAATGCACTGAAATAATTGTATATCACTCAGGAATGTGAATGGGGATACAGTATCCTACTGGTGGAAGTGCGATTACAATCTGGCCCTCAGGTAGTGAGGATAACATTTTTGTGGCCCTCTCTGTTATTAAAGTTGCCCATCCCTGGTGTACATCGTTGCACACTCAACGTTTTTGCAGTCATGAGGGCACCATCCGGGTCCTTTAGTTACACTTCTTTTCACCACGATCGATATCGGAACACCCTAAGTACTCAAACTATAGTAAGTACGGGAAGTATGGATATCGGAATACGGCATTGGTCAGCTCGAGTGCGGAATGTAATTTGTGCTACTGTCGGAAAACGGGTCGGATGGGTTTTAAGGATGGCGGGTGCGGGTTTGCAAAATAAGATCCAGAGCTACAGTCTCATACGTGACCATTACGGCAGTTAATGGAAGCGAATGCCTTATGTTCTTCAGACGAGAGCTATGGATGAAAGCCACACAAGCGCAAATATGTGTGAGTTTCTCAAAGCAATGGCAGACGAGTGGGGAATAGAGAAACATGACCTGGTTTGTCGTCACCAACAATGCTTCTAACATGAGTCCGGCTGCTGAGCTTGGCAACTTTCTTTTAACAGTGAAAGACTACATTTAAACAAAGTAAAAAATAATAATTTGGATATTACAGTTACACTATACAATATTGAAGGTGCTGTGAGGTGTTACTCAAAAGAGAAGTAAAATAATTCAGCAGCTGACTGATGTTAAATGGAAGATCAATAATCGTTAATAATTGAAAATTGAATCGATAATCGTTAATAATCGAAAAATGGATTTGTAATTAAATCGAGACTTCAATAATCGAATCGAATCGGGAAATTGGGCTGATTAACCTCCTTATAACGGAGGTCGACCCTGACCTACAATCCCAAAGTGTCAGTATTTATGACTGAGACCAAAAAAATCAAATGAAATCATCTCTCAAACTGGACCTTAAAGTACAAATTCAAATGTTTGGGCAGTTGAAAGTGCTATTACTTTGTGAGTAATTTCAACATTTTTGTTACATATATTCAGACACAGGGTTGTTTCTGGAAATACTTAACTGGCAGGTTTTATAACGTGTGTGTCACAAAAAGCCAAAATCCAAACCCGGATGAAGAATTTACAAATGTATTAGTAATTCAACTTGAGAATATACTTAACAAAAGTAAAATGGTGGCTTCAGATAAAATGCTGAACTAAATGAAAAGCAACCAGCCACTATCATCTGTAGGCAAAGCATCCATAACTAACTTAAAGCTCCATGTCTCATTGTATTCCACATCAACAGCTGGCCTCAACCTGACTGACTGACTGACCAAGAAGAATCCAATTTCTAGTGTGAAAGTAAACCAGAGAGGGACTCATAGGGGTGGTTATGTACTCTTGACAGTGCCGGCCACCAAGACTTGGTGCACACTTGACTGTGTAGGAAAAGAGGAAGATGCCATAATTTAACATGCAGCTCTCCATCACATTCCCTCTGTGAATATCAAATGAGCACTGGCCTAGTAGTCGTCCTCCTCATGAATACTGAATCTAAACTGGATTATCATATTGATGGTTACGGATCCAAATTCCACGGTCTAAGAAAACCGAGACAGTTTTATAAAACGGGAAGCTCACATTGTGGTCTGACTGCAGCTGATTTCTATCAGGTTTAATGGTATCGATTGTGCACAACTTCCTTTAAAAAGCAAAGTTGGTGGCACGTCCTTTATGAGTCGATGGGGTACTATAGACATGTGAGTCTGCCTTGTGTTTTTGCAGATTAAATCAATCATAGTCTTACAGCTCTCAACTATTCGGCCCCAATGAACTGCCCCCTGCTGCCTAGTAGGGTTTTTCCTCCCACAGTCCAACCACATGTAAGTTTAGTGAACGAGTACATTTTTCTCTTCTTGTCAGCGTTTTAAGTATCAAAATGTCATCCTTGAGTAAAAGTAAAGATTTCATGTTCAATTATTACTTTGGTAAAACTGAAAGTCACTAATCTGAATAGTAATTGGATAAAAGTATGAAAGTATCTGATATTAAATTAACTAAAGTACCAAAAATAATTTCCTGGCAAAACATTTACTTTTAAAGGTACAAGTTAAAGTGAATAATCCATTTATTAACATCGACCAATTATCATATCTGATATTAAGCATTTTTTGTGATTGTAATGTTAAATTGCTGAATGCTGATCAAATTCACATGTTGTGGAGTGGAGTGGAGGCATCAAGTGGCAGAAAATGGAAATGGTACAGAAAAAAGTACCTCAGTGTAGTACTTGAGTGAATTCAATCTGTTGCATTCCATCACTGTTTATTGTAACATCCACTGCATGCTCTGATAGACTCCAGCCTCCTTTTAGTACGTTAAACTACTGATAAACTTGTTGCTACGTTGCTGCTGAATATTGATTATGAATCCCTCTCAGTCAATCCATCAGTGAGAATGTCAATAGCATTATTCCAATAACCAGGAAACAACACATCAACAATGTCTTGGTTGAAGTGAATCTATAATGTGGAGGAGTTAAGAAGAATTACTGAGCCATAGGTCACTTAAACACTTACTTCACATACACATACTTCTCTTTTACTAGTTTACCAACATTTTATTTATGACCATGGCACGCTGTTCTGTCAGAGACTGGGCAGAAATGTGATACTGTGGCCACACAAACCTGTTGCACAACTGACAAGCTGTTGCAAAAACACTGTTATCAACACAGTATATCTTGGTAGTTCACAGATTTCAGTAGTGTGGCGAGCTGGTCCCACGGTCTACAGGCTGATTAAACCTGACGAGCTAATAACTGACAGGAGAAATATCCTCCGCACAAAATACTGCATTTACATTATTTGATTTATTTTGAAAATATCATAATTGTGCTGCGATAACATAACAGAGACCTTATCCTCTGATTATGACTTCTGAAGTAGTTAATTATCTAACTATGAGAAAAGATCTTACTTGATCACTTATCTCATAGTTGTGAAACCTCTTCTGAAATCCGTAACCTAATCAGTAAAGGTGCTGTTGTAGTTGTGATGAGTACACAACATTTTGGACAAACACTAGCTTTTACACAACTAATTGTAGAATCTGTAATTAATCAGTTTAATGGCCTGAAGGACAAGAGAATGTATCAAAGTAAATGAAATCCAGTTGTGTCATCATGGTTCTGTCTTCTCAATCCATATTTAGCTTTACTTTTCATCTCATCATCATATCAGATTGTATGTTAATCATCACACACTGATGTAGAAAAGTGAGTGAAATATATCACATACCATAAAACTAAAACTACCCTTCTTCTATCTTTATCTCCTAATTGGAAGTTCAGTGTTTTGGGACTGTATTTTACATGTCGTGGAGCACTCAAAAAAGTGTCTCCACGACCACATTTTGACAAAACTACTCACACACAGATTCACAAGGTGAAAACATGACCAGCCAACAGTGTCACAGCTTGTAAAAAACACAGACAACAGCTTTGATGACCAGCTACACACACACACACACACACACACAGACGTAGACACTGTAAACATGGACTGTAAACACGTTGTTGGGTTGCATGGTAAACACACAGTTGGGCAGGCTAACTCATTTCATGTGGTGCCTGTTTCACCGTTAAAGTACAATCTGAGATGTAGAGGGGGTCTTATATTCTGTGACATTAACTAACCAGCTAACTAGCTAGCTCTTTTTCTTCAATAGGCTCTAGCTAGCTAACTTTAACAATGGCTGTCCAGTAAGCTCCTACATGTAGCCATGTCTACCCAAGCATCATCTATTGAGCATCTGAGCACGATGTGGTGTGACTACATTGATGTCGGGGCGATGTATTTCCAGGCGGAAATAGTTGGTGTCTCTCTTTCGTTTTTTCGGTCACACCGGACCACACCAGAGAGAGGCAGCAGGCAGGCTGACAGCAACACCTCGCCCAACTCTACCAAAGCACAGTGAGGTGACGATGTTGTGGTCAAACCATGTTAAATTCAATTCAGTGCTTGCACATTATTTCAGAGGGCTTTGACTTCCTAATTTAAGGTGCTAATACCATCAAATCGGCATCTGTGAGCTTTTAGTCGGCCTAACATTAGGAAACGGAGTAGAAAGCTAATTTAGCTAGCAGTAATAATCAATAGACAACCCTGCGCTTCTGATATGAGGTTTCATATGACTTTCTGTTTGCATTAGTTGCTCACAGGAATGTAGAGGACAACAATGAGGATTACTGCTAATGCTGACTGCTAAATACTCACTGCTTGTGTGAAATGTTGAAAAGCTTCATTTTTCTTTCCACGACAGTTCTCTGTCTCAGAGAGATGAATTATTAAGATCCATAGATCCGTAATACAGTAGACTACATGTTCAAATACAGACTATAATAATAATAACAATAATAATAATAATAATAATAATAATAATAATGATAATAATGATAATAATAATAAAATGCTTGCAGCATTCACACTAATAATAATAGAATAAAAAGCACATCCTTTAAGAAAAGGCCCCCAGATAGAAAAAAGTTTCAGTAATGATTGAAGAGATGCAATATTCACTTTGTTTTTGTTTTTTTTCTCCCTCTGTCCCAACCCAGCTCGAGTTCTGTCCGAGCACTGATCAATATTTGACTTATGGTTGGGCTATTTTTAACCAACAGGTTTTTTTTTATTATAAAGCTAAATGTCTTCATATGGTGGCGTGGCAAGGCCCTCTACATTTTTTTTACTCTTTATCTTGAAACATCTTCATGTTTCAGCCCTGCTCTTTACACACGCTCTTTAATTCAATGGGTTTCTCTTCCTTTATTTGAAGTTTCCATTCCTCACTCTCTCACCCATTTTTTGACCCCTGTGGTTGTCACATGCACTTCATTTAGACACAACCTCATCATGATAAGGTGCTAACTAAAACATTTTTTTTGTATTGCTTTACTCTGCATATAGAGATGGGTAAAGTCCAAGTAAGAAATGTACACTTATATCTGTGTGTTCTCCCAGCAGGAATCCCTCCCCTCTTCACATTTACAGTTGAAACTGTAGCTGCAGAGCACTACAGTGAAAAATATTCCAAGTGATCTAAAGAAAAGTAAAATGTTGTTATTTAACATAATATTTAAATTTGTTCAAACTTGGATAGTTGGTCTATATGGGATTATATTGTTATGATTATGTATTTCAGTCTTACACATAAACCACAATATTACACAGTAGCGTTATTATATATAAAATCAGACAGACACCTGTGTTCTCTTTGTCGATGCTTTATTAGCAAGAAAGAAGCAGAAGAAAACAAGGATTAACACCATTAACACATATTTGGATTAAACTTGAGAAATTGAGGATACATGTGATTATATTTGAAAAACAAAAGGCACACTATAAAAGTCAAAGTTCAGAAGATGCTATTAGCTACATTCAAGATCATCATCAAATCAAGTCCTCATGGGCACATCACCATCTGACCTTAGCCTGACTGACTGACTGACTGACTAACTGGTTCAGCACCCTGCTCACCAGCTTCTCCAAGGAGGACACCATTTCTGGTATAGAAGACCTTAGCCAAAGAGGAACTCATAGGGGTGGGTATGTACTCTTGACATTGGTCACCACCGAGACTTGGTGCGCACTCTACTGTGTAGGAGAAAAACAAGGTGCCATGATTTAACATGCAGCTGTCGTTCACTGTTCCTTGACGCAATTTAACTGAACACTCACCAAGCAGATCACTGTTCCAGCAAGACTTATCCGAATCATAAACACTGAACTTAAGTTTGTTTACCATGTTAATTTTGATCGGTCCAAATTCAAATGCCCGGGGCCAACTAGGATTGTCATTGTTATTTATGATATCAGTGCGCTTAATCTGACCATCGTATATCACCTGAACTGAACCATCAGTCTCAGTCCACCTATCACCGTACAGGTCCTTTGCATAGAGCTTGAAGACCTTCAGTGTTGCCAGACCTTTCCCAGCAGGACAGCAGTTAGATGCGATATTCTGATTGTTGTTGCAAACACAAGCACAAGGATCTCTTTTGTTGGATCTGTGCCCAATCTTACAACTCTCTGAGCACTTTTTCAGCACAGCATTTTTCTTGATGTACTTCTCTACCTCTTGCTTCAGTCCAGCCTGAGCAGGGTGACCACCTGGCAGGATGGTGTGCAGGGGCTTTAGGTTGTATTGCACCACATCAGGAGTGGTTTTCAGAGAGTTGAGCCAGCTGTTATAGACGGAGGGGTTTGATTGTCCATCAAAAAGGATATCGGCACCGTTAATATTTCCACCAGTGACCTCTGTGTAACGCTCATTAAATGCACTGCTGAAACTTTGGCCTGAGGCTAGCTTCTTCTTCTCTTTCTGACAGTATGCATACATAGCCTTAATACTCGCAGTACTTGCAAAGCTAGCTGAGGCCTCGACTGACAAACAGTCACCGACTTCTGTCTCGGACAGTCCGTTCATGGTTGCCTGACAGGTCTTGATGGAAGTGATTGCTTTTATTTCTCCTCCTAGAGACACTTGCGTGATGAAATGTGTACCATATATGTCGATCAGACTGCGATATGATTGTGCGGTATTAGCTGCATATGAAGGAAGGGAGTCCACAGCGGATATAAACTCATGACTCAGGTTAGGTTTTGTTGCCAGTCTGTAGCTGTGAAGCACATGAAGTATGCAAATTAGTTACAGCCTATCACACACTCATTTTAGTCAAATGTCACAGTTTATGTTCTCTTTGTCTTAAGCTAATTTGCTGTCATTTTTGGAAATGAAGTATTTGTCATTGAAGATACCAAATACATTCAGAGTTATTTATGAAAAGATGACAGATATCTGTCCACATACTCACCGGTAGAAGTTACAGTTGACAGAATGGCGAAAGAAGGTGTAGCGGTCTCCTTTTGACTTCTGCATGCCAAAGAGAGCGTCTCTTGAGTGAGAACCTCCAAAACCAACCCCAAGAGTGACAGAGGGGTCGACAGGGATTTCAAGACCAATTTTCCAATTATTGGAAACGGACGATGTGGAATCGTTGACGAGAGATTCGACTGAGTTGTAGCTTACACTGGAGACCTTCAGACTGCACTTGGGGAAGCTTCTCCAGTCCACCACAGCAACTGGGACCTTCTGCATCTCCTCATTCATGTAGCCGTTTCTGTACAGCCTGCAGGTGCCATCGGGAAGTTTCCATGTTTCAGTGTCGATGACATAGGCACCTTTCCGCTGCATTTTGACGATGTCGAAGCCTTCTCCACCCAGATTGTAACCAGGAACAAAGCGAGCCTTTTCACACTGCTCTGGTGTACCAGTGACGCTTACACTGGAGGACAGACACGGAGGACTCCATGCCCAACACAGGAGCATGAAAAGCAGCAGCCTTGCCATCTGTATGAAAGGGTTAAACAATGAGAGATTTATAAAAGCGTGTTGACAGAGTCACGTAAACAATGCAAACTTTGAATATAAAATATCAACATAAATTGGATAGCACTAAGCTAATTAAAAAATGTCATGCAAATGATTCGTCAAAAGAAACTATTAGTTTCAGATAGACAACTCAGGGGTCTTACCGTGACTGCTGACAGCAAGCTCTGCTCAGTAGCTTGCAGTATTGGACCCATAATATAGTCTTGCTGTGGAGGTGGAGTCTGCATCTTTGATTCTCACACATTTATATCTAACCAGTAAGCCACTGTGTTAAACTTTCCGTAAAATGAAGTGACGTTTGTACTTCCTTCACACCTAGTTACAATGAGAGATGAGACTTGAATGGCCACAAGAGAAAACTGGCATTTTGCTTTTAATAGCAAGTGAAAAATTGCAATGACCACATCTGCATTAAAAATATTAAAACGTGAAATATTTCACTTTTTTGTGAATAATATAAGACAATCCTTTATTACTTGGTCGGATGAAATATTTAGGTCATACAGCAGCCAATGGAGAGAACTTGTTAAGAGATAGATAAACTTTACAATATATAATATAAGTTTTACATATAATCCTTACAAGTACATCATGGCAGTCTATATCCAGGGATTTCTACAACTCCTTTTCTGTGATGGAATGAGTGGAACACAAACTACTTTTTTCACAAAAAGCTTTCATGAAGTTTGGTTCAATAATGAATTTATTATAGGTCTTCTGAAAATCTGATCAAATCTGCGGGCTCAAAAATATCCATACAGTAATTTCATTTTAGGTGATTACATAAAGTTATGTGAATCAAATTTTCTTCGTGATCTGGCCTCTTAACTTCTTCTGAGTGATTCTGATTGAAAACAGCCAATTGCTTCTCTCGGCCCATTTAAAGTGAAACTCTCGCCAAAAAGCAACCGAGGCTTTATTTGCGATGGAATATGAGTCAAACCTTTGTGGAAAAGCATAATTACGACGAAAGAGGCACTTTTAAGATTTACTGTAGTTTCGTTTTTGGGCAGGCTAATTTTCATGGGGTGCAGGGGCACTCTCACACTAGCATCAAAATCACTAACCCTCATGAGCAAGATGGCGCCGCTCCAGGTGGCTGCCTGTAGCTGCAGCTCCTGTCCCATAATTTCCCAGCTTGGGATCAATAAAGTATACCTATCTATCTATTTTTAAAACACTATAGAAGGCTCGACACAACATGAAACTTTGCTCATAGTATCACCAGGGTCTCTACATATGAACACGAGCATTGAGAACATTGTTTGTGTACACAGAGTTTACTAAAAAGAAGGTTTTTGGACAACTCACGTTGTGTCGAGCCTTTTTAGTATTTAAAAAATAGCAATTTTGATGCTAGCGTAAAAGTGCCCCTGCACCCCATTGAAAATTAGCTTGCCCAAAAACAAAACTACAGTAAACCTTAAAACTGCCTCTTTCATCGTAATTATGCTTTTACACAAAAGTTTGACTCATATTCAATCTCAAATAAAGCCTCGGTTGCTTTTTGGCGAGAGTTTCACTTTAAATAGGGCTTTTTTGACACATAGGGCTCTATCTTGCACTAAGCGCAATTGACTTTCTACACTGGCGCTTTTTATGATTCCTATTTTGCACTCGGTGCACATTGGAATTTTCCCTCCACAGACGCGCGTCCTTAAATTAGGGAATGACTTTGCGCTCCTGGGGCGGTTCAGCGAAAAGAGGAGGCGTGTTCCGGCGCAAACGTTCACTGGTGCTATTTTGCTGTTTCAGAAAACAATTCCGCAACAGACCAGAAAAAACCTGGTCTAAAGTCAGTGGCGCTTATTCAGATGCTATTTTAAGGGCGCATGCTTGGCCATAATGTAGCGTGTGCTCAACGTGCATACACTTTGCTTCTCTCATCTACAAGGAAGCAGTTCCTGTTTTTGCAAACCATACAAAAAAAAGTTGAAAAGATTTAAACAGAAGAACTAATTATTTTTCCCTCTGATATGTGACGCGCCCGCCGTAGCCGTGAGGATCCGGGAGTGGCAATGCGCGATGGGCTCCTAGTGGAGCAGGAGGACGGAGATGGAGTTGGGGGAGGAGGAGGAAGGGGCACAACAGGAGCAGGCGGTGCGTTTGGAGACTTGAGGCGATGCGTCTGAGAGGCAGCAGCAACATCGCCACCCGGTCAAGACGGGCATTAATACCTTGCAGCATTCCGGGCAGTGCGGTCCGGTCTGACAATGCTGCCACGGCGTGTAGTGGGTCTGGATCCTCTGCACCTTGGTGTTTGCACTGCTCCCTCATCATCTGGCCGTTGCGCACTGCTCGGCCCGTGCGCACTGCTCCCGAGGCCAGGTGCAATGTCATGGGGATGCCAGCCGTAGAAACAATTGTGGCAATTTCCCCCCACGCCCGTTTAACCAAAGCTAATTTGGATGGATTTCTCCCATCCCTATACAAGGCCTCTTCTCGGTCTTTTACAGCCC